>CM053793.1:110090967-110690967 GCA_028749045.1 Cupressus sempervirens
TTGCATTTAGTTTAAAATGTATATACATTTTTTTCTTTAGAAAAGATATTTTCCTATAAATAAATGTGATATAATATTGGTTGCAATGTTGGATGGGAAGTACATTTTCAGCAACAAATTTGTGGCTTCCATTTATCTCCAAAGAGATGACACTCATTTAGACAATTGAACAACTTGCCTCTAAATCATCAATTGGTGTCAATTTCTCATTTTATCAAATCACACAGAAAAATTGTCTAGCTAAACGCATTAGAAGATTGGTGCATTCTGTATTCAGATAAAAGGGAGATCATTAAAGAAATCAAGTCATATCCCAACTCTTGAAAGTGATCACTTCCTTAAACATAACAGACCAACTATTATGATTCTCTCTAAACTAGAATTTATTTTAGATCCACATTGATCAAAACATGCTTAGAATAGCCAATGCATTCCTTCCACTCAAGGCTTCAAACCATTTTATAATGTTATAAAGAATTATTTTTCTTTCTCTTTTTCTTTTAAAGACAGAAATGCCAATGTAGAAGAGAAGACAAAAAAAAATGGTTAACGATATTTTCTAACAATATCTCATCTCATATCGATTTATTTTAATTTACTTTTGATTCAGTTCACAATGGATGCCCCCCACACAGTACAATACATTAGTCTATGATTCAAAGGAAGGTTGTTTGTAGCTATGGTGATCTTAAGTTCCTTGCATTCTAGATGGTCCAAGAATGTTTTCCATGAAACTACGACTGTGAATGATGAATACACCCATCTCCACACTGGAAAACCATAAAGTTCTTTTCTACCACAGCAACTCTTTTTATTAGTGTTAGACTACCGAGAAATCTAACTGGTCAAGGATTCCCAAGGAGTGAACCCTATTGGCTTAATAAGTGTTGTTGATGAGACCCATGCAGATGAGGTAGATATTGAGGAGGTCAAAAAAACATGTGTTGTTGGATTGTTGTGCATTGGAAATAATAAGGATTTAAGGCCAACCATGAGACAAGTGGTGCAGATGTTGGAAGGAAAGATAGAACTTCAGTTTGTACTGATTAAAAACCCTTTGCTCATGATTGGGCAGGTAGATCAAAGCAATAATGGAAGTGGTGAGTCATCATACTATATATTTTAGTAAATTTTGCTTTTAATTTATGCTTGATTTCAATTATTTATCATTTAGAAATTTATAAGTAGTTTCATTTTGTATGTTATAATCTAATCCTCTTCATGTTGGGGGCACCTCTTTTTAAGTTGATTTATACAATACATTTCTTTATAAGTCAAGTTATATAGTACTACCACTTTCAAACTAGTTTTTTCACATTATATCAAATACTTTACAATTATTTACTATTTGTTAGCATGTCATATGAACTTTTCTATAATGCTTTCTTGTAGCTAGTTATTTACATGTTATATGCTATTGCATATTCAAGCTCATAGTGGCTTAGTACTCTATTTTGGCTTATTGACTATGCATATCTTTTACTCCTTTTTATTATAATTATGGTGTGATAATTGTCACATTGTTGTACATTATCGTTGTAGTGAATTTTGATATTATACGAATTATTAAATTTGTGAGACTAATATTTATATCTTGAAATTATTATTTTTTTAATACTATAGGATTCACATTCTAGAGGAGAGTTTTATAGAGGCAAATATCAATGATGTGAAAAGATCACAAGTTATAGGATTGTATCCTTTGAAAATGATGAGGATGTAAGGATAAGCATGAGACAAAAAGGTGTAGATAGTGGAAGAGATGATGAAGGTTAGGCTTGCATTCATAGAAAAGTAGGTAGATAAAGAAATACAAATAGCAACTAGTTATACTAATAAATGTTTAATTGAATTTATATTATAATTTATGCTAGATTTCAAGTATTAACATTTTAGAGTTCATAATTTTCTACCATCTCATGTTCAGATAATTTGAGCATGTTATTTTTCTACCATTATATAGATGTGCTATTATATTAGAAATTGTCATTTTTATGTCTTTTTTTGGACAAAGGGATAAATATTTGTTCAATCGTAACAAAGGAAAGACTAAGGGCCCTGAACCCAAAAAAGTAAGATAATAAAACCACAACACCTCAACTCTATCATCCCCCACTAACTATTCCAAGATCTCACAATAATCAATTGGTAGCATGTCCTTCCCTTTAACATCCCAACCAACTCCATTCTCTAGCACCCACTTTTCCAAAACATTAGTCCCTCCATTCCATTCCCTAGGAATATGAAAAAAGGAGATGAAATCGAAATACCTAAATAGATAAGAGATTTTTCTAACAACAAAGGCTAATTTCAAGTTTTTGAAATTAAGAAGTAGCCAAAATGGAGGGTGACCCATAATAGAAAAGAACAATTGTCTGAAGATCAATTCGCATCAATTGAGTACCACAAGATTAGCCCACTCACTTTCAAAATTTCAAAAACCCTCCCATAAACAAATCAATAAAGTATATACTACCAAAAGTAGAAAAAGTCTTAAAAATATACAAAAATATTGGTCCTATTATCTGTCCAGTAAAATAAACTAAAAGTGGCCTAAAGGCTTAGAGAGTTTAACTATGTAACATATCAAAAACCTAAATACAAGCATAGTAGTAGGGGAACTATCATAGGTTCCTTGGGTTTTCTAAAATCATACGAAGCAAACTGCCAGCTACGAAGCCATACTAGGAGTGCTTTGTCTCCACATCCTTATCATTAGTCCCACCATATTTATTAGTTTTCATGTGGTAAAGCATGGTGGCCACCAAGTGGATGAACTGTACAAATAAATTACCAACCCTATCAAATTTTTCATCTAGGTTCTCATTCAATTTAATCAAACTAGCAATGATTTTTTCTAGTTTCTCAACCTCCTAGTTTCCTTGTGCTTTTTTCTCCATCTTAACTATATCCTCTTCCTAATGAATGTGGTCTCCCCCTTGCACTGTGCCTTTAACCTCTTATTCTCCTCTAATGCTTTATGTCTAGGCTTGGCTATCTAGAGTGTACATCCAAACCATTGAGGTGACTGTTCCATGCTCCACATTCTTAGATTTTGCAGTTTCTAGGGTAATGCCATTATTTTTAAACATATACGAAACCTTAGAGGAAAAAGGACTAGTTTGACCTTCCACCATATGCTCAATTTAATCCTTACTTTTTGTTTCTTCTTTAACTTATTCCCTATCATTCCTTTTAGTCATTATACATCTCAGATGAGGGCCAGGCTTTTTCCCAAATTTTTCTAGCTTAGGTATGTCAAGGGTGGTCAAGATTTTTTTTCTCTCTCAGCCTCTTCCTTGACCATTTTGTTCCTTCTCTAATGGTTCTAGTTTTTTCAATTTCTAGAACTTCAATTTTTCTTCCTTAATTCTCCTAGTTGTGACCGTGGGGTCCTCTTTAGAGATGATTTTAGTTAGGGGGAAGAGGGGCTTTGACCAATTAATTTTAAAGGTGAAGGACTAAGACTTAGAATTTGAGGTTGAAGGTGTTTATAAAAATTAAATAGGTGGAATATCAAGGCTTGATGGTAAACTATGTAATTTTTCCCTCCTTATACTTTTTACTTATATTCCAAACACAATCCTCCATAGAATGTAACAAGAGAAAAGGAAAAGAAATACAAAAAAATTTTAGAAATGATTTAGGATATAGAAATGGTGGTAATAACAAACCTAAATCTGTCCTCTAGGGTAACGTATCACATGATGACATAGCAGACCATATTTCATGGTTCTGGAAGCTTTTCATGGATGAAACCACTATGAAGGTGGAAAAGGGCTTCATCAAAGAGGAAGAAGCTCTTGAGGCTCATTTTGCCTGCTATTCTAGGATTCTTCCTCCATGACTTCCCTTCCATAGATAGGCTAGTGGCATTGGCTATTATCTCTTCTGTGACATTAAAAGAGACCCCATTAATGGTGACCTGATGCTTCTTCCAAGAGTCAAAAAATTGCCAGGTGACCATCTCATCATGGGCCTCAATACTTTCCATGAAAGGGATGAATCTAACTTATTTTAGATAAGACCATGCCACTTTTTCATCCCTACCATCCTTCTTAATTCTCAATGGTTCAATTCTTCAATTTTCCTATTCCATGAACTCATTGTCATTTTGGTCTACAACCAACTCCCCATCTTTGTCCTTAAGCTTGGCCACAATATTCTCCACTAAATCGATAAGACTTTTGGAAAAACCTAGAGACAAACCCTTAAAAATAATGTAATAGATATTATAGCTAAGATAATCCAAAATGAATAAAATCCTTTTGGTAGTCTTAGTGATTAAGTTCATCTTAAATGACCAAATGTCCAACTCTCAATGACTTCTCATTAACTTCTTGTCTTGAGATTTGAAAACTGATCTTGGGTATTCAAAAAAATCTTCCCAAATATTTCTTTGATTATTAAATTTTTCCTTCCCATTAAAAATAATAATTGTCATCATTTTAGTAGAAATAAAGCTATAAATAAAGGCCTCTCCTAAAAAAATCACCATCATGACACACCCAACTAACATAGTAAGATAGTTAATTTGGTCTTTTGAATAATCCTTGCTAATCCCATTGTGAAAAGAGCAACCCTTGTCATACTCCAATTTGTACACCATTATTTAAGTGACTTTTTATGAAAGTGTGATTTGATCATTGCCAGAAGATCCTACTCATCCTACCAAACTTTACCATTAATAACTTGGGACTAATTTCAAGTTAACATTCTACCACACTCTAGTTATTTAACACATCTAAAACAATTTGAAAATCTTATTCACATGTAATCCTCTTCCATTCCAAAAAAAAACCCCTCTCAATTGCAATTTTAATAGCAAGGGCTTCCATTAGATTATTTGGACACTCACCTTTATAGATAGAGAAAAGAAAGATACCCCTTCATCTTTACCTCTTCCTATGTCACAAATAACTGCATGCACAGGATTCTTGCAAGAGGAGACATGTGTATTAATTTTTGACATACCAATTGGGGGAGGTTGCTAGCTCCCATCTCTACAAACCCTTCTCTTGACCTAATGGGATCTTTTACCAACTCTTCTACCCCATGTTATTTTTCCACCAATCCATAGATGTGCCATTATCTTTAAAATGGGTTTTTTGATGTTTGGTCAAATACTTTATCATCAATTATTTTTATCTCATTCACTTATGATAGTATCATATAATTTTAAATAATTTTTTGATGTTCATATGTCACACACTATTACATACTATCATATTTGACCTACTACATTATTTTTGTTTGATTAATATGCATCATATTTTTTTTATTTCCCTACAATTAATATACAATAATTAACATTTTGATTATAGTGTACATTTTTGACTTATGTCAATTAGCAACCAAGAATATATGAATTCTAGTAATCGGCCTTGTTTTTTCCTTTTTTATGAACATATTGTCAAATTAAGAGGAAACAAAAGAGAGATGCATGTTGTACATGAGATAGAGAAACTCTTAGGTGAAATTAAGAAATCTTAGTTGAAAAGTCATGGAGTTTCATGTAGGTTTGAAATATGAGCATGGATAAGTAGATATAGGATAAATTGATGAATCATTTGATAAAATCTCTTAACTATACATAATAACATATTGCTTCTCAATCATATGATATATTAATAATGAGAACTCTAAAAAATGTTTAATCTAGGTGTTTAATATACATAGGAAAAATGTATAATATAGAACAATTTTACTTACTTTTATGTATTTAATATATTTCAATAGGTAAATAGTGAGGATAAATGATGAAGTTATGGGGTGAGTTTTAGTTTATTGTAGAGATGCACACACACACACACACACACACACACACACACACACACACACACACATACATTCATACAAAATACATACATACATGCATACATACATACATACATCCACACAAAAAGTGTGAAAAAAAGATTTGATAAAATATTTCATGTGTGTGTGTGTGTGTTTTTTTTTATTAAGGGTATGCATAGGATCATGGTGTGCCAAAAAGTGGCAACCTAAAAATTATGTAGTTTTGAAATGTCTCAAAGCATTTCAAAATCTTTTCCAACCTTTTCTCCACCCATCCTAATACCAAAACAAACAACTAATAGCTTTATAAGGCCTATTATATCTTTGCAAAGAAACCCTACATGTGAACTTAAAAAATGTCTCAAAAATGTGTTTGTGGCCTATTCTTGTGTGTTTTACTTGAATCTTATAGTTGACAATGTTTTTTTTCACCCAAATTTGATGAAACAAAAAAGGTTTCTTAAGCATGTTCTTAGCTTTCCATAAATGTAATGTCTATTAAATTATGAATTAGTAAGTTATTATCACTTATTTTCTAATGGAGTTACGTCTAAAGTGTTGATTGACACACTGATTTTAAAAAAAACTACAACTTTCAAATGGTACAACATTTTTACAATCCAAAAGATGAACTACAATATATGGTTCTTCAACTATAAGGGGAAAAATATTAATATTAAAATTTTGCGAGTTTTGAATTAGTTAAGGTGGTCAGGCACAAGATTTTTTATTCCAAAAACACTATAGTATAAAATTAATAATTTATTGTTTATTTACAATAAAAATACCCAAAAATATGTGTCGCATTCATGAGTGAGTCTAATTCTTATATCTATAATATTATTAGAAAATATTATCATTTGGTTTTGATTAAGGTGGTCAAACATATGTCTACTTCTTATTTCTATCATGAAATTTTTGTACTATTGCATTAAAATTAAAATGTTTGACCAATCAATTTTTATTTTTTCTAGATAAGGCCCTTGGTTTAAAAACTAAACTTAATTTCCTAGAGATTATTTTCTATCAACCTTTTGATAGAAAGTTCATAACAAGTTGAAAATTACACATCAAGTTGGCGTAACCATGATTTGTTGATTTTTCATTCTCACTTAAGGGTGTAGTTTGGTTGACCATGACCCTACACATATCCTTAGTATAAAATTGGTTTTAAAAGGTTAAGGAAACCCTTTACATAAAAATATTTCCAAGAAAATAAAATTTATGTATAGCCAAACACCAAAGCCAACAAGACAATTACACAATTTTGAAATTGCATACTATGATTTTTAGTTATTTTTGATATCTTTTAGATTCTTATTAATTAATTGGTCATGCAGATCTTCATAACCTATTTTATGACCTAAGAGTGATATCCCACAATAATATATTTACTTTTATTCGAAGGGGAAGAACCATGTATCTTAAGTGACATATTTTTAACTTAATAAAAAATGGTCACCATCCTACACGTCTTTCCTAATACCACTAGTAAAATTTCCAAGTCTCTTTCCTTTTCTTTGGTTATAAATCACCTATAGGTATAGGGATTTGGAATTAATAAAATGAATATCTCATAATATGAATCCATATTGCATTCTTGTTGACACTAGCCACAATGTTGAGATTTTTATAGACCTTCCTTATAGTATTTTTAAGATTGCTAATTATTTAATCCTATTATTAATAAACACAAGTCATTGTATTTGCCAAAAATCAAAGCAAGATAGAATATTCCTCATATCATTATTTCTCATACCAATTAAAAAAACTTTGCAAATGAACTAAACTTCTAGAAATAGATCTCAAGTTCTCTTTGATAGTGTTAATATCTTAGATTAACTAATTAGTGAAACCAATACACCCATCTATTGAGTTTCTAAAATTGATACTTTTATCAATAAAGTGATTCATAGGATTATCAATAAGACATATTTTCCTATAACCTATTAAATTTACATTAGTAGTGAAAACATTAGAAACTAGATTTATCTCATCTTGGTCTAGATTCACATTTACCATGCTTAGAATCTCCTTCTTTGGATATATCTCTTTAGAATAAACTTATCTCTTACATCTATCAAATCCCTCCTATCTTGGGTCATATTCTTCCCTTTTTATGTTTATGGTGGAATTATATTGGTCGAAAATATAGGGAGACTTGTCTAGTCATTATTGATGACAAACAAGTCAAAATTGCTAACTATTATCATCAATGAAGAATGAATATAGATACAATAGAATCATTGTAAGCTTATGATCAGTTATGCAAAATAAATTTAATTCCAATAGATTTCTAAATACCTTAGACAATAATTTTGTGAAAATAAATGTAAAATGGATGTGGGAGCATATTGAGTTGCATTGTTATCCTTCTTGGAAGATGTGTTCTCAGTTATACTTTTGGATGTCTCTAGTGATCTTATTGGTCATTAGATCAATGGAGGTGATTATGCCTTCATTAACCAAGTGGCCTAGGGTACTCTTTCATTGAGAATTTCTATTTTTTATTCAGCCAATTCCCCAGTGACATTTGCTACTATTGTTTAGTGATGTCTTTCACTAAGTTGTCTATATGGTTCTTATTAATGAAAAGACTTGTGTATTTAATTTGATGTTATAATTTAATGTATTGGATGAATCATTGGGATATATATAAACATTTGTGTGATCAACCTTTCCCATTTGATGATCTAAAAAATTTGGTAATTCATTTTGGAAAGTATAAATAGAAGATGTCATTCTAGATCTTCATATCGATGAGTGCAGAGTTAGAGTGTGTAAGAGAAAGGAGAAGATGGATATCCCATGATGGAGGTTATTTTCCTATGTATTTGAATATTTTTATTTTCCATAACTCAAGGAGCTGCATAGATGGACATGTATGATAAAAATTTGATGAATCAATTAAATATTTTTGGTTCTCTATTCTTTCTATCATTGTCTCTTTGTGATTTTCTACAAGTGTGTTAACTCTACAAAGTTGTTTGATTTCTAGGCATTCCTATGGAACTATATATCTTTCTTCTTTGTGTCAAGATGTATTAGAGCTTATTTTCATCCTTCTGGAGATTGAATCAAGGATAAACCTAAGGTTTTTTTTTTTTATTGGGTGTAAGATCTTAGATTTGAACTATAACTTGTAGAGAGTTACAATCTTGCAAGAATCTATCATCAAAATAGTTTGTGGTAGAAGAAATATTTCTAGTGCCAAAATGGACATGTTGAGATAGATTACATCCTGACTTGATGATGTTGAGACAACCCAAAGGAGAGGAGCACATCTTGATGATGTGATATATTATAAAGAAGCACTTGGAGCACCAAACCCTAACTTTGAACCTAGTGTAGAATATGATGAGGAAAGACTATTGAGATTTTTTATAGGGAATATTATAATATTTTTATTGAGCTTGCAACATATGATGGATGATTGGAAAACAACACTTTATTTGATTGGATCTTTGATATGGGGAAGTTCTTTAAATTTGAGGGCACCACTCATAAAAGAAAGGTTTAGATAGTAGTCACCAAGTTGAAGGGTCATGCTTTACTTTGGTTGAAAAAATTGAAAATTGATAGAAAAAGAAAAAGAAAAGAGAAGATCGTGACATGGTTGAAGATGGTGAATTAATTGAACAAGAATTTTCTTTTGACTATCTATCAAGTTAAGTTACTGAGGAAGATATAGAATTTGAGGAAAAAGCATGTGAGTGTGGAATAGTATATTGAAGAATTCTATAGATTGCACATTTTCTATGGACATGTTGATGACAAGATAGAGAAAGTGGCTAGATATTTGAATGGTTAAATAAATGTAATTCAAGATGAGATTAGTTTCTAAACTTAGATAATATGGAAGAATCATATCAATATTCCTTGAAAGTTGAAGAGATCTTGAAAAAGAAGCATAAGAAACTGAAATGAAGTAGAGGTAGATCTTATGGAGAAAGCACTAGATTTGAGTATGCTATGCAAGATAAGGGGAAAAATGAGTGGAAAGTTGAAGATAAAGGAAGGACTGAGTGGAAAGGTGGTAATTCTTGCCGAGGTAGTTATGGAAGAGGAGGATTTCATGGACCTTATTTTGAATGTGGTGAAGTGCATAAATGTTTTGATTGTACAAAAAATAAAGGTAGTGGTAGAAATTTAGTAATCCAAAGAGAATCTAATAGTCCACCAAATATACCTAAAAGGGGAGAAAATGTGATGGTGGAAAGAACCTTTTGTAATGAGAGAACTTAGCAAGAGTCCCTCCTAAGGAGAAGTATTTTCAAGAGCAGACGCAAGATTGTAGGAAATTTGTTGCAAGGTGATTATTAAAAGTGGTAGCCCAAAAAAATTATCATAAGAGTAGATAGTTGGGTAAGTGCACCAAGTTGTGGTGCAAAAAGGGGGGTATAAGTGGACACCTTTTTCCTAAATTCTGAAATTTTTGAACTTCAACAAGAATTTGAAGATAGTTATGCTCAAAATTTTAAGATATGACAAAAACAAAAGTCATAGTCCTTTGAATCTAGTTTCTAAACTACTAATTTTTTTTCAAAATGGTTTAGTTTTAGGTCCTTGAAAAAGGGGGCCATAAACAATGGTACGGTTTATTCCAAAAAAACATAACATAGTACAAAGTGTGGCCCCCCTAAAATTTTAACTTTTTTTAAAAAAAAATTTAATCGCTCTAGTCAAAAGTTACTTAACACTATTTAGTTTATCCCAGATTTTCAAGTAATTTTATAATATATATTTATTTTAATGAATTTTTTAACTAGACACATAGCAAAAATGTGAAATATCTATGTGCTTCCCCTAGAAATAATTGAAAACTAATCTAAAATCAAAACTTTTTTTTTCCAAAGTATGTAGAATGGAGTCTAGTTTCTAAAAAGCTAGGTTGTTGCAAAATTTGATGAATGAGCTAAAATCTATAGGCCAATTAGTACATGGTAGTTTTTGACAAAAAATGAACATATACCCAAAAGAAATTATAGATGAAAGGCTTGAAATAATTCAAATTAAAAATAAATTATATGGTTAGATAGCTAACACAGAGACCTATAATTCTATGTAACCTAATCTTATTGATACCGAACCACGAGGAATCTTGAAGGGGAGCACACAAGAAAAATCAATCATTTTTGGTATGTTTGCTAGAAAACACGTCTCAAACCTATTTATAAACTCCAAACCTTTGGGTTGGATCTCCAAGGCAAAACCAAGCCTTAGGCTTGGTTTTAATACAAATATTTCAATAGCACATGCACCCTATAGTGTGCACACGCTATAGCACACATGCACTATTAAAAGAATTTAAATTCTCAATAGTGCATGCACGCTATAGTGTGCATGGACTATTGAGACCTAAATTATAAACCAAGCACAAGAGAGAGCTGGGGAGGGTGGGGGGGTGGGGGAATGGCTATGTGTGTATGTGAGAGAGAGAAAGAGATAGAGAGAAAGTAGGGGATGGGAGAGGGGAGAGAGCACAGGATGGGAGAGAGGAAGTGAGAAAGAGTAGGGGTGGCAGAGAGAGTATAGGATGGGAGAGTAGGGGTGGCAGAGAGAGTACAAGATGCGAGAGAGAGGAAGTGTGAGAGAGAGTAAGGGTGGTAAAGAGAGAGTACAAGATGGGGGAGAGAGATTGAAAGTAGGGGATGGAAGAGAGAGGAAGTGTGAGAGAGAGTACAGGTTGGGAGAGAGAGAGTAGGCGGTGAGAGATAGAGTGGGAGAGGAAGAGTGAGAAAGAGGAGGATGGGAGTGCATGTGTGTGAAAGAGAGAGAGTAGGGAATGGGAGAGGGGGAAGATAGAGTAGCTCAAGAGAGAGTAGGTGATGAGAGAGGGAGTGGGAGAGGGAGAGAGAGGGGGGATGGAAATGTGTGTAAGAGAGAAAGAGAGAGAGAGAGAGAGTAGGGGATAGGAGAGATTGTGAAAATTTGAGAGAGAGTAGGGGGTAGTGAGATTGAGAGAGAGAGTGAGAGTGAGAGTGAGAGTGAGAGTGAGAGAGAGTGAGAGCGAGAGTGAGAGAGAGAGAGTAGGTAGTGGGAGAGGGAGAGAGAGTGAGAGACAAATTAGGGGATGGGAGAGGAGAGAAGGGGGATGGGTGTGTGCGTTTGAAGGAGAGAGAGTAGGGAATGAGAGAGAGGAGAGAGTGATAGAGAGACTAGGGGATGGGAGAGAAAGAGAATAGGCAATGGCAGAGGGAGTGGGAGAGAGAGGGGGGATGTGAGTGTGTGTAAGAGAGAAAGTACAGGATGGGAGAGAGTGTGAGAGTGTGAGAGAGAGTAGAGGTGGCAGAGAGAGAGTGAGAGTAGGGGATGAGAGAGAGAGAGAGAGTAGGCGGTGGGACAGGGAGTGGGAGGGAGAGAGAGGGGGAATGGAAGTGTGTAAGAGAGATAGAGTAGGGGATGGGAGAGAGTAGGCAGTGGGAGAGGGAAAGTGAGAGAGAGAGAAGGGGGGAATGCTAGGAATGTGTATAAGAGAGATAGAGTAGGGGATGGGAGAGAGTGTGAGAGTTTGAGAGAGAGTAGGGGGTGCTAGAGAGAGATTGTATGGAGAGAGAGAGAGAGAGAGAGAGAGAGAGAGAGAGAGAGAGAGAGAGAGAGTAGGCATTAGGAGAGGGAATGGGAGAGGGAGATAGAGAGAGATAGGGGGGATGGGAGAGAAGAGAGTGGGGGGATAAGAGTGTGTGTGTCTATGAAAGAGAGAGAGTAGGGGATGGAGGATAGAGAGTAGGTGGTGGGAGAGGGAGAGAATGAGAGTAAAGGATAGGAGAGTGTGTGAGAGAGAGTAGGAATAGGGGATGGGAGAGAGTCTGAGAGAGAGTAGGGAGAGGGAGATAGAGAGAGGGGGGTGGGAGAGAAGAGAGAGAGGGGGGATGAGAGTGTGTGTGTCTGTGAAAGAGAGAGAGTGTGACAGTGAGAGAGAGAGAGAGAGTAGGGGTTGGCAAAGAGAGTACAGGATGGGAGAGATAGAATGAAAAGATGGGAGAGAGTGTGAGAGAGAGAGTAGGGGATGGGAGAGAGTGTGAGAGATTTGGGAATGGGAGAGAGAGAGAGAGAGAGGGTAGAGAGGGGGAGAGAGAACTTGAGAAAGAAAGATAGTAGGTGGTGGGAGAGGGAGTGGGAGAGGAGGAGAGAGAGGGATGGGAGTGTGTGTGAGAGATCTAGAGAGTAAGGGATGGGAGAGGGGAGAGAGAGGGGGGGATGGGAGTGTGTATCAATAAAAGAGAGAGTTTAGGGGATGGGAGAGGGGAGAGAGAGAAGCATGAGAGAGAGAGAGAGAGAGAGAGAGACTAGGTGATGGGAGAGGGAGAGAAGGGAGGATGGGACTATGTGTAAGAGAGAATAGGGGATGGGAGAGAGTGTGAGAGAGAGTAGGTGTTGGTAGAGAGAGAGAATGGGATGGGAGAGAGAGTGAGAGTAGGGGATGGGAGAGAGTGTGAGAGAGAGTAGGGAGAGTTAGATAGAGAGAGGGGGATGGGAGTGTGTTTGAGAAATCTAGAGAG
Source organism: Cupressus sempervirens (assembly GCA_028749045.1). Classification (NCBI taxonomy): domain Eukaryota; kingdom Viridiplantae; phylum Streptophyta; class Pinopsida; order Cupressales; family Cupressaceae; genus Cupressus; species Cupressus sempervirens. The sequence continues at coordinate 110,104,269 of CM053793.1, forward strand.
TAGGGGATGAGAGAGAAGAGAGAGGGGGATGGGACTGTGTGTGTGTGTGCGTGTGTTTCTATGAAAGAGAGAGAGTGTGAGAGTGTGGGAGAGAGTGTGAGAGTGTGAGAGAGATTAGGGAGTGGTAGAGAGAGTATGGGATGGGAGAGACTGAGTAGATGGATGGGAAAGAGTGTGAGAGAGAGTAGGAGGTGGCAGAGAGAAAGAGAGTATGGGATGAGAGAGACAAAGTGAAAGGATGAGAAAGAGTGTGAGAGAGAGTAGGGGATGGGAGAGAGTGTGAGAGAGAGTTGGGGATTTTAGAGAGAGAGTAGAGAGGGAGAGAGAGAACTTGAGAGGAAGATAGTAGGCGTTGGGAGAGGGGGAGAGAGAGGGGGGAAGGGAGTGTGTATCTTTAAAAGAGAGAGTTTAGGGGATTGGAGGGGGGGGGGAGAGAGAGAGTAGCAGATGTGAGAGAGAGTAGGGGATGGGAGAGAGTAGGGGGATGGGTGTGAGAGAGAGAGAGAGAGAGAGAGAGTAGGAAGTGGGAGAGGGAGGATGGGAGTGTGTGTGAGATATCTAAAGAGTATGGGATGGGAGAGGATAGAGGGTGAGAGAGGTAGAGAGAGTAGGTGGTGGGAGAGAGAGAGAGAGAGAGAGAGAGAGAGTAGGGGATGGGAGAGGGGGGAGAGAGTGTATGGGATGAGAGAGAGAGAGTAGGGGATAGGAGAGTGGAGAGAGAGTAGGGGGAGAGAGAGAGAGAAAGAATAGAGAGGATAGAGAATAGGGAGGATGGAGAGTGATGTGTTTTCACATAGTGTGTATGCACTATATGAAATCACCTAAAAATGGTCAAAAAGAAACTTTGGAGCCCATTTCATCCATTCTCTGCTTTTGGTCTATTGTGCACTCTATTATTCTAACAGAAATCATGGGTTTCAACATAGAAAACACTATTTCACCACTTTTTGAAGCTAGCAAACACCAAATTCAATCATTGGATATGCAATTTGAAGAATTTTTGAATATTCCTTGTATAGAAATGGTTAGTGCAATCCATTTTAAATATTGTTTGTTGATATATAGATACAAATTTGATTATAATTTGACATGTTGTTTAATATATAGTGAATTCATTGAAAATTGTATGTTTGAATGAAATGTTATTTCGAAATGGTTAGAAATTTGACAAGTTGTTTGATATATATTATGTATTCATTCAAATAATTACAATTTTTATATGTATTTGAATAATTTGTAATTTACACATTTTAAGTAATTTAGATGTTTGAATAATTTGACATGTAGAAATCATCATCATGCCAAGGAAGAAACTAAAAACTCAAACAAATGAAGATAGGGAGAGAGATTTGCTAATTAAAAGAGATAAAATGAAATTACTATTTGAGCAAAGAAAATTCCAAAGCAATAATGAAGAATTGACTTTCGAAGAAGATTAAGAACCACTAGTACAAAGAAACAAAGAGGAAGAATTAGAAAGGCAAAAAGAACGAATGAGACTCTTATGCTCAAGAAGACAATTGAATTGTGAAGCTACACCATCTTTCAATGTTGGAGTCATATCCTCCACTACACCATCTTCCAATTTTGAAGTCATATCATCCTCTCATGTTGAAGAGACACTAATTTATAGATCCGATGACATACACACTCCATCATGTCATGTTGAAGGCACAACATCAAAACATCATGTAGGTGATATTCCATCTTTTACATCTTATTGCTAAGGTACATCATCTTTGGTTCAAGGTATGCAATACACTCAACCTTATATTAATGTTCAAAATGTTGAGAGAATTGAAGAAATTATATCACCTTATAGAATTCATTTTAGAAGACCAAAATATTTGATTGATATTGATACTAACATTTTGAAATCATTGTCTGACAATATTAGCAAGCATACTAGTCAAAGAAAAGTTAATCGTATGTGGAGATTATTTTTTGAAGAATTAAATATTACAAGTCAATGCCAATTCTTTTTTGAAATGATGAAGAATTTTAAATTTAGGCCTATCATGAATATTCTTGGGCTAAGAATGATGGACGATTCAAATGAAAAAAGCATTGTAAAGAATCTAATCAGTGCTTATGACAAAGTGGGTTCTAAATCATGCACCAAAGATAGTAATATCATAGGATGAGTAATTACATCGACAATAGTAAGTAGCCAAATGAAGAAAGATTGACTCATGAGAAAGACAAATAAAATATTAAAAATTGGTAGAGGTACTCTAAGGAGAGCCATGCTAAGGCATGAGAGATTGGAAGATCCAACAAAAAATGAGTTATGGACATTTAGCGATAGACTACCACAAAAGGATAAAGAAATTAGTGAAGCCTTGATATCATTGATGAAAGATTTTTGAAAAAATAACACACGTGTTTCCCCTAATCAAAGAGATGTAAGAAGGAGGATTGGTAGCCAAAATTGCGACCCACATGCGAAACATTTTTTGGACACAACTTAGACACATTTGTTTGCAAAATTTATTGGTATGTATCCTCAAATTAAAATAAGTCAAAGATTTTTTAATATGGTTAAACCTTTTTATGTGAAGATAAATCATACATGCACAACTTGTTGTTGTAGGATACATATTGAATTTTCAAACCATTTTGATGTTTTTAGGCATATATGCATATTTTTCCATTCTCAGTTTGTTTTGTAGGATTGTGACATGAATAAGCCACCAAGATCTTCAAGGGAATTCATATTCAACATTTTATGTTAAATAGGGCATGGCCAACAATTTTATAAGACATCATGCTTGGATGGTATGTGGTTATTTTGTGATTCTTTGCAACTTTTATCAACTTTTCAACATATGGATAATACAAATGCAATTGGAAATAAAATAGTAGATTATGAAAAAATTTAAGATAGTGATATATGCTCTAAAAGATGGGAGACATGGTAAACGATGTGATTTAGTTATTGAAAAGATTCTAGTATATGAGTTCATGAAGATTTTTCGTGAAAATATTATTTACAAGTATGCAAGGCATACCCATAGAGCTTGATGGCTGGATTTGCAACTCAAGTTGTGCAAGGATACATTTTCAGTAGATACCATTGTTTTGGTTGTAGATTTTAGAGAGAACTACACACTACAACTACAAAATGAGGTGCAAGAAAAGTATTATACTTCTCAACAGGTTTCCATATTTGTTCACATAACATTCATGCATTCACCTACAAGTATAGAGGATGATAGGAAGATTTTGAGGGAGTAGCATCTTTACATCAGTGATGATCGATCACATTTTACAAAGTTTGTACATGGTTGTTTTCAACTATTTTATGGAGATTTGGCTAATAGGGGCATAAAATAATATCAGCACATTATTTGGTTAGACAATTGTGCATCTCAATTCAAGAATGCATGGATGTTCTATTGGTTGAGCAGGATGCACAAGTTGTGTAGAATTCAATATATGTGAAATTTCATAGAGAGGTTGGTCATGGTAAGGGAGAGCATGATGGTGTAGGCACATGCATTAAAGGAGCCTTGGCTCATGAAGAACTAAAGTAAAAAGATGGAGCAATATTGATAGATGCAAAATCCATCATCCAATAGTGTATCACTACAATGGGTCCAAGTAAGGAATGTGAGTCTATGGTTCATAGATTTTTTTGGTTGATAGATAATACTAACATTGCACCATATCAGCATTGTTGCATACAAATAGGATCTAGTGAGTTACACTCTTTTAGAAGCTTTAATGTAGTTTCATGGAGTATCCACACACAAAAAATGGCATGCTATTGTCCATCATGTGCAGAGGAAAATTGGGATGATTGTGAGTCAACTGAATGGGTGGACAAATGGCATATATGAGTTTTGGACCCAATTGTCACCTATCATCCCCAACAAGCACTAAAAATGGTAAAGATGGATTCATCTATTGACTTTGACCGCTTGTTAGATCTAGTGCAACCTGGTAATACATATATTTATATATATTTGTAATTTTACTATATAACTTTATAACTTTTACCTAAGTATTTTCTGAATTAATGACCTCATTTTGTACATTTTTTAGTGCGGGACACATTTTTGCTATTATTGCACCTGAAGACATTAAGAAGGGACAAATTATTATTTGTGTCATTGTGTTGAAGCTAAAAAAAAATTGGATCACTCGGTTATAGATGGTGAAGGTTTAGAGTACCATGTCAGTGCAGTGGTTGTAACCGACACATGGCTTAGATGATATTCTATGAAGAACCCTAACTTGTGGTTATTTGAGGATTGGCAAACAGAGAGTAATATTCTTCATTATTCAGACCTTGTTGTCACATCAAATTCCCGCTTGATAAAATATGGTGGAAGACCACATAATAAGATTCTTTGAAAAGTTCACGAGTCAAACCATGGGGCAATACTTGAGACATTAAAATGTTGAGTAGATCTAGTTGGTTCATTAGATTGAATAGGGAGAGAGGGAGAGGGAGAAAGAGTGATCAATTGGATCCAAATACAATGTTGCAACCTCTTCCCCAAGATCTTCCACATGACTAAGGTGGACCATATTGTTATGATGTGTAAGTGATGAGATTTAGTTTAAATCATAGATTTTATATTTTGATTTGTTTAGAATCTAGATACATTATTTGAATTTATATTAGATTTTTTAATAGGATCCATTTTTAGATTAGTCATTTGAATAAGTGAAAGTTTACAATTTGTTGTTTAGATCAAAATGTAATGAAAGAACATGAAAATTATTAGAATGTGAATTATTTGTGATGTAAAGTCATGATTGTGTGCATGTAACCAGAAACTTCAAACTGGCGAAAGCAAGGATACAATGGGAGAAGTTTTCAATACTCATCAAGCAAGGGTTGTCATACAACTCAGAAAGCAAGGATTTGTACAAAATGGATAATTCTTAATCACAAGCCAAATTCAATTTTTTTCATTCTCTAATTTTAGTAGATTAATCTTATCTTAGATTTTTTACTGTGCTAATTCTTCATCTGCAAGTCACCAAAGAAGAGGGCTAGTAAAGTTGAAGCACCAGTGATAAAGGGTGAGACACCAAAATCATCTGCAAAATGGTATTATAAATTCACTTCCTCAATATTTATTTGTGCTTTTTGTTTAAGTACCATTTTTTGTTAATCATCTTATGCCTGGAATTGCAGAGGATCACAATCATCAAAAAGTAATAAGGAAAATGGGTCTTGATCTGATGATAGTTTTGTAACATTTTAAGATTTAATTTTGTGGATTTGTCCCTCATGTTGTACATGATATGTTTGTTCAAGTGACATATGATGAGGTTTTTTGTACAACGTAATGATTGAGTTGAAGTGATTTATGAAGTAAAGGGCTATTTAATGTAGCTATTTAAATCATGCATATTTTATGGCCATTTCTGATGCAAGGGCATCTAGGAGGATAACTAAACAAAGGAGGACTCCAAGGATTAAGGAGGATAAAATACAATGAAAACAAGTCAAGTGGAATATCTTGAAGCCTATAATGGCCTTATGTAATGATGAATACAAAAATTTATGTAAAGGTCCTGATAAAGGTCTAAGGACCAAAATACAATGTAATGGGTGGGGTACTTTTCATAATTAAATTCTTTAAATAAATCCATTTGAACCTTCATAGGTTGATGGAATAGGCTAGGAGATTAGAACATTCATGAAATGCATAGTTTGAAATTTAATTTTTGAATTCAAACGATTATATGGGCATTTTGGAGAGAATTAGCTTTTAGATTGTTTTTAGGCTTAGCTAAGCCTCCAACTATTTAAAGTTGGTTGGGACAGGTAGAAAGAGTCTATTAAATGACCAAGACATCCTAGGTACAAGGGTTTTGAGAGATTGGTAAAACCCTAGGTACAAGGGTTTTGAGAGGGCAAATTAGGGATTTTGGGGTTAAGGAACCCTTAGGTTTAAATTGAGTGTGGAATATTCTAATTAGGGGAATTTTAAGAGCCTATGCAAAATTTAGAAACTAGATCTTAAGTCTTCCTATCAGTTTCTTTGTAAATGCATCATTCTTACATTGTTGAAAATAGGGGGATTGTGAAGGGTGAGTGATATTGTCCAAAGGAAGTGTATCTCAATTTTTCATATGTTTTGTGCAAGGATAAAGGGTATCTAAAAAATAAATTTTTTCTAGAAGTCTTTTGGAAAAAACAAAAGTTATCTACCTATTTGTCTTGCTACTATCATAGAATTGTAAATTTGAATTGACAACATTTTGGCATGTTGTGCATTTTGGCTTGAACGGTATTGAAACTCAAGGGAATTTATTGCAACATGATAGATATGTCAAAATAAACTCATTAAAACCTCCTAGAGTTGACCATTTGTAGGATTTGATCATTAGGACCTAGGAGGGTCACTTGGCAGATTGTTACAAATTTGCTCATTTTGGGTTGTTTAAGGGTTCATCATCCTTTCCTCTGCATCAATTTCCCTCTATTTTGTAGTCCTTTTTCACAACACTATTTCTAACATGATTTTATTTTTTCAAGTTCATGAATGATCACAATATCCCTGACAAGTTTTTAGTTGTGAATTGACAAGTTTTTAGTTGTGAATTGTCAATTTTTTATTTTCCTTGCTACATGACTATCCCATTACATTAATATGGTCACATGAGACCTTATTAAACAAAACTCATATCTACCCTTTGAACCCCTTACATGACTCCATTAAGCACTTTTAATGCCTTTTACATCTTTTAGAGGCTTTGATAGCCTTATTACATTATTCAAGACCTTTATAGGTCTTTTCTATCCACCCCTAACCTAGGATTAATGCAAATCCATTCCTAGTGACCCCTAAGCACCTTGTAGGCTCAATAATGCCATTAAGGCTTACATTAAAGCTTTCATTACAATATGATCAATCTATGATCAAAACAGGATCACATGTCCATGATTAGAATCATTAAAAGTTTTAATGACCTTAGAAGGCCATTTTTCTTCCAATCCATCAATGTTCCAACTGCTCATCTTGCCTCATACTTGTGCACTTGGAAAAATTTTGTTATCGATTGAGCTACTAGATCTTGTCATTTTCATTTTTTGCCTTCAGCAAATTATTACACTTTGCATAGCTACTATCTTTCAAAAGTTCTTCCTTATCCTTATAAATATTGGATTTGAGTGTAGTTTCAATATTTGGTAGGTTATTACCAAGAGTAGTCATCTCATATAAAAAAAGTCTTCTAGCCTAAGCTTCTCTTGAAACTTGTTTTGTAGTTCTTAATTTCAAAATAGATATGGTTTTTTCATTGTAACATGTAGGCACAGATCTCATAATTTTACTTATGTTCATCATCATCACTTAATGGAGTAGGGGCACCAAGGTCATTATATGAAGATACATTCATTGAAGACACCAAGGACTAAGGATCCAAGGGAATTCTAATATAGGGAGACTCTACCCTGCAAGTGGACTCCACTTCACAAGCCCAACCCTCAAACTTAGGGTATTCAAACAACTTGGATCAACACCTAGGAACTCCCTACCACCAATAGGCCTACAAAGGTATATACTTATTAAATGGTTTCAAGACTCAAATTTTCAGATGGAAATGGTTATTATAGACTCAAACCAACAAGAAAAATCCCAAACTTGAGGTTTCTCAACACACAACAATCAAATTTCAAAACTGTTACCAACAGTTCCTACTAGGATAATTTCTAGTTTTAACGGTCAAACTCCAAAACCATACAAAGGACACCCCACTATTTTTTCATTTTAAAAAAATCTTCAACATCCCTTAAGATATACCAAAAGATTAACCACCAACTCAACTCCAGCATCAAGTTATGGCCACTTTATGTCACATTCCTAAATGGCCAGTTTAGGCTGGGTTACAAGGAAAACATAAAAAAATGGGTTCAAATACTTGGTTCAATACCTTGGATCTCTATCATACATCAAAATTTTCCTTCTAAACCCTTCACCTAGGTCAGATTAATTAGTTTGGGAGCCTGATCCTTCTTTTTCCTTCAAATCTAGACTACACATAAGATTATGTTCAGTCTAGAGCTTGCTGGTAAAAATAGATTCCATACTCCTACAGCCCTAAATATCTTCCATCTCAAAGAACCCTATCCTAACTTGCATTCCACAAAGTGGCATTAAAATCCCATGGTGGGTTTGCAAGTTAGGATTCCATCTTGCTAAAACTCTCAAATTGGTGTAAATCTAACCTACCTGCACTAAAACTGATATAACTTTTTCTATATAAAAGATAAAGACCTCAAACTAATTGAAATGTAATCCTGAATCAACCCTTTATCTAAAAATATAATACTTGTACCACCACCAATCCATATAGGCCATATAGAATTGACAAAATAGTAAAAAAGACATACAATCTGAGTTTTTTATTCACCAATTCTGTCCACCGTCTATACAATGAACTCTCCCATGTGTGGGGATCTTAAGTACATGCCTTCCAATATTTATAAATTCCATTCAGATGTTGGAACACCATACAACCTCATTCTTATTTTGACAACTATTATTTTCAAAAATTACTCTTTAGCAACATTTTGCATTTTGCAATTGTTTACACTTTTTTGCAATTTTCACAAATCTTTAAACCCATGGTGTCTTAATGTCTTAATGGTGTCTTAGTGTAGTCCTTGAGAAATTGATTCAAGCCTTGAGACATCTTGTGGAGTATAGAGGGTTTGGATGGTAGTTTGAGTTGCTTGGTGATTCAAAGGTGCATTGGAGCTATTTGGTGCTTCCAAAGTACTAACTTTGCATCAACTGACCTCTACATCACTTATGGTGCCATCTCTACTATCTCATACTCTTCCTAGGATCTCCCATAATTCCTAGGAACCATTTCTAAGTCATAGAATTGGAATCAAGTGGAAAATGTAAAAAATGCACTTTTTGTGAAAAGTTGCATTAATGAAAGTTGTAAAAGTTGCTCAAATTTGCAACTTAGTGGAAAAAGGGTCATGGGATTGAACTATCCACTCCATTAGCTCCAGGTGGCCAATTAAACCCTATCCCCAACTTCATCCTATCTCCTTCAGCGATCATACATTCTTGAGCATGTCGAACCAAAATGTCCCTAAGAGTCACTAAATGTCATACGACTACGATCTCTGGTGGGGGAGATCTTGGAGCTCGTGCAAGGTATGGATGTGATTCTAGTTCCTAAAGGACCATGTTGTGGAGACCTACAATAATCTATCTCTCTTTTTGGAGACCACACTCCATTTTTATTTTACGACGCCATCTCAGGTGATGCTGAAACTTGCCGTGTTGGCAAGTACAAAGTTGCCAATTGCGAAATCTCTCACCTTTCATTTTGGGATCAAACTATTTTCTTTATTAGCTCCAAGTGGCTGGGTAAACCCTATCCCCAACCTCATCCGATGCCCTTCAATGCTTAAACATTCTCTGGCATGCCATACTAGAACGTCCCTAAGGTTCACTAAATGCCATACAATTGTGATCTTTGATGGGGCATATCTCGAAGCTCATGTGAGGTATGGATGTGATTCTAGTTCCTACAAGAATGTGTTGTGAAGGCATACAATAACCTCTCTCACTTTTTGAAGATCAGAATCTATTTTCATTTTATGATGCCATCTCGGGTGATGTTGAAACTTGCAATGTTGGCTAGTGCAAAGTTGCCAACTGCCAAATCTCTCTCACCTTTCATCATGGGATTGAACTATCTACTCCATTAGCTCTGAGTGGTTAGGTAAACCCTATCCCCAACCTCATTCTATCCCTTTCAGTGCTCAAACATTCTCGGGCACACCGAAGTAGAATGTTCCTAAGGGTCACTAAATGCCATAGGACTACGATCTTTGACAGGGTATATCTCTAAGCTCGTGTGAGGTATGGATGTGATTCTAGTTCCTACAAGACCATGTTGCAGAGACCTACAATAACCTCTCTCACTTTTTGGAGATCACACTCTATTTTCATTTTACAATGCCATCTCAGGTGATGCTGAAACTTGCAGTGTTGGCTAGTACAAAGTTGCCAACTGGCAAATCTCTCTCACCTTTCATCATGGGATCAAACTATCTACTCTATTACCTTTGGGTGGCCCAGCAAACCCTATCGCCAACCTCATCCTATCCCCTTTAGTTCTCAAACTTTCTCGAGCATGTTGAACTAGAATGTCCCTAAGGGTCACTAAATGCCATAGTCCTACAATCTTTGAGGGGGCATATCTCGAAGCTCGTGTGAGGTATTGATGCAATTATAGTTCCTACAAGACTATGCGGAGGCCTATAATAATCTATCTCACTTTTTGGAGATCGCACTCCATTTTCATTTTATGATGCCATCTCGGGTGATGCTAAAACTTGCAGTGTTGGCTAGTACAAAGTTTCCAACTGCCAAATCTCTCTCACCTTTCGTCGTGGGATCAAACTATCTACTCTATTAGCTCTGGGTGGCTAGGTAAACCCTATCCCCAACCTCATCCTATCCCCTTCAATGCTCAAACATTTTTGGGCATGCCAAACCCTAATGTTCCTAAGGGTCACTAAATGCCATAGGGTTGTGATCTTTGATGGGACATATCTCAGAGCTCATGTGAGGTATGGATGTGATTCTAGTTCCTACAAGACCATGTTGTGGAGACCTACAATAACCTCTCCTTCTTTTTGGAGGTCACACTCCATTTTCATTTTACAATGCTATCTCAAGTGATGCTGAAACTTGCAGTGTTGACTAGTACAAAGTTGCCAACTGCCAAATCTCTCTCACCTTTCATCATGGGATTGAACTATCTACTTTGTTACCTTTAGGTGGCTGGGTAAACCCTATCCCCAACCTCATCCTATCCCCTTCAGTGCTCAAACATTCTCGAGCATGCCAAACTAGAATGTCCCTAAGGGTCACTAAATGTCATAGGGCTGCAATATTTGACAAGGCATATCACAAAGCTTGTGTGAGGTATGGATGTGATTCTAGTTCTTATAGAACCATGTTGCAAAGGCCTACAATAACCTCTCTCACTTTTTGGAGATCACACTCTATTTTCATTTTACAATGCCATCTTGGGTGATGCTGAAACTTGCAGTGTTGATCAGTACAAAGTTGACAACTACAAAATCTCTCTCACCTTTCATCGTGGGATCAAAAAACCTACTTTTTTAGTTCTAGGTGGCTAGGTAAACCCTATCCCCAACCTAATCCTATCCCCTTCAACACTCGAACATTCTCGGGCACGTCAAATTGGAATGTCCCTAAGGGTCACTAAATGCCATAGGGTTGTGATCTTTGGCGGGGCATATCTCAGAGCTCATGTGAGGTATGGATGTGATTCTAGTTCCTATAGGATCATTTTGTAGAGGCCTACAATAAATTCTCTCACTTTTTGGAGATCACACTCCATTTTTATTTTACGATGCCATCTCGGGTGATGCTGAAACTTGCAATGTTAGCTAGTACAAAGTTGTCAACTACCAAATCTCTCTCACCTTTCTTCATGGGATCAAACTATCTACTCTATTAGCTCCAATTGGCTTGGTAAACCCTATCCCTAGCCTCATCTTGTTCCTTTCTAATGCAAAGGAAAGTATGATAAGACCTTTCAACAACCCAAAATGAGCAAAAGTGTAGAAGTGTTCCAAGAGACCCTTCTAGGTCTTGATGGGAAAAATATACAAATAGTCAACTCTAGGAGGTTTCAAGGCATCGATAGGTTTTTTTTGGAATATCTAACATGTTCCAATCAATACCTTTTAGTTTCAATACATTCTAAGCCAAAATGCTCAACGTACCCAAATGTTGTTAATGCAAATTTTTCTAATTTTGTGATAGCAACAAGAAAAATTGATCAATAACTTTTTTTTTTCCCAAAAGACTCCTTGAACAAGGTTAGTAAGCATGGTACATGTTAGAGAAGTGTCTTAGGGAGTATGGTTTTAGTTGTGCCATCATATCTGTGGTGATCCTTATAAACTAAGTTGATTTTTTGAAGATCCTTTGTGTTGTTGTGATATTTTAAATTGGTTTGAGATAGTTTAATTTTGATTTAAAGTGTTTAAGGAAAGTTTTCTAGAAATAATCTAGCAAAAGGCTTGTGAAGAGCTCATTCCATAAATGAAACTCTAACTTGTATTTGAACCAGTGGAATTCTCTAAGATTCTAGAAAATTCAATTAAGGAAGCTATAATTATAGACTCCTAGAGCTTAGAAAGTGTCTCGATGGAAAAACCATGTTTGCATTAGTCCCTAAGTTGAATAGCTTAGTGTATTCAGGTAGGATTGAGACCAAAAAGATTTAAAAATGTTGAATTGAATTGATGGGTAGTTTAGTGGTGGATTTGAGTTATTTTTGGTTAGTAGAGGAGGTCTGAGGCCATGCACCAATTATCTAGTAATTACTTTGAAAACCAAACCTAGTGTGACCTTATTAGGTATATGCACTTTACATTGGTTAGGTGCTATAGGAATGGAATTGAGAATCTAGGATTTGTAGTCTTAAATAATTTCCAAAAGAACATTTGAATCTACCCATAGAGTAGTTAGATTTCAACCTAAGAGGAATTTAAGTCTAGAAAATCAGAGTAGGAGACCTACAAGGAATTCTATGATAGTCAACATTTTGTACTGTATGACAATGGGAGGGTTAAACCAAGAGTTGATTCTTAATCAATTCAACATAACGAAGGAGTCCCAATAGAAACTTGGGGTTCGTGAAGCCATTGGTGAAGAGTTACAGTTATTGGCTTGGAATAGGGCTAGTGTCCCTAAAACAAAAAGGTAGAGTGAGATACAAGGATAGAAGTTTAGTTTGGTAGATTAGAAAGAAGAAAGTGCTTAAACCTCACTTCTTGCTCAACATCTCTGCATTGGTGAGGGGGAGATAAATAGGATAGATGGCTACATAGATATGGGAAAAAAAAATAGAAATATAAAGAGGAGGCGAATAAGAGAGAGTGAGATACAAGGATAGAGTGAGATACAAGGATAACATGAGCAAAAACTACCAAATTGCAGTGCTTCAATCCTTCATTAGAAAATCGACACCCAAATTTGAATACAAGTCTACAAAAAAACATGTTCCTTCCACTTGTCATACTCTTTTATTTCCTTTTAAAGATGCTCTATGATTTTCCATAACATGCATTGTAATTTTTTTAACAAGTATAGCTCCCTCTTACAAGTATCTTATGTGTCATTTTAGATTCGTCTGCCTCTCATGTGAGATATCTCTCTTTCCTATACATCACAACTATTTATTAAACTTTTATTTTTACCTTAATCTAGTTACTAAAGAATAATAACAACACATTCCAATCAACTGGTGATTATGTTACAATCATTAATGTATGAAAACACATAAAACTATCAGTGATTATGTTACATTTATTATTTTTTAAATGGTTTTTTTAGCAAATAAGTATCTCTGATGTTTTTTAATTGATGATAAAGAATGGTGGTTATGTATTGAAGCTCAACAAGCTAATTGTGTTTTTTCTTCTTGTCTATATTCTTTTTGTAACAATGATGTTTTCTTCTACACAAACTTTGTGATCACTTGTGATCAAATTTTTATCTTATTTTTTACGTAAATGTTTAGAGAATTTTTGATCTAATTTTGTTGGATAGAGTAATTTCAAACAAAGATAATTGTCAATAGGCCATTGATCTATTGATGAAGTGGAAATCTCTTTAAATGCCCAGCAAATATCAATTTTACTGAATGTAAGAAAAAATTTAAAATGAAAAATCTTCCATCAAAATTTTTTTTTCATAAAAGACTAAAACTCTATTATAACTAAATTATTTATTATTTATAAAGATTATAAAAATAAGTACTAGAGAAGAGCCACAAGTGACCATGAAGATTCATATTGTAAAAATGGTATAACTAAGCCTATAATGAAGAAATATTTAGAGCAAAGTTGTATCCATTAAAATATTTAATAATAAATTAAATCAAAATCAATACAATTTATTACTTAATTATATTCATAGTTCCATCAAACCACCTCCCAAATCAAAACATCATGGAGCCAAGATTGCAATCAAGGGACAAAAATAGACTTATTCAAAATAGCATCTGCATATGGATTGTCATATAGCATAGGACTATAATGAGCTCTACCTTGGAAAACCTCCATGCACATGTGTTGATCATTATGATCATCATAATAAAATGCCCACTTATCAACCATTAAATCATCTTCAGCTTCCACTTTCAACTTATAGTACACCCTTATTTTCACCTTCTCACCTCTCTTTGCAACATAAGCATGTTTCTTAACACTATCCCTATAACTCCAATGCTTGCTAAACATGAAGAAGATGCATAGATATAGATGAAAACAAAAGAAGGTGTAGGTAGACATGAAGATTAAAGGAAACAAAAACATAGTGATAAATGAATAGAGATATAAGAAGAGGATGAATGTGAGATAAAATCGAGAGAGTTAGGGAGACACAGAGAGACATCTAGATGGTGATATAGATTCATAGAGATCATTATATTAATAATTAGTCTTCTCTAATTCAAAAAATAATGAAGATATCATGCTAGAACTCTCTTATTGATTTTGTATCGACTTCATACTTAATTGTCTTATTTAGGGCATCCTTTTTAGGCTTAAGTGTATGAGCATACATTAGTGATAATTAGCAATTGTAAAACTTGATCTTCTTCTTATGTAACAATATTTCTATGCTTAGATGAATACACTATTTGTTTGATTATATATCTATAAAATTTGTCTGTATAATGAAGGCCAGTCGTCTACAATCCAAGGTTTTAATTCAGCTAACAAATGGAGAGCTTCTCAAGCTACTAATTTTTTTCATGGAGTTCCTACTAAATCTCAAGGTTCTCATTTAGGTGACCAATTTCAAGGAGGTCCATGAATATTGCCTGATAAATTTTATTGCCAGGAGGTCCTAATCAATCTTGACTAATAAAGTTTATTGCCAATCAATATTGTATCAAAAATTCAAACTAATTAGGTATTGAATTAAACTTGATAAATGAATGATAGAGAAGGAAACCTTTAAACATGAACAAGATCATAAATCATATGACAATGACATCTTGCAAATGATTAACTTATGCTTAAACAGTGATAAAGTTTATTGTTAATCAATATTCTATCAAAGTTTTGGATAGATTGAGTATTGAATTTAATGTCATACATGAACAAACATATAATATAAAATGATAACCAAGAATGTCATGTACATTAACAAACACATAATATATTATGATAACCAATAATGTCATATATGAAAAAACATATCATGTATTAACCAAAAATGCCATAAGTTGAATAATGTCATACATCAAATATAAAATGTCATATAAATCAAATGTGTATCGAATATGTCCACTAATGCCTATATATACATGTCTAGATCAACTATATCTTTTCCTTCCTACGAAGGGAAGGAAACAAATCTCTTGACATCTTCTGTCGTCGTGTGGAGGGAGACGGTGGAGATTATGGGGTCCTCCTGACACGCTCACTCATCCTCTTGTTGAGGCTCTTCTCTAACTTGAACTGATACAAACAAAGTAGACATGAATCAATATTTATTATTAATTGAAATAAAATATATGTACACAAAAAATTAATTATTTTCTTACCGCCATTAGATAGTCACTTTGTAAGTCCACCTCGAAGGCTTGTGGATGATTAGGCATGATGAGACCCTAAAACAATTCAATAAATATAATCACTTATAAATAACATTAGAAATTTTGATACTAACTATTATAAACAACAACTAAAACTAAGAAAATTCCTTTATACCTCAATCAATGGCTATGAGCTAGCCATTCCATGATCAATGGACTATCAACGATGAGGAGTGTTTGACATCATCAGCTGCATGTCATACAATACAAGTTACATGTAACATGAAACATGAAACAAATATAATCAAATTAATTAAATTAAGATGAAATAATGTACCTGTACATAGCTTGTATGATGTCTATGCTCCGAGCCCGTAGTAAAGGTTAACGGTCCAGTAGAGAACTAAAGCACATGCATAATTTTTTTGTCATTCCTTAATATGATTACTTAATAAATATATGTATGAATTTAAATGATTAAATTGATACATACTTCTGGACTCATGGAGGGGACAAAAAATGGGGCTGGAGGATCACTGCTAGGGCTGAAAACACTCTAACCCTAAATTTTGAACAATGTCAATAGATGCTAATTAATTAATCATTCACTATACATATGGAATGTGATCAAATTAGTAAATTATAATTGTAATTTACCTGTGTGTCAATGCCAAATGTGTCATTCAGGAACTGATTAGTGATAAGCCCATCATTTGCACCATCTCCAGCATGAGTGCCAAATGTGCATAGGGATCCGCATGAACTTCACATGTGACCATGACACATAGAAGGGTCCCCCTCAACTAATGGGCTCATGGAATGGATGAGAGTTTGTGTCAAAGCATTAATGGTCCCTAGAGTGCTAGCCTCTACATGTTCCTTCACAACTAAAGGAATAGTCACATGCTCACACTGTGGCTTGACCACAGGTGCCCTAACTACATTAGGGTCATGACGTGCTCTTGACCTCTCAAATGATGACCCCCCACTTCTACCCTAGGAGTCCAATATATCAAAATAATTGAGGATCTCCCCAAGGACAAACCCACAATATAATTTCTTCAAAAAATACATGGGGACCTCATGATTATTGCAATGAGGGGCATCAAAAACCATCCACCATCTATCCCAAAAATTATTTCTAATAGCATCGTGTATGCACCAATGGATGGGGAACTATCTAGTACCCTCTCTAACAATATTTTTCTCACTAGGTTATCTAAATAATGCACATATTCTACCTTTTGATATTTCTTTTTTTTAACATCTTCATATGACAATTTATTTGCATAAAATATTTTTTGTTCATCCCTCTTAACCTGCCAAATATCTAACTGACCACTAACTGAGGCTATCTGGGTCTTAATGGATTCAAGGGATGATTTCATTTGAGCCCTCATTGGATTGGTTTGTCCATATTCTTTCAATTGAGAAATGAGTACTTCTAATTTAGTTTTGCCTCTCTCTATTTCATTTATTATATTTTCTTGTGTGCCTACCAGAGGTCTTGCAATTGGTTCAGGTAGTGGAATTTGTTGTTCTTCTTAGGGAGGGTTTTGGTTTTGAGGTTCTTGTGGATTTTTCAATTGACTATGAACATTTTCTGATAAAAAATCAATTGAAATCCAAATAAATTAACAAATCTAAATAAAAATTGTAAAAACCCTACAAAACAATATTAAAAACCTACAAAACAATATGAAAAATATATCAAACAATGCAAAATGAAGTTTATATCACATATGGCGTCAGCGTGGGTATTCTTGCGATCTTAGATTTTGCTAGCAAGGAGGCATATTGGCAAGGGGGATTGTGAAAACCTTTATTTCTTCAACCCATGTATGCGCTGCTAGTGTAGGAATGCAAACAAATTGAGATGAAAATGATGGGCTGTGGGTATGTAGCCCATCTATAAAAATTCACCTTTTTAAAAGCACGTACATGCTATTCAAAATAGGAAAAAAAAAGAGTTGTCACCTTTTTGGCACCACAACTCAGTGAATATACCCAGTTATTAAGTTACAATTGCAAAGAGTGAGACACACTAAACTCTATCAAATTTCTTGGGTCAAGGATGTGTAGGAGTTGATGAAATCCAATTCCATAGTTGCCAAGATCAACTACATGCAAATAGCTTGCTAAAGAGAAACCGAAGGAATAAGAGCTTGAAGAAAATAAAGCAAGAGAAAATATTTCACAATAGGAAAAATGAAATTGCTATGTGAATTGATGATTTTACAATGAGAGAGAGACCACTTATAAAGGCCTCAAGGAAGCTTGTAGAATAAGCTAGAAGGAGGTAGAAGATAAGGTTGACAACTAAACACTCTTCCAAAAAGAAGTGGAACATGCTAGAAGGGAACAAACTCCCGTGTTGTCAACAACTAACTACTACAACTATTAAATACTAAATATTAAATAAATGCATTAACCTAAGTAAGCTTAAGCAAATAGAATAAATAAATAATTATTAATTATTTACTCTAACACCCCCCCTTAAGTGCAACTTAGGGGAATGCCTTAAGCTCCCAAAACTAAGATGAAATACAAAATGGGTCCTGGCAATGAGGCCATGTTAGGTACCAATGTAAAATGAAAAAAGAGAAAAAAACATGAAGTGAAGGAAGGAAGGCCTCAACCAATCCCCCCAAGGACAACTTCCATCGGAAAAGAGTCAAGAGACCCGCTCAAAACCATAAGTACAACCAGGCCCCCCATGAGAGATACTAAAGCCTCCCAAGAATAAAGAAGCCCCTAAAGGAGGGATCAAACCAATGCAACTCCAATGTGGAAGAAACAAGGGTACATAACAAGGGAATCCTTGAATGAGAAGCAAAACTAGAAAGTCTAGTTGATGCCTAGAGGAGAATGTATGAGGATCTGGAAATGGAATCCCCAAGGCAGGTGTGATGACACTGTCATGAATGTCCATTGTAGTATCTGCAACAAGTGTACCTGGAGTTTCAATAAATGAAGCTGGAAGATCAAGTAGAGCGGAAGGAGAATCTTGCAGAGAAGAAAAGCCTTCAACTGGATGTGGCATGACAGTCAAAATAGGGATCTCAGGAACAATACAAAGGTTCAAGTATCCTAATTGCACCACATGATGCTCTTGCGAAAGAGAAGTAGTGTGCTACAACAATGGAGATGGTGGACCAAAGTGTGAGAAGGTGTAGAGACAAGTGGAAGGATCAACTACCCCTATAGCAATAAGACCTCATGTTACACAATCCCGAATGAAGACTAAATCAATAGTGAACTCAACTGTCCTCCCTGATCCACTGCGTGTAATCTGAGAAATCAAGAGAAGGTTGGAAGACAAAGACGAAACATACAATAAATTATTGAATATACCATTTTGGATGTGAACTAAACCTTTCCTACAAACTGGTAGTGTAGTGTTATTCCTCATGAGAATATGAGGAATAGGAGAAGCCTCAAGAGTAGAGAAGACACCTTGAGAAAATGTCATATGGTGAGAAGCACCTGAATCCAGTATCCAAGGAACCTGTGAAGAAGATGCAATGGTAGCCTATAATTCATGACCCTTTCCAAGATCCAATGTATATGGTGAAGATGTGGAAGAAGACTAAAAGGCAGACCCCTGTGAGGTAGAAGAGGATGGAGAACAAATGGTGTTCTTCTGAAGTAGAGCTTGCAAATCTACAATTTGTTTCTCATAGCCATCAAATCTCTTCTGAAAACAATGTGCCTCATCATGAGATCCTTTCCCACAATAGGAACAGGTAGGAATCTCATTCTTCTTTTTCTCCTTCTTCTTAGAAGATGATGAACTAGTAGAAGAGGGATCTGATATCTGCTTCGACTTCTACTCCTGTATAAGCAATGCTTGTGACTGTGAACCTGAAAGTGAATCCATTTGAGTGATCTTGGACTATTCATAGGTTAACCAATCACAAAATATCTCTAATGAAGGCATCCTATGTCTATCAGCCAAGGCATCCATAGTGGAGTAGAAAGTGGAAGAGAAGATCTAATACTGTCCCCTCAACTTTGAGAGTATCAAAAAGATACACTCATCATCTATCTTGGTTTTCCCACATCCCTATAAAAGTGTACACAGAGATTTGAACTTCATCAAGAAGTCCTCAATGGTGGGAAAGCTGTCAGGTGTCGAAGAAGTCAACTATGCATCTAGTTGAAGTGCTCGAAACTCATTCACTTGGCCAAACAAAGTCTAAAATTTGACCCAATAAGCTTGTGGAGTAGTCAAACCATCCAAGTGAAATAGTAGATTTTTTGAAATGTTCAGTGCAATCAATCCCGTGGCCTCATCCATTTTGTTCCTATGCTGAAGAACCTCAAAAGCTCATGTAAGAACAAGTTGATTCTCATACAAACATGACCATAAACCCCTTTACATTAGAAGTTGTATCATTTGTACCTTCTAGGTGTGATAGTTGTGTGGTGTGAGACAGGTCATAGATGGATCCGCCATTGAGAGAAAGAAGAATATAGAAGTAGAAGGGTCTTATTCTGAATTAAATTACAGAAAAGAAAATGCTCCCCCCCACAATGTATAAATTGGGTCCTCTTTACTTAGTGCAATTATAATAGTCAATTTAGGGTCTATTTTTGAAACTAATATTTCTATCCACAGAACCTATAATCTAATTGCAGATCTAAAAAGTAGACAAAAAAATATACACTTTCAAAAAAAAAATAGAACCTGATTATGTGTCCAGATGAGCCCATACCAAGCATTTGAAGTGGCAAAAATTGAGAATTGTGAGTTGCAAAAAAAAATAGGAACAGAGATCTCAAACCACTTGCACCAATGTGTAGATCATGAAATCCTACCCCAAAACAAAAAAAATTGCTCGAAAAAATGAGTCCGTATAAGGGAGATATCGCTGTCTGAAAATCACCGTTGTAGTTATTTTTTCTCAATCATTGTTGTCGCACCTCCAAAAAATAAAGAAAAAAGCCCAAAAAATATTAGATCTGTTATGCCAAACCCTCTTTCTCTTTTTTTTCTAAATACTGAAAAAAATGCTCTTCCTCTCGATTGAAGAAAAAATCACAAACAAACTAGGGTTTGTGTCTCCGAATTGTGGCTTCAAAAGAATCCTTCGAACAAGAAGCAGCAGGGAGGCTTTGATACCATGTAGGAGTTGATGAAATCCAACTCCATAGTTGCCAAGATCACGTACATGCAAATAGCTTGCTAAAGAGAAACCAAAGGAACAAGAGCTTGAAGAAAATAAAGCAAGAGAAAATATTTCACAATAGGAAAAATGAAATTGCTATGTGAATTGATGATTTTACAATGTGAGAGAGACCACTTATAAATGCCTCAAGGAAGCTTGTAGAATAAGCTAGAAGGAGGTAGAAGATAAGGTTGACAACTAAACACTCTTCCACAAAAAAGTGGAACATGCTAGAAGGGAACAAACTCCCATGTTGTCAACAACTAACTACTACAACTATTACATAAATGCATTAACCTAAGTAAGCTTAAGTAAATAGAATACATAATTAATTATTAATTATTTACTCTAACAGGATGCACATAAATTAATGGTAAGTGAAAAATGCCTTGTAAAATTTAAGAGTAGGAATTACTATTGTGATGTTATGTGTGATGTTATACGCATGAATTATTGCCAAACACTTTTAAGTTGACCTTGGTAGTATCATAGACTAGCATTTTAGGATGGAAGTTTGAATCAATATAGTATTTGTGTGAATCAAAAGAGACAAGTATTTTAATCTTTGATAGAGGTACCTAATAAAAATTATTATACCACAATGTAGGTTTTCATTGTTAATGAGAATTATTGTACCACAATGTAGGTTTACAAGGATTTTACCTTTGTAGTTTCATTTACCCCTAGGTAGTCTCCTAGCCATTAATGCTTCAAGATCTTCAAGATCATCATCAAAATATTGAATTGCACTAACTTCATGCTTTCATTTCTTCTTCTTATACTTATACAAAATCAATTATGACTTGAAACAAGATTCAATAGTATGGGCATTAAAAATATCAAAATTTGACAATTCAAAAATAGTAAATCTACCAACTAGACTATCCAAGGTTATATCATTACCAAGAGTACATATCAGTTCTTATATTGCAGACACTTTAATAGCGTAAATAGGAAATAAAATTCACAATAACATGTTGATCACAATTTCATCACTTATCTTTCAATCATCTCACTTGAAAGCATTCACAACTTCTCTGATTCTTCCAACATATTATGTAATATTCTCACCTTCTATCATCTTCATTTCACCAAACTTTCCTCTCAAGCTTCTTGATTTGGCTCAAGTGTATTCTTATCTCCTTAGTGAATATTTTCCAACTCTTCTCTCATGTTCAAGTTACAGTATCATGGTCCTTTATATCATCAAACTTAAAATAGCTGAGGGTAGATGCAATCTCCAACATTGCATGACTATGTTCATGTTTCTCCTTTATATGTTGGGATGTCAAAGGTGTAGGTATAGTTACATATTTATTCCCTTAGTAGAATAATTATAAATCTCCAATTCCAGCAATGTGTAGCTTCATCAGACTTTTTCATCTAGGGATGTTCTCCTTATTCAACTTGGGTATCTCCTTTCTGTACATCTTGATCTTTAGCTTAAGTTCCTTCACAAAAAGTTCTACAAGCACCAAATCTTTAATATCAATTGTTAAAATAATTTAGAATAAGTAAGAGGGAGGGGGGAGGGGATGAATCAGGTTTCCTTAGGTCAAGATATATACCTATTAAACATTTAAATACTTCAAACAACTTAGATCTAATCTCTAATCCACTCAATCTCTTAGAAATGTATCTGTATCATAAACTTAAATTCTACTATACCAATAATAAAAAATTTGTAGAATGTAAACCATTAACAATAAAACATCTCAAATAAAATCTAGATGAGTAAAACACTAGGATTTAATATGGAAACCCAATTTCAGAAACATCACCAATAACATGTTAAAATTTTTTCACTCTTCTAAGTGGACTCTATTAGGATCCAATTCTATTAAAGGTTACAATACACATTTTTATGTGTGATCCTATTAAAATATTTAATCACCCTATTAGGAGTGGCCTTGATAAAGGAGTTAAGAACATTTGATTAGAATGCCACCTTGATAAAGGATTTACAAATGATAGTTAGGTTAAAACATTTGTTAAGGGATTTCAACTTATAGAATGGTTAGAAAATAACAATACATTGACCAAAATAAATACAACTCACCTTGAAAATACAAACCAAAAATCTTTGGTCTAGTAGATGACTCATTGATTGGCCTCCATTATCATCTCCATTACTAATTTTCTTGGCAACCCTTTAAGAAATCACTCTTCTCCTCAATTTCCATACAAGATCAAAAGACCATATTAGATGCCAGCAACTAAAATTTATTGTAAGTATGTTAATTAGTATCATTGTGTTTCTTCTCTATTATGTGTCAAGATGATATAGCTTTGTGCTTTTACCCCATGGTAATAGCATAGACTAGCATTTCAACATGGAAGTTTGAATCAATATAATATTTGTGTGAATTCAAAGAGACGTGTATTTTAATCTTTGATAGAGGTACCTGATGAAAATTATTGTACCACAATGTAGGTTTTCGTTGTTAATGAGAATCATTGTACCGCAATGTAGGTTTATAAGGATTTTACCTTTGTATTTTCATTTACCCCTAGGTAGTCTCCTATCCATTAATGCTTCAACATCTTCAAGATCATCATGAAAATATTGAATCTCACTAACCTCATGCTTTCCTTTCTTCTTCTTATACTTATGTTAACCCAATTATGACTTGAAATAAGATTGAATAGCAGGGGTATTAAAAATATCAAAATTTGACAATTCAAAAATAGTAGATCTATCAACTAGACTATCCAAGGTTACATAATTACCATGAGTACATCTCAGTTCTTATATTGTAGAAACTCTAATAGGATAAATAGGAAATAAAATTTGCAATAGCTTATTGATCACAACATCATCACTTGTCTTTCCATCATCTACTTTGAAACCATTCACAACTACTTTGATTCTTCCAACATATTATGCAATGTTCTCATTTCTATCATCTTCATTTCACCAAACATTCCTCTCAAGCTTCTACATTTGGCTCTATGGATATTCTTATCTCCTCAATGAATATTTTCCAACTCTTCCCTCATCTTCTTTATAGTATCATAGTCCTTTATATCATCAAACTTGAAATAGCTTAGGGTAGATGCAATCTCCAACATTGCATGATCATGTTCTTGTGTCTCCTTTATATGTTTGAATGTCAAAGGTGCAGGTATAGTTACATATTTATTCTCTAAGTAGAAAATCTCCAATTCTAGCAATGTGTAGCTTCATCAAACTTTTTCATCCAGGGAAATTCTCCCTATTGAACTTAGGTATCTCCTTTCTATACATTTTTATTTTTAGCTTAAGTTCCTTCAAAAAATAATTTACAAGCACCAAAGCTCTAATACCAATTTTAAAAATGATTTAGAATAAGTAAGAGGGAGGGGGCAAGGGGGGTGAATCAATTTTCCTTATGTCCAGATATACCTATTAAACATTTGAATACTTCAAACAACTTAGATCTAATTTTTAATCCACTCAATCTCTATAGAAACTTATCAGAAGCATAAACTTGAATTCCACTATTCCAAAAAAAAAATGTAGAATGTAAAACATTAACAATAAAACATCTCAAATAAAATCCAGATGATTAAGATACCGAGATTTAATATGGAAACCCAATTTTAGAAACATCACTAGCAACATGTTAAAAAAATTCACTCTTCTAAGTAAACTCTATTAGGAGCCACCTCAATTAAAGGTTAAAATATACATTGTTAGGTGTGATCATATTAAAAGATTTAATCACCCTATTATTAGTGGCCTTAATGGAGGAGTTAAGAACATTCTATTGGAATGCCACCTTGATTGAAGGATTTACAAATGATAGTTAGGTTAAAATCTTTGTTAAAGGATTTCAACTTATAGAATGGTTAGAAAGTAATAGTAGATTGATCAAAATTAATACAACTCACCTTGCAAATACAGATCACAAACTTTTGGTCTAGTAGATGACTCATTGATTGGCCTCCATTATCATCTCCATTACTGATTTTCTTGGCAACACTTAAAGAAATCACTCTTCCCCTCAATTTCAATAAAAGCTCAAAACACCATATTAGATGTCAACAACTAAAATTTATTGAAAGTATGTTAATTAGTATCATTGTGTTTCTTCTCTATTATATGTCAACTTAGTTTCCATGTTACATATGTTATATCTAACATTGCACTAAATTATCGCATCATAATACTACTTTATGTTTGTACTTCATCAACTAGTATCTTGTTTTACTTGCAATATTTCTTATCTTTTCTTACATTTAATATTTCTTAATATGCAAACTTTGCACTATATATCATATTTAATTTTCTACACTAATCATTTACTAATAAATTTCTACCTATTCCTCTCCATAAAAATATAATTCCTTTTCTTTTCCTTAGCACTCAATCAGACATATCACTCTTATCCGCTAATCATTACACATTGATAAATGTGTAACTACTAGTTAGGCTTAGTCTTAGATTTTAATAAAATGTATTATTATTATAAATATTATTAACAGTTAGAGCATAAGTATAACCATGTCAAGGTTTAGGAATATGGTAAGTGCTTTATTAGCTTCCAAAATATAAGGTTTCAAATTTAGATTAGGGTTGTTTGTACATCTTATAAGCTATAATTATAATAATATATATTACCATTAATGTAATTTCTACCTCAAACAATAGCACCCTCCTTATTTCAATCTCAATCATCAACCCTAGGAATTATTTATCTTTCTCATACTTCCCAAATGTACTAAAACCTAAAAGAAAATAAAGATCACTTGATAAAATAGACCCTAAATCTAATTGTAAACCTTATACAATAACTCTTTTACTAAAACCCTAACTCAAAACTTAATTGAACCCTAGTTTAGATAAAATTAAAAAAAGTCAACCCTAATTCTAAATTATATTTTTTAATTTAAGATACACACATGCACATGTACATGAAACATGGCCCTTATCTTAAATGATATTATCAAATCTAATATATATACATATATAAGTCCTAACTATTACTCTTTGTATTTTATTCAATTATTACTTCCTTCTAGGATGTATCACTACTTATGAGTTGTAAGGAGAAACTTAATCTTGCAAATTTGCGTTTAATTATGTCGAATAGAAGATATTTTGTTATAACAATTTAGGAAGCAATATGAATGTTACAACTTTTTAGGAATCTTCATGAGCCTTGACTCACTGTTGTGATTATATATTGGGATGATGAAAGTATACATAAGGTGCCAAAGAACTCAATGAGCCATCTGCACTCACAGCATATAGAAGTATTTTATCTCATCCTTTAAAAGCATGTCCTCAAAATTGAAATTGATCAAGTTTATATAGCAAGCAATGAGCAACTTTAAAATATGTAATCACCTAAGATATAAGTGTAGACATTTGTGTATAATTTCAAGAAAATATTAGCATTGAATGTTCGTTATTTTTTTGTGATTGTTACAAATATAAACTATACTAATGCTTGTTCCTATATTTGGCCTATAAGAACTATCTTTGAAGCAACCAATAATATATAGAACAAATGTACTTATAACTCTCCAACACATACGCTCCCAATATTCATTTTCATGTTGTTCTATATGACAAACTATAAATTTTGATTTAGTACACTACAAGTATAAATTTGATTCATACTATATTCATATTTTTTATTTATATCCATAACTTTATATCCCAAGCTTTACATAGAACAAATCGACTTGAACATCTTCAATTTCTAAATTATCTTTTCACTACCGAAAGCATTTAATAATTCCTGGAATCCAGAAATCTCCTATTTTAATTATTCTTCACGCCAAGGAATACGTTTTATAGCAATTTCTTCACATGAAGATGTACATTTTATAGCAATTTCTTCATGTGAAGATATAGCTTTTACAGCAATTCCTTTGCTGTGTTGTCATTATGAATGTAATTATTTCCGCTAGACTGGTGACATACCTCGTGTTCAAAGATGAAGACCACAGACCGGACAACTAAGAACTTGTCTGTACCTTACATCTAATGGTGGATGATAACGATGCTTCAATTAAAAATTCTCTTTTTTTCATTTGTCTTTTCAACTAAGATAGACATTTTCTGGGATTCCCTTTTCTCACAAGGATGCTTCAAATAAAAATTCCCCTATTTCCATTAGTGGTTCCCCGGTTGACTTTTAACCTTTAAACGGATCCAATAATTTGACGTTGCCTTTGTGCTATATATCCTGATGAATTCCGGGAACCTGAAGACCAACAAGATGGAAATGAGAAGGAACGGTCTATATTTAGCATACACGTTATTCTTTCATGTCCTAGTTATAGCTATGTTTCAAAGCACTGTCCTGTCAGTTGCTGGTGTGGGAGATACTCTTTCCTCGGGCGCATTTCTCACTGGAAATCCGACAATAATTTCAGAGAATGGCACCTTTGAATTCGGATTCTTCACTCCAAATGGAACAAACAACTGGTATATTGGTATCTGGTATGCCAAAATTCTTCTGGACAATATAGTTTGGGTGGCTAACAGAGAGACACCTCTGAGAGGCGGGCCGGGCATTTCGAAGTTGTCAAGAGAAGGAGATCTTGGACTTTTTGATGAAGAAGGCCAATCATTTTGGTCTGTCAATGTAACAACCAAGAAGAACTCGAAGGCTGTACTGTTAGAATCCGGTAACTTTGTATTGGTGGCTGATAGTGATGACAAAGTATCTGACCCAGTCTGGCAGAGTTTCGATCATCCTGTACACACATTTTTGCCCGGGATGAGGTTCGGGGGACGCCAAAAGCTAATTAGCTGGAAAAACTCTCTGGATCCCGCTCCTGGGCTTTTCTCCCTCCACACGGATCCCTCCGGGGCTAAGCAATTCTTTCTAACATGGAACGATTCTGTGACGTACTGGAAGAGCAGAGTTTGGGACGGAGAAACGTTCGGCAACATTCCAGAGATGGCAATGATCAAAGGCTACGACAACTTCACTGTTGAAAGTGTTAATGGGTCACTTGTGTATATGAGGTATGTGCCGCTCCCCAGCAGGCACATGGTGCAACGCAACGACCTCCTTAACTCCGGAACATCTCAGTCTTCCATACTCGATGGTAACAGATGGGCCATGTTCTGGTCTAAACCCAGTGAGCAATGCCAAGTATACGGTGTCTGTTGTGCTTTCGGTGTCTGCAATTCCGACAACATTCAGCTGTACCCAACTATCGCTTCTGGAGGTCACGGGAGTGGTGGGCAAGCGGGTGTGTTCGGCAGAGCCCCTTCTCCTGCGATGCCACTGATGGGTTCATCGGCGTCAGTGTAACACTTACTGTTGATTTTGCTTCCTCATTCACTGCACCAACCAAGAGAGATTGCCAGAATTCCTGCCTCGTCAACTGCTCGTGCACAGCATTTTCTTTCAATCCTCGGGAACATGCAAAATCTGGTTAGGAGATTTGCAAAGCCTGCGTATTTTTCCATCGCAAAGCAGCGCAAATGTCCTTATTCGAGTAGCTGCCGCTGCACTCAACGCGGCTGAACGCCCATCGCCCTCCTCTATACGCAAAATCATAGCTATTGTGGGGCCAGTGGTGGGTGCTGTTGTTGCTCTCGCCGTGGCTTTCGGTGTCATATTTCGCATTTCATTGTTGCGGAAGGATCGGCTGACGGTTATGGAGAGGTACGCAGATTCATCAGAGCATTCTTTTCTTTGCGTGTTTAGCTACAAGGAGTTGAAGATTGCAACTAGGAATTTTAGGTCTAAGTTGGGTAGTGGAGGATTCGGGGCAGTGTTCAAGGGATCTCTACCAGACGGTACGCTAGTGGCTGTAAAGAAAATGAATGGTTCAAAGCAAGATGAGAAGCAATTCCGGGCGGAAATCAGTTCCCTTGGAAACATACAACATGTTAAACTTGTCAGGCTCCAAGGGTTTTGTGCTGAAGGATCCAAACGGCGGTTATTGGTTTACGATTACATGCCCAAGGGATCTCTGAATTCTATACTATTCAAAAGGAAATCTAAAAGTGAAGGGGAGGCCCTTGATTGGAAGACCCGATTTCAGATCGCGCTAGGCACTGCAAGAGGCTTACTTTATCTCCATGAACAATGCAGGGATTGCATCATTCACAGCGATATTAAGCCTGAAAACATTCTTTTGGACAACAAAATTTCGCCCAAGTTGGGTGATTTTGGGTTGGCAAAGCTTGTGGGTAGAGATTTCAGTCACGTTCTGACTACGACAAGAGGAACGAGAGGTAACTTGGCTCCAGAGTGGATCTCCGGACTTCCCATTACTCCCAAGGTTGATGTCTACAGCTATATATGGTATGACCCTCTTGGAAATTATTTCTGGCCGAAGAAGTCTGGATAAAAACGTGCAAGATTCAAGCAAGTATTACTTTCCCCCTTGGGCTACAAATCAAATTTCCCAAGGGAACATAATTAGTGTTGTGGAAGAGAGCTTTGCAGCTGAGGTAGACATTGAGGAGGTGAAGAGAGCATGTGTTGTGGGGTTGTTGTGCATTGAAAATAACGAGGATTTAAGGTCAACAATGACCCAAGTGGTGCAAATTGTTGGAAGGTAAGATAGAGCTTCAATTTCCACCAATTCAAAACCCTGTTCTCATGAATGGGCAGGCAGATTAAAGCAATAATAGTAGCGACGAGTCATCATATTATATATTTTAGTAATTTGTACTTTTGATTTATGCATGATTTCAAGTATTTATCATTTTGGAGTTTGGAACTAGTGTCATTTTATGTTTAGATAAGGTGAGAAAGTGTTATTAAGGAACATGCTTCCTAATCCTCATTCTGTTGGGGCACTTTTTTAAAATTCAATTTATGTAGTACTACCAGTTTTAAATTAGTTATTTTCATATTGTATCAAATATTTTGTGATAATTTAGTTTTGATTAGCATGTTCTATATTTTTCTATAATGCTTTCTTCTAGTCAGTTATTTACATGTTATATGGTATCACATATTGGTTTGTTATACTATTTTAGCTTGCTGAAAATGCATTCCTTATTTTCCTTTTGCATATAAGGAAAGAGATGATAGAGCATCAAATCATATAAATTCAAAGGTATACATTCATAGAGAGGTGACAAGAGAAACACAACAATTATAGCAACAAATCACACTCATTAACATTAAATTGACTATATATTTTAATTTTTTGTGTAATATTTCAAGTTTTATCATTTTGGAGTTGACAATGTACTACCATTGATAATGTGAGCATGTGTCAATTTTCTACCATCTTAGAGATGCACTATTAGCATGTTGTAATTTGTTTTTAGCTCATTCAATTATGATAGTCTCATACATGTCTTTATATTTTTTAATGTTGGCATGCCACATGCTATCACACATGATCATATTTGACCGACAATATTATATGAGTTTGATGAATAGGGGTCCTTTCTTTTTTTCCCTATAATTATGATATAATTATTATTATTGTGATTATAGTGTATCTTGATCTTATATCAATTATTAGTGTTGTGTTATAAAACTTCATGTTCAAGAATAACTTATTTAGTCAATAATTAAATATTTAAATTTATTTAATTAAAATTAAAGTATTTGGACAAGTTTTTAAATGAAAACTTAACCTTTTTACTAATAAAAAATCTTTATGGGAACTAAAATCTAATACTAATATAACTATATAAAAAAATTATCTTTTTGGAATCTTCATTACAAAGACATACCTATGACATAAGTATCAACAAAGAAATGTACATTTTTTTTACAAAAATCACTATGTATTATTGCATAGATGGAAAAAGTTGTCTAATTCAAAAGAATGCTTGTGTAAATGGTGATTTTTATCATAATAAATATTAAAAATATAAATCGATACAACTTTCTAGTTTATTTTAGCTTATAGTGGAGTGGATATTATCTAAAATTTATATGATCTCCAACAATCTAATCTTCTTGCAAATTTTATCTTAGCCATCACCTTAGACATCTAAAGTGTCTAAAAGATTTTCATTCCAATTTTTAAAATATAAACCACCTCATTCTAGAATAGTCATCAATAAATTGTATAAAATATCTATCTATATATTAACTTCTTGTCCATGTAGCACATGTTAAGTTTGTAGCTTTAGTCCGATTGGTTTGATCATGAGATATATTGTTGATGGTAAATCATCATTTAGTATATATATATATATAATCATGATTAACCATAGAGACATGCGTCTTCATCTCATATTTATAAGTCTTCAAATCATCATTTGGAATGCACCAATAATAATGGCAATGTTATTACATTTGCAAAAAATGATCCTACAAAATTAACATAGTACAAAGCATATTCAAACCCTTGGAAATAAGAACAATTTTCTAATATAAAATATACATTGAAATTTTTAACAACCAAGATTTCAATGCCTTGCTGGACCGTAAGTAGTTTGGGGAAAAGGAAAATAAAATTACAAAATCATTATTGAATAAATGAATGAATAATAATTCATGTACCAAAGCCATCTAAAATATATGGCGATGAGTAGGAAGAAATTGGAATTAATAAGAAGTATATATCATCAAGGAAAAAAGATATTGGAATTGTTGATGTTGATTATGCGTGCAAGAGCCATCTATGTGCCTGGCTGGATTAAATGACAAATTTAATATTAGTTGCCAAACTGTACATTTAGTAGTGGTCCTATATACACCAACAATAGATATATCATTATGTCTTCAACATTCCACATGGTCTCATACACATTTGATTTCACATTATTATATATATATATATATATATATATATATATATATATATATATATATATATATATATATATGATATTAAGATCATCAAAGCAGAATATTGTAGTCCTAGATTTCTTAATAGTGATCAGACTGGACAACGTACACATGTTCTACGAGATATACACTACAAAGAAAGTTTGTCTAATTCATGATGTATAATTTTGACAAAGAAAATAGACCACATAGGGAACATGGACAAGAATATAATAAAAAGGAATAGGGAGAGATCTATCAGTAGACTTCTTCAATAATTTGTAAAATATATTTGACTCCCATACTACTATAAATTTGACTTCCAACATCATCCCAAAATAATGTTATAAATATGGGGTGGGAGTTTCTTTTTCAAACTATCTAGGAATGGAGAGATTATGTGCCTTTATGTTGCAATATAGATAGGGTTTCCTCTGAATGAATATTTTATAAGACTATGTTGCCATAATGTAATGGAGATCTTATGGAAAAGGTTAATATATATGGAAATGTGCAACTAAGAGAGATGGAAATAAAGAGAACCATTAGAAAATATAGAACTAACTATTGATTCAGTGAAGCTACAAAAATGAAGAGAGAAAATATTTAGAAGTGTCATTCTATGGGAATAAAGATATAAATAAAAATATTTCTTGAATAGTTAGATGATCTTGCACAAAATTATTTATTTATGAATATTTACACTAGTACGTTTTGGCAAATATGGGACTATGTGACTAAAAAAATTAGTCACGCCACTAAAATTTTAGTCACATAACTAAAGTTAATCACATTTCACCATTTCTTTACAATTTATAGCTATACGTGACTAAATAAGTGACTAATTTGATCATCGAGTAAAATTGCAAGATCAACAAAATATAAATGAATAAATAGACTACTAAATAAATGGCTCAATAAGTGATTGGATAATCATTCATCTACAATTAGTCACCTAAGAAAAATCTACTAAATAAACTATCAAATAAATGACTAAATTAGTGACTAGATAATTAGTCACTAATAATTCGTCATTTAATGTACTTCCTTTATTCACTTTATGTAAGTGTATTTATCAATGGATTAGGTTGATTTTATTTTCCACAACTCTTTCATGACCCTTCGATCTTCTATTTCTCACACTAATCATGGTTTCACTTTGCATCTTCTAGGATACACAACACTTTGTTAAATGGCTTGGGGGATTTTATTCACAATTTAGGAGTTGATGCAACCTCATTTGGAAATGAAAGGAGTCACTATAAATTACTTATGGATAATGTTATCTTTGAAATGGCTAAATTTTTGTCTTCCTTTTGCCTTGTACATTTTCTTAAACATTTTACATGAAAAATAAATGCTTGTTCTTTCATGTGTCAAATGATCTATTGATGTATCTTGATTTTTTGCCAAAAGAAGTTTGTTATTAGAGGATGAATCCAGTGATCTATTTTTATCTTATGAGACATCTACAACTGAGA
The DNA here is from genome assembly GCA_028749045.1 of Cupressus sempervirens. Classification (NCBI taxonomy): domain Eukaryota; kingdom Viridiplantae; phylum Streptophyta; class Pinopsida; order Cupressales; family Cupressaceae; genus Cupressus; species Cupressus sempervirens. Next base: position 110,137,206 of record CM053793.1, read on the forward strand.
CCTCTTACATAACATCATTATCAACAATTAATAGTATAAAGGTTCATATTTGTAGTTTCTCGGGTTGAAGTTTTCTAAAGCATTTTAAAAACTTAAGGTGTTTAAGGAAAATTAACATTTTTGTCTTAATTACTTAAATTACTATTTTAATTATTTTAAATTTTAGATTTGAATTATTCTACCTTGTCTAAAATTATATAATAAAAATAAAATAAAAATGATAACTTTATGCCTGACCTAAAATATCTAGTTTACTTAATTATTAATAAGTCAAAAAAATATTTAATTAGTATAGAACAAAAATAAAATAGTAACATTATTAATTAACATTAATTTAATAATTAATTAATTCATATATGAAATAGAATGACATTTCATCAAACCTATCAAGAATTGAGAGGCTTTTTGGGTGTGGTATGGTAAATGTTTAGCGATAAAGTATCGAAAGCATAAACAAGCGGAAAAGTAGAAGGTTGAGAGAATTTTAATAGTTGTAAGATAGGGGAAAATTAGAAGCCCCAAACATCTAAAAAAGCCATAATTTGCAATGAGAAGTAAAGTTGTGAGATCTATAGAGCTATTGTGAAAAATGAGAGGATCATATAGTTCTAAATAGATGTCTTCACGTCAAGGTTACAAGGACTTCATTAGTGCAAGTATTATCCATTGTAGTTTTTAGAGTTTCCCTTCATCTTTTTTGATAAATTATAGGTATCCTTATTACTCTTATTATGAAACTTAAAATCATCGAAGAGCTTTCTTTCATCTATTTCTATTGTATTTGGTTTTGTAAAAAATTTCCAAAATTTTTATTTGAATTTTAAGCTTACTAAAAAATCTTTATAGAAGAAGACATATAATGTTAATAATTACATTTTCTCAAATGGATCCATCTCTTTTCACCATTACAGGTCCATCTTAAAATCAAAGAAGAACCCATTCTTGAAGAAATGGGTTTGGTTCTATCCATAATGATGAAATGGACTCTTGAGCTCCATGATAAGTCTAATGTTTTCAATTCAATAATGTTTTTTATAAAGCCTAATATTTTCTTATTAAAAATGATAAACATTAAGCCCATGTCAATCTACATTAATGTGTTTATATGCATGAATTGCTAGATAAACCAAAAATACAGCTAGAAATTTATAATGATCATTACACATGCTAATACCTATCTATCCTATAAATGAATCTTGTTGAATATTATTTCTTCCTTTGTGACACTAATAAATTGTATCTAAAGGAGGGTGAGATTTTCTTTGCAATGATTTTCTACTAACAATTAGTATTTGTAAGTTTTAATTCAGATTCTGAAAGAATAATGTTTACTCATTATTGAAAGTTGTAATACTATGTAATAAATATATTTTTTTAATTAAAAGTTGCAATATGATATAATAAAAATCTACTTATTAATATTCTTAATTATATAATTTATGTGATATTTGTAGGGAGTATCCACAATCACTCTTTCATAGCATATAAACTATTTTTCCCTCAAGCATCGAATTGCTTTTCGTTGACGAATAGGGGTAGAGTTCTCCCTAAGGGAAAATTTCTACAAAATTCAACTAGCAGTTGAAACATACATGGGAATCTCAAAGTGACTTTGAGCTCCATATATTGTATCATGGAACATATCTTTGGAGTCTTTTCTAGATATTTTGGTTCTTTTCTATATTACCAAATTTGTCTTTAAGACTCACTTCACTTTGATTTGTGTATGTGTGTTGGCCTTAGTGCCCTACCATCCCTTAGTTGTTATGCCACACTTACATGCAATACTACATAACAATTGTGCCTAATTTAGTTTTAGCATAATCAAAACAATTAAAAACCTGAATATCTACACCTCCAAAGTAAAAAGAGAATAAAATTTGGGAATCCTACTAGGTCTTCAGTTTTGCTGGGTGTATCACCAGTTGAACATGGCCAACAATAATTCATTATAATTTCTATTGTTATATATATATATTACTATATATTACTATATATTACTATATTACTATATGTGATTGGTTAAATTTAAATAGTTCATTTTTGCAACTTTGAAGGTGGAAATGATGCTACTAGGTGACATCTTTCTTAACAGAGTTCTTTCCAGCTTAATTTTTTGTGGTAGAACATAACCTTAAAGTAATTGCTAAAGCCAAATGAAAAATAGGAGACCAACTTGTAGAACTATCCAACTACAATATTAAAGATTAGAGCTAATCTTAGAAATGGTAGTTGAAAAATATATTGAAAAAAAAAAATTGAACACCTAGTCAAAGAAGGAATCCTTTGGATGGTGGAAACCACTACTGGTGGGATATATTGGGATGGATGGACTATATGGGCACTCGTTGTGAATGTTCCTCGTGACCTTTATCATCATTAAAAAAAATGCACAAGGATATTTAGTCATTTGTAGTAAGATAGAAGTGGGAAGATTGAGGAAAATGGTGATAGGGCATTGCACTACTTAACCACATATGAATGACATGGGCCACATGGAGCCAAGATAAATGATACATCTTCTCTTGGGTTAGTCTAGGGTAGTGGCTCGGTAGATCTATATAGGGCTATTGTCATTCCACAATATCATAAAGATGGACATGTTGAAAAAATCAAAACATGGAGAGAATCTATAACATTGAAATCAACACCATCAAGATAATTCTAACAACAATATATGAACAACATTATTAGCATATCCATATAACAATTCTCTAACTCTAGCATTTAATCAGATTCAAGAAGGTTATTTGTCCATCTTAATCTAAATGAATCCACTAGGATAAATGTACTAATTCACCAACCTTGTTCTTTCTTGAATAATATTAACAAATAGGATTAGTGTATGTTACTCTATGCATCAGATAAATCTTAAGTCATTGGAAGAAAACCAATGTTTCGAAGTTTCGAGTAAACTACATAATATTAATAGCATGTTGAAGCATATTTAGGTGCCTCCTTCAATTGTGGATATAAAAATATTGTTTCCATTCGATTTTGTGATAATTAAATTTGGCATGATAGCAATGAAGCTATTAGAACTTGGTTCTCAATAACCCACCTTTTCACCTCCATGTTTGTTCACAAACTCTTGTATGTCAAAGACCAAAAGTGATTCCAAGATTTGATCTCATCGTGGAGCTTCTTCTTCTTCTATTCCTTTTAGTTACCTTTTTGTGAATTGGTACATTCAAATTCCATATCCTTCTACAAGGCTGACTGTTTCAATTTAAATTCTATAGTTGTCTTGGTGGGATGTACTAGATGATTTACTGCAAAGGATGTAAAGAATAAAAGAGCTGTGGTAGTGTACTAGAATAGCAGAGAAATGCCACAAAGTGTTTACATCAAGGTCTCTTTGAATACTATGAGTTGGAGGTGGTGAGGAGAGTAGCTCCAATGCCTAAAACATATTTTGAATGTTCTAAATCCACAATCTCTAAGACCTTGATTCCAAGAAATTCTTTGACTCTAGTTTACATGTTATGCCTAAAGAGAGGATAGTGCTCATACAGTCCTCCATCATTTACCACAATAGTAATTTTTTATTTTTTTTTGGGAAAAAGTGGGCAAGCCACTAAATATATTAATATATTTATAAAAAAGACCGATTCAAAAGTTCAACAGAGAAAGAATCAACAAGAAAACCTGGAACCATTGCTAAATACAAAAGTTTGGAACATCAGAACTTACAAAAAGTAACCTCAATGAAGATAAAAAAATAATTTATTTACAATTTAGACTGAGCATTCATCATTCTATGTCCAGCTTCAAAAATATTGAAATAATTATGACCATTAAAAATCATTCTTCCATCTATGCATATTTGGGCTCTATAGAAAACCCATATCCACTCATTAAACAAGAATAGTCTTATTTTTGTCTATGGGTATTTTTTTCCATTTAATAGGAGTTGGATGGTTTCACATGTTAATGAGAAAAAGATTAAAGGTTTCAAATAATATTTAAATAGGATTTTGTGTGAATTAGACACCAAAACAATAATGTACAAGATTGTAGTCAATTTTCTAGAAACACGGGATTTAGGGGAGGTGGGGGGGAAATCATCCACATGACTAATTGACATAAAACATGTATAATTGGGATGTTTTAGAGTTTATAAAATTCATTTCTTATCATATGAGAAATAATTAGAGAACTGATGGAACATTGGCCCTTGAAGGTTGTCGCTACTAACCAACTAGACTATAAAAATAGGGACCTTTGGCTGAGTCAGAATATATGATGTTTTTTATTATGATATCCTAGACTCAATAGACTTCCTTGTTCTGATTTTTTAACACCTTTCTTCTTCACTAAAAACTCTTAATTTAGTTGTGGACTTGAGGCAAGACCTTGTGTTTAGGTATGTTGTTGTGCATTGCATGTTCATGTGTAGGAGGAATGTTTAAAAAAATTATGATTGAAATATAATAATATAATTTATGGCTGCTTGAAATTCCAAGGCTAGATTTTTGGGTAGACACTTAAAGCCAACCCTATTTTCCTCTTCAAAAATATCAACAAGTGCCATAGTGGCTTAGTACTTGCCTTTAGTTTTAATATAAGTCTAGTTTTGATTTAATAAATTTATTCTAATATATAAAATATTTTACTTAATAAAAATGTTATATAGTTATAGTTTTCTGTAATGATATCAATTTAAATTTAAATTTTATTTATAAATATTATAAATCATAAATATTCTATTATATTATAAATAAATCATAATATGAAAATAATAATATTTAATAAAATTTCTTAAATGATAATATAATGTAAGTAATATCATATTAAAAATATTTTTAATTGAATGATAAAAAATATATAAAATTAAAATATAAAAATATAAACTAAATAACTTACATTCAAAAAATATTAAACATTAATACACTTAGCTTAATAAAAAATAACTCTTAAAAAGTATTATTTCTACTCTCATCAAATCTGGCCAATATTACAGCTAAATGAATTCACCCAATTAAATCTTAGAAAAATATTTTCTAAAAATTATAAAGCTAAAAAATTTGCACCTATGTAATGCACAATGAATTATTTTGATAAAAAAAAAATTTAAAAATTAATTATAAGTCGTAGAAACTAAATTTTTTGATCACTAGCTAAAGCCTAAAATTCAAAAAGTATCACAGTAGTACTTAGCCTATGACAAGTACTAATAACATAAGACTTAGTTAAATATATAATGCATGATAATTGATTTTTCTAAATGCAAGCAAAAATAAAACCAATATGTAATAATGATTTCTAATTGAAGATAAGTATATATAATCTCTTTAATAAAGAAAAACGAGTTAGGTAAACCATTGACCTATTTACTCCTAAATATAGTTGGACATCTTGATTCTAGGTATCAAATGTAAAACAGAAGAGAAACAAAGCTACTAGAAATAAATTTTTCATAGAACAAAGTTACCTGACCATTTTGATTCCAAGAAGAAAATTTGAAGCACAAGAGAATTAGTGTCACTAACATAATCTAATTGAGAAATTTGCTAACCTCCATGGTAACGAGAGAAGCCATTCTAAATATGTTATAAAATATTACATAAAGAAAATGCCAAGACGTATTCTCATTCTATGTATTTAATGGATAACACAATTTTTTTTGTAAAATAATTGAACTTTGATTTATTAATGTTTAGTCATGATTTAACATATGCTTGTTAGAAATGGAAACTGGTTAATCTTCCCAATCTAGGAATTTTGTTTGTCATGTTTACCTTATAAGTGAATGCATAGTTGATTTTAAGCCATCACTTGTCCATTAAGACTTACCATATATTTGTTTAAATAAGCCACAATTATGGCTCTTAAAACCTAAAACTCAGTATGAGATTATACACATGGCTTCTTTCTATTCCCAATGCTATGTTGGTTTTGATGTGTTCCAATCTTAATGCAACTTCCTCAAAGGATGGTAGATATATTGGCTCTCAGAGAATGACTTCTATCACAATATGATATTATACAATCTTGTCTTAAGGAACTAATTCAAGATGCAAAACACGAGGTCAGTGCTTTTCTTATCTAAGTCTTTTCATAAAGGAAAATATGATAAACTTGAGAATTATAGGTAAACAAAAATATTATTAATTTTCTTAGGTACCATTTCAATTAAAATATATATAAAGGTTTAAACATTCACATGTAGAGAGTTATAGACACAAGAATACATTATAAGTCTAGTATAATAGAATATGCCATAGATCAATAATTAATCATCACATGTCATTGAACTATTTCACATTTCCTAGTAGCTAGGAAGCCACCTTTCTTTTTAGATTGGCCTAATATTTTCTCTAAATCTTAGAAAGAGACAAGAATAATATATCATCATGAGTCACTTATTGGTTTGCATAGTCACAAACTTATGAGATAAACTACTAAAGAAAATTTATAACGACATTGACCACTTCCCACAAATATTTGATTTAGATTTGGTCGTTAGTCTAGAAAAAACTAACATTTCAGCATAGCTAAGTCTATCATCAGCAAAGCATCTATCATCCGCAGAGCATTAGGGCACTTAGGATCCATGAGATGAAACATGTGTTTCATTCTTAACATTCATACATTTCATCTCTCTTCCTGCTTTTTAGTTTAGATTTTCCTATGCTTAAGTAAATCCTTTCCCTATACAGGTTTGGTTTGAGTCAATACAACCTACTTTCTACTATAAATGAAGTGAATCTCTTCAAATTATTTTACCTCAATCAAGTTTGCAACAAAATTGAGAAGACTAGGAAGAACTTTGCTTCCTACTACATGCACATCCACATCCACAGTCAAGTAATCAAGATGAACTTCCTATGTTATAGTTTCTTTCCCTTTCTTTATTTAAAAGTAATCCTCATTATATATCAATACCAAGATAATTTTGGTCTCTTTGGTAAGTTGCAAAAATAATTTTTTGTTAGGGCCTTGTTTACTAACAACTTCTGCAAGGTAAAGATATATTTTCAACATGGTATCAAAGGATGAAAATAAAATAATTATTTAATGAAAGAAATGTATTGATCTCGTGGCCTACCTAGCAACCACACCTCCAAATGAATCCAAATGAAATTCAAATAATTTCATATAAATTATTGACTATAAATAATTACCAGTATATTCCTACACAATGTTTACATCCATATAAAACTTGCATGTCTCTGACTCCTCAACTTGGAACAGGCTAACTAGTGTACTCTACCAACCACCCCTTGATTTACTAGTGCATAGATAGAGTGCAGACTTACAAAATATCCACGTCCAAAACTAGTCTTCTCCTCTTATGTAGTTTGTAAAAAATAGAAAAAAACTTTGACATCACCCACCTTCCTCTCTTCACTTCCACAGTGAGACCCATGGTTGGTTCTATACAATTATAAAGAACTTTCCATGTAGCCTACTATTTCACCATGCACAAATGGTTTACTATGCCTCTTTCTTTCTTGGGCTATCATAACTCATAGGTATCAATATTAATAGGCTCAAGAAAAATAATGCTCATCAGGTGCTCCTCAAAACTATATGGCTCCACTCAACTCAAGAAAATGTATGATGCAATTAAACTTCAGCTCCATCACAAGCTGCCTTATATACTCTCAAGCTAGGAAAATTTTGAAAATTTTATGTAAACAATGTAGGCTTTAATTCCTTTTAAAATTTAAGGTATGAGACAATGTTATGTAAGATCTTTGTTGTTTAAAAATGTCACCATTCATGTACCTACACTTTCTAAACATCATGCCCTACCTTATTAAAGTTGGCTCTATGATTTTCATGTTATGAGCTTTACCTCTTGCTACACGCAATTCATTCTATTGAACTATTGTCATTTCTCTCATATTATAACTATATGCTTCATTTATGAATAGATTTACTTATATATATATGAGTTGGTGCCAAGACTTCCATTTTTTTCTTAGGTAAGAATATAAGGATTCAACCATTTAAGAGCTTAGAGCCTTCAAATTAATTCGTCCTATTAGAATATCTACTATGATTCTATGTTTTCTTCTACCTTAGCAATATAAATTGGTACCTGTCATTAATTACAACTTATCAAATTGTTTACTTGTTCAAGTAGGTACATCTACATTTACAAAGAGGCCAATACCTTCAATTTTCCCAACTAGCAATCTTCAACTCTTCCTAAAGAAAAAATATACAAGTTACTAGACTATAGGTTTATTATCCTTCATTACCCTACCATCATACAAGTTAAATGGTACTACAAGTATTAGGTATCTTACAGATTCAAAACACTATGAAATATAAATCAAAATTTAACTTGATTTGGTATAAAGAATTTTTTTTCCCTAATTTATTCCTTGTTTGAGGTATCTAAATGTTAGATATCCAATTTGGTCTCATCAATTATCATCATGGTCCCTCAAATTTTTGTACAAATTGAGGATATGTGATATTTAGATTTGAACTGCTTATTAGAGAAATATTTCTTAGTTTGGGAATCCTAAAAACAAAAATGATACTTATACTATTTTAAATTTTTCATTTGTGATCACTTTTTCCTAGATTAGATTAATTATTATCTTTATTTCACATTGTATCAAAAACCTTGCTTAGAGGGACCTCCTAATTTCCCATTGTAGCACAAGCCAACTATATTGTCTACTATAGATATGCTCATCAACCAAACCAAACCACTCATCAACCAAAGTCCTAACTTGATGTTTGAATAACATAATAATTACTTGTTTTCATGATGATAGTTAGCTTGCACATTTGACATAATGGTTCCAAATATCCTTCAAACTTTATGTCTTAACCAACCAATATATGGAACACCTTTTTCAAACCTCCCTTAGGACTTGTCCACATCCTTAATACATATTTGGTTCATTGAATACAAGTCTTAAATAGACATTTACAAAATTAATTATTACTGTCTCAACTATGATAGCCATGCAAACTCTTATCAATTCCCTCACCTAACCTTTCCCTTGGGCTATCTTTCATTTCCAAACTATTTTTCATATTGTAGACAAACCATTTTTCCCTCTCTCAAGTTTCCATGCAACAAAAGTACCCCAAACAATGGACAAAGCATATACCTTTGATTTTTTCTATGAAAAATCCACTACCTATGACAAATAACACTCACCACTACATATGAAATCACATTCCCAATCTTCCATGATCCCTTCCATAGTTTCAATAAAAAAATTATATAGGTTATAAAATAAATCCTACATTTTATTAAAAAACAATGCCTTAGACGAGGGTTTACCAAACTCTATTTAAAATCAAATATCTTAATTGATTTACAATGGACCCAAATGTTATTTAATGGGTCCCTTTTATCATTACTTTTCAAGGCTTCTTGACAAGTCTAATGGGTCCCTTATATCATCATCTGACCCTATTTAATATTCCTTACTCAACTTCGTAATGAGGTTATTCTTAGCACCAAAATTACCTACTTTAAACAACATGGTTTCTAGTTTCTACTTTGCTTGAACTTGCTCCTTGTTTTGAAGAGTCTTGGAATAAGTTAAGGTTTTTCCAACTTGATTTTGATCACAAATGATCAACTAAAAGAACCCCAAACTCCATTTCATACCCGATTTCCAAAACTAGTTGTTTTCTCCTAGTAGCCCTTGTAATTAGCCCTCCTATTTAGGTTTTTGACCTATAACTTGCAATCTTTCTTAATACCTTACCAATATTATCATCGTTTAGTGATGTTGTGATTCCCTTTGTTCACTCCTTTGCAACTTCATTTCTTCATTGACCACATAGGCTTGCAAAACTATGATCACTTTATTTTATTCTTTATTGCCACTTCACAAACTTTCAACACCTTATCTTTCTAACTACCACAATCTGGAAATGACTTGTTTATATTTTACTTCACACATTCATCATAGTTTATCCCCCAAAATCTTTCATTCTTGTAATGATGTGATGCTTCATCTTTCATTTTTGACCTATAACTTGCAAACTTTCTTAATACCCTACCAATATTATCATCATTCAGTGATGTTGTGATTCCCTTTGTTCACTCCTTTGCAAGTTCATTTCTTCACTGACCATGTAGGATTGAAAAACTACGATCACTTTATTTTATTCTTTATCACCACTTCGCAACCTTTCAACACTTTATCTTTCTAACTGCTACAATCTGGCAATGACTTGTTTATATTTTACTTCACACATTCACCACAATTTATCCCCCAACATCTTTCATTCTTGCAATGATGTGATGCTTCATATTTTTACCTCGTTTCTTCTTCATAACTACCAAAAATGATACTCATTCTAACCATGTAATTTTGCATTGACCATTTTCTTCGACATCTACTTCAACTCACAACATTGTGACTTAACATTCTAATTATTTTTGAAGCCATGCAATACTATGCTCAACGACTTTTTGACACTTCACAACTTAAGATGTTAATAGTAAATAAAATCATGCAAAGGTGTGATGGTCACCTTTTAACTATAACATTTCTTTTGTTTGCAAGCTCATAACATGATTTCTTATCCATAACTTTTAACCCCCAAAGATGTGCTCATGTGAAATTCTTTCGTTTGCAACTATAACCTCGAGTTAACACAAACCCCTTGTGATGTTGTGCTCAACTTTAACCTTAATTGTCACTTTACTTTGTGGTTTTGCAACTTATAATATCTTAACTTTAGCTGAACCTTGCAAAACTACAATTTCAGAGATTTTGCTACTTCACCATTATATACTTGAGTTAATTACAAACTCTTGTGATGTTGTGACAGTCTAAAACTTAACTGCCTTACCACTTAATCTCTCCATAGCAACTTAATCTTTCACTTTTCTTCAAACCCTTGTGAAAGAGTAATGATAATTTATTTTGACTATTATATTTCTATAGTAGTTTCACAACTTATAATATTTCTTCATGGATTAACTATGCAATCATGCAAATGGTTTTCGTTAACTATTTCTTGACCAACTATTCCTTCACAACTTAAAACACCGGTCTTCATCTTACTCGTGTGATGTTGTGACCAACTAAGCTAACTTGATTGTCTTCTCTATCATTGTTTCTTTGCAACTTGAATACTTAACTCAACATCTAACCTTGCAAAGACATGATTACAAGTTTTCATATCCTCACAACCTTAACCTTAGGTTTCCTTTAACTAGAAATGAGCATGTCATAATGCTTCAAACTAATTGCTTCCCTCTATTTTTATAATCATGACTTAAAATTTAGGGTTAATTTGAAGCTTGCGATCATATGATGAATCAAATTTATATTGTGTTGTCATTTCATCACTTCATCGCAACTTATAATATTCTAAGCCTTCATTGACTTGTGATCATGCACTTTCCATAGTTTTTCCCCTTTGCATCTTGAACTTGCATGTTAGCACTAACTTCTCTGATGCCACGATAAATTGCTTAGAAAGATTTTCACTCCTTCAGATCATTCAACATGGTTAGTGATCAAAAGGGAGCGATGTTGCTATTAAAGTGTTGTTGCAACATCACAACTTAAAATATAAAAAGACATGAAATATAATGAAACAATGGACTCAAAACTTAGGGATATAAAATGTATGAGCACGATTTTTTTTGTATATCCCAATTTAATTATTTGCAAGCCAATTTTGAATGAATTCCAAAAAAACATAAAACATAAAAAATTTCCTTAGGTTTTTTATGAGGGTTAACATAATTTTCATAAATCCTAAGCATGACAAACAATTCTTCTTGATTTTCACATAATAGTCTTAATTTTTTCTTGGGTAAAAATTTAGGCCATCACTGAGGAAATATGAAAAATATTGCAAGCTAAGTGATTGTTAGTATATGTCAGGTAAAGTTTAGTTGGCACCAATCATCGATAAACTTTAGTTTATTTTGAGTGAACTAGTGTTGGCCAAGTGATAGAATAGTATAGATGTTGAGTGACATCATATTGATAAAGAGTTCTAGTAAATGTGTTAAATTGAAGATTTGATAAATTTGAGCCAAGTTCTTTTTTTTCTTGAATTGTGTGAAGTGTGTGGAAGATGACTATGATGAGATGGTGGCATAAAATTCAAGGTAAACTATTTTGAGGCAAATTCAAGGAAAATTGTAGAAACCATTTTGAGGAAAATTCAAGGAAGATTGTAGAAGAAGTTTCTAGAGGAACCAAATGGGAAAGTGGGTAGATTCATTGTATCCTACCTAATCCTACCTAACCCTAAAATGGATTATTGTGGTTAAGAAAAAAAAATCTTAATTCTCTATTTATAGAGATAGTTGGTTAGAAGAAAAGGTTGTCATGTGTGAGAACCTAAGGAAGACAAGGAGTCTAGGGTATTGCTTCATCGGTGGTAAAAAAAAAGCAACTACAATTAGCATGCAAAGCAAGAAGGATTAAGACTAAATTCTTGAAGGGTGAACAAACTATTAGAGCTAAAGTGTGTGAATGTCAACTAGAATGGAGGACTAAAATAGGGATCTATAATTTGCAAGTGAGTTGTAATTTGTTATTGGATCAAGCCTTACTATTACTTTCTAGTCATTGTATTAGTCTAGGGTAAATCCTTTTGATTAAGGTTGACCTAATAGTCATTTGTAAATCCTTTAACTGGGTGACATTCTAATGGAATGGTATAAAGTCCTCTAATAAGTCTCACTCCTAACAAGGTGATTGAAATCCTTTGACTGCGTCACATCAAATAGTGTGTATTGTAACCTTTAACAGGGTTAGCCTTTCACAGGGCATCACTTCAAAAAAGTGAGAATTAGTAGCATGTTACTGGTGGTTTTTCTCAAATTTGGTTTCCATATAAAATCCTTGTGTCAAAATTTTATGAATGTTCTTATGTTGTTTCATGGTTACATTTCTGCAAAGTTGTTTTGACCTAGGATAGTAACCTACAAAGTTTTAGTATTGTATGATCTAATGGATGCATGTATGATAAGGTTTTATGGATATAGGTCTACTAAGAATTGAAAAGTTTTATTTGTACATCTAGACCCTAGATAATTAATTCACCCCCCCATGCCCTCTCAAATATTCTAAAGAATTCCAACATTTAGATGATAAAAAATGATAGAAACTTGGCAGAGGTTCAATGCAAAAGTAAATGACGAAATTAATAGATAAGAGGGTTGTTTATATAGATTTTATGGAAATTCATAAATGGTTGAGATCATTTTGGGAAAATCATGACCAATAGAAGAGGATGAAAGAGACTAAAGAAATAATTGGAAAGCTTCCAATTTTGTACTAAAAAAGGAAAAGGATAAAATCTGAGATATTTCCCATTTTTTGAGAGATAAATTTTCTACAAATTGAAAATAGAAACATTAAAATGTATTCTAGTTTTAGGTTCTCAGAAAAAAATAATTTTATAGTTTATGAAGATTTTATAATTTTTAAATTTTACAATTCCTCGTAAATTTTTTTTTTGAGATTTTAAAATATTTAATTGAATAAAAAGTTCAATTAAATTTGAAAAAATAAATTAAATAGGAATTAATCAGAAACTAAAATTGATGTGAAATGAAGATAAAATTAAATTAAATTTAGAATATACTTTAATGAAGATAAATAATTAGCTAATTTAAATAATCAATAATTATTATTCAAATTATGAGAAATTAGAAATTAAGTTTAATTAATAGATAATAATCAATTAATTAAAGGTTAAATAATTAAATAAACTTAATTACTTCATTAAAATTAGAGAATGATTAAATGATGGAAAGATTTCATAATAGAGGAATAAAGATGATTAATTAACAATTTAAGAACCCTTAATTAATAGAATAATAATTAGTGTGTTAAATATAAACTTGCAATTCTATCCATTTTTTGGTGTCTACACAAGGTAATGAGCTTGCAAGATAGATACTTGAGGAATTGATCTCATTACTAGTCAGATGAGAGAAAAATGAAGAACCTTGTAAGTCTTCATAAAATTAGAAGTGAGATGAAGAAGAATTTGGTGAAGAAAGAATAAAATTAGGAATAGGTCAAGTACTTGGAAGGAAATTGATATCTTGTAGTCTAAAGGACTTTCCTTAAAGTTAGGCTCAATATTATCTTATATGGAGCACATAAAGAGAAATTATTTATTGATCCCCTTCATCCAAGAGCGTTAATTATATATTTTTTCTCATTATTTTGTAAGATTCTATGGTTTTGGTTTTTCTTAATAATTTCACACTTTACAGTAAATTTGAAATGGCCATATTAGAGATTTCATTGTACACATCTATTTTTTATTGGTCATAATGATTGATGAGAGCCAACTAGTGAATAATTTTTATCTAGTGACAAGTAACTGTTACTATTGTTGTTAGAGGTAATGTTCAATTGTTGAATAATGTAACATCTATTTCTTAATGATAAATAGAGGAAAGTAATTTTAGCACTAACATTTACTTTCATTTCATAAACTTGAGAGCTATCTTGAGAACTATGAATAAATTGTTGTGATTAATTGATATTAGTGAAGACAATTTCTATAATATTTTTTATGATCTCTAACAAGTATAAAATGAGTCATCAATTTGGTTCATGATTTTATTTATGCATCATTCTAATTATTTTTATTGAATAATAACATATATGAACTCTCTCTAGTTAGAAATGTAGAGGTGTCTTTACCCAAATTCAAAATTCATTTTATCAAACTAGTCAAAGTTATTATGTCTTGTTTCCTATCCACTATTATTCTAAGAGAATTATTGATAGAATACATCACACTGTATATTCATTATGAGATTTATGTGTTGGGATTTGAAGAAATAAAGGAAGAGTACAATAATATGTGTGTAGAAGGAATATTGAAGGATGAACACAAAATCTACAACCAAAGGTTTGAAAAATGTGCTAGATGCTCCAATAGAGTCTCATCCCAATTGGACATGCTACATATTAACTAGATCACACAATCAATATATTTTCCTATACAAACTACATAGGATGGGTGACCTCCTAGGAAGTCTAGGAGCTTCACCTCTATGAGAATCATCTAGATCCAATGAGTGCTAAGTGATCCATTTAGTCTCATGAGAGATGGATCCGTGTTGAATCACTACTCATGAAATATGGGTCAATGAATTTGACTCAAAAAAATATACGCAATCAAATCCTGATAGCAATATAAAAAATTGACTTGTTCTAAAAATTGTGTCCTACTTATCAAATAATAGAGTTAGTTGATGAAAAGGTAGAGACTTACTCAAGACTTGGTTTAAAGTCCTTAACTATATTTTTTCATATTGATGAGGACTATAGAGCAGGTTTTTAGAGTTATAGAGTTGGAGCATATAGAAAGAGCAATATTCATCAATGACTTGATGATGTATACTATACTAATGGATCATGGTTTGATTAATATGGATATTATATATTTGTGGATGATATTAAGCATCATTTCTATGTACAATCCAACATATAGTTGATTAATTTGTAATATGTGTTGTAATACATAATTTTTTTTGTAATTTTAGGTATTTATTGAGGCTAACCTTATTTTTCTTTACAAGGTTGATGAATTATATAAAAGGAATGTAACCAATTATAGTTAGAAAGTGTGCATTGTGTGTGTAACTATGTGAGATATGTACTTGTGATTATGTGAAGAGGTATTAGTAAAATATAATGAACTTCATCCAAAATGATCAAGTATGTTAAGCATGTTGCTAGTAAATTCGTAAATACATGGATTATAGTCCATTATTCTATTCTTTTCCAATCACAATTATATGGAAATGGTACTTCTTTTGTAATGATCTCTAAGTAGTGTCCTTGAATGTAAGTGAAATCCTATTATAATAAGTTATACTTTTAATAGGCTATATTTTATTGAAGGTTTCCTCCCCGGCACGATCGTTCTTCTAAAATGGTTTTTACACAAAATTCTTGATGTTATATATTGTTGAGTTATTTTAGATCTATGCTTAGATGTATAACACTATGATCAATGAACTTATGTAATTATATAAGTTGGTTAAAGTTTGTAGTCAAGGCACAGCTAAATCATCCCTCCATTTACTTACATGTGGTTCTTCTAATCCTAACAATCAATATGAGAATGATGCCTCTCTTGTAATCCTAGAAACTTGAAGTGATTAGGGATGTCATCTTTCAAGAAGCATTGTCTAAGGTTTGAAGTCATGAACTATTCCTTTTAGATGGAGATTCATTTTAGATATCTTGGAAATGAATATTCTATTTTAATTTATATATATATATATATATATATATATATATATATATATATATATATAGCTAAAGAAATATCTTATGAAGGTTATACTCAAGTTGAGATGGTAAAGTTCAACAATTTGAGAGGAAAGTTTTAAACCCTAAAAATGAGTGAAGATGAAAACAACACTTCCTATATGAAGAAGGTAATAGAGATTATTTGTAGTGTGAGGAATGCTAGTAGCACTATAAATAAAGATGAGATTGTGGGTAAGGTCTTCAAAAATTCACCTCTCTCCTACAAGGACAATGTAGGATCCCTAAAAAAAAATAGAATAGTGGTTGCAACAACAAAGGATATTCTACTTGGAAAGTTAACTGAATTCAAGATAAGTAAATTTAGAGATTCCTTTCTAAGGTAGAAATTTAATATAATTCTACAACTCACAAGAACAAGCAAAAATATGGCTCAAAGAGATTTAATCCACCTAAAAATCCATATATTCTAAGTAGATTTAAGGTTTTGAATAAAAGGAGAGGGAATTTTAGAATCTTGAAACCCTAATTTCAAGAAGAATACGAAAGGGATCTAGAAAGTATGAAGGAAAGTTTACATTAGAATTATTTTTTATAAAAAATATTGTCATTTTGCATCTAAGTGTCTAGAGAGACGACGTAGGAGGCATTAATCTAGATATTATAAATATGTTTACTATGCTAATGGAGATGTGAATGATAATTATGTTCGAAATATAAATGGAAAAGTAAGCTTTGAAAGGTGGGGGTGAATCAATACTTAAAATTTCTTTACTTAAAGCATTTCACCATTCATCCATCTCATAACTTAACATGTTAACTAAAATATTTAACATGCATCACATCCATAGCATAACACATAACACAAAAGATTTTGGTTACCTAGAAACCCTCCAATGAGAAGATAAAACTAGGGATGGGGATGACACCCACAAATCTTCTCTACTGTAACAATAAAGTGCGACCAATTATGGCTACAAAGTTATGATCATAAAGTATGATATACCCTGTAAAAGTTCTTCCCTATTAAAGGCTTACAAATATTGTTAGTTCTCACCTTAATTAAAGGATATAAACTTATAATTAAGTAAGCACTCTATTAGGAGATTTATAAAAGCCTATTATAACTACTTTGTTAAGATATTTACCTTGTTTCACATGTTCAAATGATCCAGTACTTGATCCTTTGGTTAGTACCTCTCTACTACATGTTAGATCTCCTCTTTATAGTTTTTATTTTGATCCTCCTTATCTAATATGTCTTCTTTTATCTCTCACCACTTGTCTTCACAACTAATTTTTTCTCCTCAATTGATTCTTCTTTGTTGATCATTCAATTATGCATCTTCTCCATGTCAATTTTTCATAAGATACTCTCCTTAGTATCTCACTCCACACATGTACTCCCCCTTAGGATTTACCTCTTTAAGTAGGCATCATGGAGATGATCTAGCTCATAATCAATGGCTCTAGTTGATTTCTATTGGCACCTAATATTTCTTTTTTTCAAATTGATTTCAAATGTTGTGCATATAGATGCATAATATGACTCCATCCTTATCTCTTAATATTGAAAATTAATGTTCATGTTGGCCAAAAATGGTTTACATAGGATTTTGTGCCATTACAAACACCTATGTCATTGACTAGTTACTCAGCATCAATAGGCTTCTAATGTTTAGTTTTCACTATGATCTTGTGTTATTTACTCAACTTGTGAATAGCTTGGCATATACTATTTCTTGGTACTTGAATCACTCGGCACACACTATTTTCTCGGCACCTTTTATTTCCTCAGAACCAGAGTGACTTGGCACACACTAATTGCTCAACACTTACTAGTTCTCGGCACTAATTGTCATATTACTTGACATGTATTGTCTATAAACTTATGCTCAGCATGTACTGATCACTAAGCTTGCACTATTCACATGGCATGCACTATGCACTTGGGCTCAATAGTAGCTTGGATGTAGTGATAATTAACTAACTATGCTAGATGATGACTAAGTGTTTTGTCACTAAACTATCAAAACCATAATGAGATTAGCAATCTCACCCTTTGACATGGGTGGCAAAAACATTTTTTCATGGCATATACAATCTTTCTTTATGCATAAGTCAAACATTGTATCAATTTGGCTCGGTCTCTATACAAAATTTACAAAATTGTTGTTTTTACCTTGATATGTTACTTCCCTTGAGTAAATACTTCATTTCTATTCTATGACTCCCTCTAAATATATATCTGCCTATAACTTCTGCCTTGACAAAATTCTCAAAATATCAAAATCATATAATATGCCCCTTTAATATAATGTCCCCCTTTATCTAATATCCCCCTTCTCTGAAACTTATGTCTATGAGGGTTGTACACTTACTGTAAATTTGTCTAAGAATAGCTTGTGTACTTCCATTAGGATTCTCAAAGTGGAATCCCAGTATCTCTGGCTACATATCAAGATTCAATTTGTATTTCAAGATTTGTTTCCATATCCACTAGACCCTCTTGTGTAGAAATATGATAATCTTTCTTCATCAATGTCTCTACAAAGGCTAGTTCCATCTATAAAACTTAGATGTATAGAGTCAACATGGACTATATGCTAACAAGATTTGATCTGATATTTGAATCCTTTTCTTGTAGCTCGACAAGCCTTCCATATGTCAACATTAATCTCTGAAAGTGTAAATGACTAGTGCCAAGAGATGTCTTCAATGAAGATGTAGTTGACTTAAGATATATTTGAATTTTTTCGATTATGTTATGAGACTATTGGTTGAAGAGATCAACTTTACATAATTTTCTATATAGAGATTAAATGTTTTCCAACACTTTCTTCACATTATCCATTTTAGTTGATAAATCAGCTTGCCTAGATTTTATTACACTAGATATCTTATCCATGATCTTCATGTGAAATTTCTTCTCAGACCATTCCAATTATTTTACATTGGTCTTTGTGTCTTCATATTTAATCTTGTCAACTATATGTACAAGTTTCTTCAAGATAGGTTTATTTGACAATTTGACTAATATATCAAAAGCATCAATAAAAATATCTTTTATTTCATGCAAAAATTCTTTTTTCTTGTGCTCCCTTATGAGGTTATCTTGCTTTGACTTCCTCTATAAATCCTCTTGTAAAATATTAATCTCTTCCAATGTGATTTTTGTTGGATTAAACTATGGTAGAATAATCACCTCATCTAAACTTACATCTTCTAATGATGAAGTCTCAACACTCTTTGATGTGTTTGTAGTTAGCACTAATATCTACAATGGTGTGGCTTGAGTACTCTGTGTTTAAAGAGTCTAGATGTTGTGAGGAGTTGAAATTACTGGTAAGGTAACTAGTGTTTGAATTTTTTCTTTCTCCTTAATATCAATAGTTGTCTTATCCTCTTTTTCTTTATCATTCTCCCTTTTATCTTCAATTTTTTTTTGGTTAGGTGGGTATAGGACCGGCCTCCCTACCCTTTTTCTCTTCATTTCCTTCTTTGTCAATTACCACAAGTGTTGGTAATCTTGAGCTTTGTAGAATAGGTAGTGATGTAGCTTGTTTATCTACGCTTTTATCTTTCATCTCAATGGAAAATGTTGGCATTGAAGATGGTGGATTCGTAAGCTCTTCTTTCCTCTCCAAGACCTTGTCTTGAGATTTATCATGTGTTTTCTCTCCTTCTCTCCAATAAGTGGGGGCACATTAGATGTGTCTTGTTTTTTCTCCCATGTGGATGTGACGTCAACCTTTTTGAGATTCATCAATGCTCAACAATATAGGATTTTTGCATGGAATTGTTGAATTGGAGGATTTTGTTTGCAATTTTTTTATAGCATCTTCACTTAGTGGATTTACATTATGAGTTGAATTATCAAGAATTTTCTTCTATTGTTAAAGAGTATTGTTAACTTTCTTTCTCTCCTTCTGGAGGACTGGTGCTTGGCGAATTGATATTTGTGTCACCTTGAGTGTCATCTTGTGTTTCATCCTTCTTTGTTTACTCCTCTTACACAAATTTTATCGTCAGCCCATAAATTTCTTTCTAGAGTAATGTTCTCTTTACCACCTCTTCAACTCTATTTCTTAAGATATAAAATTATCTATATTTGGGAGAAAATATCCCTTTCTCTATAGCATTTTTGATCATTTTCTTACCCAAAGAAAGCATGACTTGGGCTAAAGTAGCCTCCCTTATATGTTTTTTAGTAGTCATACTGTACTTCCACTTCTACTCAACTCTCTCATATAGACTTCTAGGAATAGAGTTAGCAATATTTAAAGGAGTTGTCTTAAAAGCAACGATTATATCATAAATAGCTTCTTCAATATTGTCCTTATCTCCTTTCTCTAAATTATCAAAATCAATGTGTAAAAATCTAGAAAAATCTACATTATTCTTTACATTCTCACATAAATTGTCAATGTCAAATGAAGGATTGTGGCTCACCACTTTGAAGTGACTGATGTCATCTAATTTAGTCTTCTCATCATCTAATTCCTCCTATGGTTTATACTTCATTCTTAGTTTCTTAGTAGGCACACTCAACTTTGTTGTATCATCTTTCTTTTCACCTTTGGTTAATTGAGCTTCCTTATCTTGTATAGTGGCAACCCTTGTACTTGACCTAATCAAAGATGTATCTTGCTTCTTTTCTACTTTCTTTTATGCCTTCTTAGGTTTCTTCATTGTCTTCTATTATGTCTTCCTATTCTTTCCTTTTTCCTTAGGTTCCTTCTCGGCTTCCTCTTCATCCTCTAAACCTTGATCTTCACCTTGGCCTTGTGTAATATACAAAGGTCCTTGGCCTTCTTCTTCTTCTTCTTCTTCTCCTTCACCAAAATTCTCTTTCAACTTCTTCATCATTTTCTTTTTCTTTTTCATAATGGTGACAATTTGTAAATTTATGGTAATCCTTGACTTAGCTTCTTCATAGTCTCCAAATGATGTAGCATCCTTGTCTATCTCTTCTACCAATAGTGCAGTTATATTAGTTGATGTCTCATCAACATTCACCTCATAATGTAGAGGTCTCAACCATAACACCCTTGGAATAGCTACTTGTACATAACCCATCAATATAATGTTGCTTGACTACAGATACAAGAAATCTTGATCTTTGCTTCATAGACTTCTTAAAGTCTTCAAAATAACTAGTCATAACTAAATCGAAGTTCTCACCTAACTGATTAATGAATTCACCTATATGTTCTATAATAGATAGATTGGTCTTCCATACCACCTTTCCAAATGTAGGAAATTTATTTTGGGCATAGAAGAATATGAAAATAATGAGTGAGCCAAACTTACATTTTGAATTCTTAGCATTGTTGATGGCTTCAAGATTTTATAGTTGTTGAAGTTATAGCTTGACTAGGTTGCAAGAGTGATCTCTCTTAATCATTTTGTAACCTAGGTCCATGACACTACATGGCACATTGTTGAATTTGCATAAGTGATAAAATATATGAGCTATCACATGCACTACAAATGCAATTATAGGATCTATGATGGTTTCAATTGACATACTCCTTTTGTTCCCTACTAATCCAATGTTCTTCACAATAGTTTCCTTTGTGTCAATCCTCATACTCTTTAGTCTATATAGGGTAGGATACCCTATAACCCTATGGATAATTTTCTTAGTGATCTTGATGGGTCTGTTCTCTAACCATGGTTGATTATCATGAATTTGGCTTAGCACTATCTTTATCCACTCTATCTTGAAAACTTGAGGGAAATCTAGGGCATACATCAACCCTTTATTCTCAATGATCTTATTCTCCTCCTTCAATACTCCATTTTCACACAACCTCTATTAGGTCTCTCTAATCTCTAGATCACCTACTTCACCAACTTTGTATATATAGAAACATCTTACATCACGAATCATCAAAACCTTCCCTAGTATAGTTGATAAAGCACCTCGTGGGTCTCCCTTGTAAGCAATTTTATGTATAGCTTGGAATTTGGGAGGACCATGCATGTTATTACTTATAAACTGAACATCATAACCTCTTTACCTACCATTCTCTCTATTGTCAAAGAGATTTCTTCCATTTTTCCTATCTAGGGTTTGTAGACTTCAAATAATATAGCTTGCAACTAATGAAATACCTTTTGAATCAATGAAATAGTGTCATGTTGCAGTATAATCTTTTTTGGAGTCACTAAAATCTCTTTTCACAATTCATCTTTATTCTCTTCGATCGCTTGGTAAGTGCAAATGGCTGGAAAATTGATTATATAACCTTGGAAATATTTCAATAAATTGTTAGTGCATATAGACATGTAAGCTTGATCATTATAGGTTTCTCAATACACTCAGTCAACATTGCAATCTTGGCAACAACTACAATACCTTCATGACTTGGTAGTAACTACAATTCTCCAATACTTGACAACAACACAAAATATAACATAACGATCGAATAACTCTTTATTCTATTCACTTCATTGCATCTTAATTCATGCTGATGAATCTTTTTCATTCCTTTAATGATTAGAACTAATACAAAATATAACATTTTAGGTGTCAATTCCACACATACCTTAGATTTCCTAGTTGTGGGTGATGTGATCACCTGATCCATTGGATCAAGTGACCTCATTTGATCTTGATGTACTACAATATTCCTTCTCTTTCAATGTATTATTCATCTACATATTTGTCATTTTTGCATCTACCTTTGCTTTTCCATTTTTGAATTCATTTCTCGGTGTAGGTGACCAAGTTGGGAAGTTTCTGTATACATGAGCAACCTTCAGACAACTAGAACATTTAATTTTGTTCAACCACCTTTTGTAATTTCCTTTGAAGTGAGTCCTTATCCAATTTTCAAGAATGTGACTATACACCTCACAATAGTGACAAATGTACCTTGTATTGTAATCCGAATTATAAGCATTAGCATTATGATATGCCTTTGTTTGCTTGTTGGATGTCCACATATGTTTAGATCTGTATTTATATTCCCCGTGTCCATACTTCTAACACTTGTAGAAGTATCCTTCAAATCTTTGAGTGTTGATAGTCTTGGTCCTACATTCACTTGCATGATGTCCTTGCTTCTTCCAATTATAGTAGTATCCTCCTTTTTTCTTCTTAGGGTTTTGATTGCCAGTGTTGCTCCTGTAGACATTTTTTGTATGACCTAATTTTTCACAATGATGATGAGTAGGTTTGATGTTCATTCCTTTATTTCTCTTTTTCTTACCACTCTTAGATGATTCTCCTTCCTTAGTAGTAGAATATCCCATCACAATTTGATCTTGGTGTCTCCATTAGTTTTTCAAAATACTTGAAGGATTCATTAGGCATGTTTATCCTTTCATTGAATTCCTTCTCTATCTTCAATTCATTCTATAGTAGATCATTATGTGATTTCAAGGTTGCAATCTCAATGTCTTTCCTATTCATCTATTGATTTTCAACCACCAACTAATTCATTACATCCAATTGCATGCACATGAGATGTCTTTTCCTCAAGTATGTTTGCTAGTATTTTTTTGTCTTCTTCAATCATGAATTTTTATTTGTCAACTTTCTTTCTTTGTTCAGATATGTCACACATCATAACTGATTGAGCCTCTTGTTCCCTTTTTAGATTCATGGTTTCTTCATTTAGGGCACTATTCTTTCCCATTAGATCTGCAATTGTTGCATCAAATTCTTTGGACTCTTTATCTTCAAATAGTCTTGTGCTATCTTCTTCTTGATATGAAGTGTCATTTAACTGAAAAGTCATATCCTTTCTTCTCTAGAATGACTTTTTCAACTCATCTATTATTTCTTTCAATTGATGTAGGACAAGTTGCATTTCAATCTTCTAGTTCTCAATAGTCTTTCCCAATTTGTAGACTTGCATCTTCAAGATTGTACCTCTTAAGCTATCAAAATTCCCTTTCAAAAGAACTTATCTCTGATACCAAGTGTTGGAAATATCAATAGGAAAGTAAGTTCTTAGAGGGTGGGGGGTAAATTAGTACTTAAAACTTCTGTACTTAAACATTTCACCATTCATCCATCTCATAACTTAACATGTGAAATGAAATATATAGCATGCATCACATCCATAGCATAACACATAACACAAAATATTTTGGCTACCTAGAAACCCTCCAATTAAAAGGTAAAAGTAGGGTGGAGATGACATCCACAAATCTTCACTACTGCAACAATAAAGTGTAGCCAATTATATTGTGATGTGGAGCCTCATCAAACTTAGAGGTTTATTTGGTGTGATTTCCCTCCAGATTATTTCTAAGGGGGTTTGCGCATAGTGCCCCCAAGACAAGGTCAAGGGGCAGCACCCTTGTGGGGTCCTTATATTGTAAAAGGTGTTGGCTACTATTTTTCTATTATTCTAGCCCTAATTTTGTAAGGGGAAAAGACTTGTATAAAAAGACTTAGGGTTAGGGATCATTCATAATGTGTGATACAAAAATTGGTTCTTGTGGTAGTATTGAGTGGTAAGTGATTATAGATTGTAATCAAGTTATAATCACTGGATCATAATAATATTGGACTTATTTTTGGTGGACGTAACCTGGGGATTGGGTGAACCACGTTACATCTTGGTGTCTTGTGTTCTCTTATGTGTGATCTATTATTTTCTAATATTGGTTATATTTCCATGTAACTATTATTTCTATCTAAGGTTAATCATAACAAGTGTTATCAAAGCTACATGGTCATTTTTTTTTAGCGATCCTCTCTAAGAAGGTCTCATGGTTAAGTGGGAGTCTCATGATTGAGTGGGAGTGATGGAAGATGAGGGTAAGCTGGTTGACAAGTTTAATGGGAAGAACTTTTAGTTATGGAAGATGCAAATGGAGGACTATCTCTATCAGAAGGATTTATGGAAGCTGTTGGAAGGAAAAACTAAAAATTAGGGAATTATGACAAATTAGGAATGGGAGATTTTAGATAGAAAGGTACTTGGAAGCATTTGGCTATGCCTAGCACCGTCAGTGACATTTAGCATTACAAAAGTGAAGACGATGGAAGAGTTGATGGAAACCCTAGTGAAATTGTATGAAAAGCCCTCTGGTTCAAATAAGGTATTTCTCAGGAAGAATTTATTTAATTTTAAAATGATAGAAGGTGGATTTTTTGTAGATCATTTTAATGAGTTTAATACTATTACTAGTCATTTATCTTCTATGGGTATTAATTTTGATGAAGAAAGTAGGGCTCTCTTAATTTTGTATTCTTTGCCTAAAAGTTTGAATGGCTTGGTAATTGTTTTAAGTAATTTTGTTTATGGATCTAATACCCTAAAATTTCATGATGTGATCAGTGTTATTTTGAGTGAGAAAACTCTAGGAAAACCTCAGGTGGATCTACATCAAGATGTACTTTGGATGCACAAAGCAGAGGTAGAATGACTAAGAGAGGAAATAATTTTAGAAATCATGGAAAATCAAGAGGAAAGTCAAAGGTGAAGAGGTCTCAATCCAAAAGACCAAGAGATTTTTGGTACTGTGGTAAACTAGGGCATAAGAAGAAAGATTGTTGGACTCAAAAGAAAAATAAAGGAGATAAACCATAAGGGAACAAGGAGGAGAATATGGTAAGTAACAAATCCGAAAAGGATGCTTTTCTTCTATGTTTAGAAAGTGTTGATGATTCATGAGTTTTAGATTATGGTGCTTCATTTCATGTTGCACCTCATAGAGGTTATTTTAGTGATTATGTCCAAGGATATTTTGGGCTTATTTATTTTGGGGATAATGAACCCTGTCAAATTGTTGGAGAAGAAAAAGTTAAGAGTAAGTTGTAGAATGGGAATCATTGGATACTACATGAGGTAAGACATGTTCAAAGCCTAAGTAGGAATTTAATTTCAGCAGGGCAAATCAGTGATGAGGTTTGTTTAGTTTCTTTTAATGAAAAAATTGTAAGGTTTCAAAAGATTCCCTTGTCGTAGAAAAAGGTGTGAAAGTGGGTAACTTACATCTTTGTATAGGTCATATTATTCCTTCTACTTTGATTATTTTAGATAAAAATGAATGTTCAGGAATAGTTGCTATAGCTGAGTAGGGAGAACAAATAGTTGATATAGATTCTAATATAGATGGGGCACATGAGTGAGAAAGGTATGAAAGTAATTCATTCAAAGAAAGTTTTGTCAAGTCTAAAATGTGTCAATATGGATTTCTGTGAGAGTTGTGTGTATGGAAAACAAAAGAGAGTCAGTTTTTGGAAAACTGGGAAGGAAAAGAAAAGTGAGAAATTAGAGCTTGTGCATACATATGGATGAGGACCAACTCAAAAATCTTCCCTTTGTGCCTCTCATTATTATGTTACGTTTATTGATGATGCAACTAAAAAAGTATGGGTTTATTTACTTAGATATAAATCTAATGTATGAAAAAACTTTTAAGATATGGAAATGCTTGGTTAAAAATGAGACTGGAAAGAAATTAAAATGTTTCGTATCTAATAATGGTGGTGAGTATTGTAGTCATGAATTTAAAGATTATTTCTTTGCTAATAGTATTTGTAGATAGAAAACTATTCCAAAGACTCCACAAGAAAATGGAATGGTTGAATGCATGAATAGGGCTATAATGAAGCGTGCAAGGAGCATGAGGTTGCATGCTAGGTTGCCCTTAAACATGTGGGTAGAGGCTATCAATATTATTGCATCTTTGATTAATAGAGTTCCCTCTACTCTTTTGGTCTATGGTATTCCAAAGGAAGTTTATATTGGTAAGAAGGTGAGTTAATTTTTTCTCAGAACCTTTGGTTGTGAAGCATTTTCTAATATATATTTTGAAATTATAATCAAGCTTGAAGCTAAGTCAAAGAAATGTGTATTTGTTAGATATGGCATTGATGAATTTGGTTATAGGATTTGGGATTTTGAAAATCATACTATTTTAAGTAGGGATGCTATATTCAATGAGAAAGTGTTGTACAAAGATCTATTGCAACAGTATGAGAAGAAAGAAATTGATTATGTAGGGTTGGATGATGCTCCAAAAGTTGATGTTCCAACAATTTCTCATGATCTGCAACAATTGCAACAACAAATACCACACACACCAGTGAATGTTAGATGATCAAAAAGGCTAAGTAGACCTCCAAAAAGAGTTTCTCCTCCCTTGTATTCTATTTTACTTACTGATGCTGGTGAACATGAATGTTATGATGAAGCTATGTAGGTGGATACAAAGATTTAGTGGGATTCTGCAATGAAAGAAGAAATGGTCTCTTTGCTACAAAATAAGACTTGGGATTTATGTAAATTGTCTATAAGTAAAAAAGATTTACAAAATCAATGGATTTATAGTTTAAAAGAAGAGGATGGAGGTAAGAAAAAAATTAAATCCAAGTTAGTGGTAAAAGGATTTGCATAGAAAAAAGACATTGATTTTGATGAGATATTCTCTCCTATTGTTAGAATGACTTCTATTCATATTGTGACTATTGAAGATTTGTATTTATAGTAGCTTTATGTTAAAACAACCTTCCTTCATGGTAATCTAGATGAAGAGATATATATATGGCACAACCACAGGGATTTTAGGTCAAAAATAAGGAGAACTTAGTGTGCAGATTGAAGAAAAGTTATATGGCTTGAAGCAAGCAACTTGGCAATGGTATCTAAAATTTCATAGGTTTATGCATGAGCATGGATATAGTGGGTGTCATTCATATCGTTGTGTTTATTTTAAGTGGTTGGATGATGATAGTTACATTATTTTATGTTTATATGTTGATATTATGCTTGTAGCTAGGTCTAACATGGATCACATTGAGGGGTTGAAACGCCAATTAGCACATGGATTTTCTATGAAGGATTTGGGGGCAGAAAAACAAATCCTTGGTATGACTATTTGTAGAGATAGGAAGAATGAGAAATTTACTTCATCTCAAGCTAATTATATTGAGAAGATGTTGCAACGTTTCTCTATGGAGAATGCTAAAGCTGTCAATACACCTTTACCTTGTCATTTGAAGTTGACTAAGGAGGTGTGTCCCAAGACACAAGAAGAGGAGGATAAGATGTCTAAGGTACCTTATGCTTTAGTTTTAGGAAGCTTTATGTATGCTATGGTATGTAGAAGGCTAGATATTGCACATGTAGTGGGATTCATTAGCAAGTATATGAGTCATCCAAGGCTTGAGCATTGGAATGTAGTTAAATGGATTCTGATATATTTGAGAGGTACATCCTGTAAGTGTTTACACTTTCGGGGCTCTGCTACTAATATATAGGGCTATGTTGACTCTGATTTGGTAGGAGATATTGATACTAGGTAGAGTACTACAGGTTATGTATTTACTATTGGTGGGGTAGCAGTGAGCTAGGTTTCTAGGTTATAGAAGGTTGATGCTTTATCCACTATAGAAGAGAAGTATGTTGCTTCTATAGAGGTATCTAAGGAGATGATATGGCATTGGTTCTTCCTAGAAGAATTGGGACACCCTTAGAAGGACAATTATTTGTTTACAAATAGTCGAAGTGTCATTCATCTTGTAAATAATTCAGCTCTATACTCAAAGACTAAGCACATATACTTGCAATACCATTTCATTCTATTAGTTTTGGATGATAGATAGTTAAAGCTAGAGAAGATACATACAAATCATAATCCAATAGATATTTTTACCAAGGTAGTAACAAGGGAGAAGTTGAACTCCTCTTCAGCTTTGGCTGGTCTTCTTGACTGAACTAAATAAAAGAAAATTAGAGTCTAGGGTGGTTTGATATTCTAGTAGGAGCTACAAGTTTAGCAATGCTATGATCAGTCTCCAAGTAGGAGGTTATTTTTGTTGAGTTTGATCAATCTCCAAGTGGGAGATTGTAGTAATGTGGAGTGTAATCAGACTTAGAGGTTTATTCGGTGTGACTTCCCTTCAGATTCATTCTACGCAAGATTGGGGGCAGCACCCCCAGGTTGGGGTCAAGGGGCAATGCCCATGTTGGGTCCTTATATTGTAAAAGGCGTCAGCTACTATTTTTCTATTATTCTAGCCCTAATTTTGTAACAGGCAAAAAACTTGTATAAAAAGGCATACGGTTAGCGATTTTTCATAATGTGTGATGCAAAAATTGGTTCTTGTAGCAATATTGAGCTGTAAGGGATTACCAATTGTAATCTAGTTATAATCATTAGATTATAATAATATTGGACTTGTTGTTGGTGGACATAGCCCAAGGATTGGATGAACCACATTAAATCTTGGTGTCTTGTATTCTCTTATGTGTGATCTATTATTTTTTTATATTGGTTATATTTGCATGTAACTTTTATTTATGTCTAAGGTTAATCCTAACAAATTATGGCTATAAAGTTTTGATCACAAACTATGATGTACCTTGTTAAAGGCTTACAAAGACTATTAGGTCTCACCTAGATTAAAGGATTTAAACTCAAAATTAAGTAAGCATTCTATTAGAAGATTTAGAAAATCCTATTTGGACTACTTTGTTAAGAGATTTACCCGATTTCACCTATTAGAATGATCCAATACCTAATCCTTCGATTATCACTTGTCTACTAGATGTTAGATCTCCTCTTTATAGTTTGTATCTTGATTCTCTTGATCTATTATGTTTTCTCTGATCTCTCACTACTTGTCTTCATAACTAATTTGTTCTCCTTAACTAATTCTACTTTTTTGATCATTCAATTATGAATCTTCTCAATATCAATTTCACATAAGATACTCTCCTTAGTATCTCACTTCACAGATGTACTCACTCTTAGGGTTTATATCTATAAATAGGCATCATGGAGATGATCTAAAGGATTTAAACTCAAAATTAAGTAAGCATTCTATTAGAAGATTTAGAAAATCCTATTTGGACTACTTTGTTAAGAGATTTACCCGATTTCACCTATTAGAATGATCCAATACCTAATCCTTCGATTATCA
Organism: Cupressus sempervirens; assembly: GCA_028749045.1. NCBI lineage: Eukaryota > Viridiplantae > Streptophyta > Pinopsida > Cupressales > Cupressaceae > Cupressus > Cupressus sempervirens. The sequence goes on from CM053793.1 coordinate 110,167,311, forward strand.
CTTGTCTACTAGATGTTAGATCTCCTCTTTATAGTTTGTATCTTGATTCTCTTGATCTATTATGTTTTCTCTGATCTCTCACTACTTGTCTTCATAACTAATTTGTTCTCCTTAACTAATTCTACTTTTTTGATCATTCAATTATGAATCTTCTCAATATCAATTTCACATAAGATACTCTCCTTAGTATCTCACTTCACAGATGTACTCACTCTTAGGGTTTATATCTATAAATAGGCATCATGGAGATGATCTAGGTCATAATCAATGACTCTAGTTGATTACTATAGCTACCTAATACTTCTCTTTTTTTGATTGGTTGCATGTGTTGCATAGGGATGCATAATATGACTCTATTCTTATCTCTTAATATAAAAAATTAATGATCATGTCGGCCAAAAATGGTTTACATAGGATTTTGTGCCATTACAAACACCTATCTCATTGATTGGTTACTCGACATCAATAGGCTTCTAATGCTTGGCCTTCACTATGATCTTGTGTTATTTAGTTGACTCTTGAATGGCTCAGCACATACTATTTCTCAACACATTCTATTTTCATGGCACCTGAGTGACTTAGCACATGCTAAGTGCTCGGGATCTACTAGTGCTCGACACTAACTATCATATTACTTGGCATGTATTGTCTAGAAACTAATGGTCAGCATGCACTAATCTCTCAGCTCATAGTGTTCACTCAACATGCACTATGCACTTGGGCTTAGTAGTAGCTTGGTCATAGTGATGACCAATGATGCTAGATTATGACTACGTGTTTTGTCACTACACTATCAAAACCATAATAAGATTAACAAATTAACCTAAAATGAATGAGTATGTATATCTATCAAGGAAGAAGATCCAATTCCTACCATGAATTTTGAAAGAACTTTTGTGATAAAATTTGAGGAAAGAAGTGATTGGATCATTCATAGTGGATATTTACATCACATAATATGTGAAAAAAATAAGTTTTTACAATTAGAAAGGTATTATGGTATTGCGTTTAGATTTGGTGATGACACTCTTTGTCTAATCCAAATTAGAGGATATATTTCACTTGATGGTGGGTATGTACAGGATCATGGTGAACCAAATTATGGCTTTAAGTGGTAGTGAAAATTCAACAAATTAGGGTTATGTCAACTTCACACATAATTTTAAAGTGGTTCCAGACTTTATGTCAAAAAAATGTAAGAAAATAATCTGTAGGAAATTGAATTTAGTTTCTAAACTACTAGGCCTAATCTAGAGGAAAAAATATTTGATTTGTCAAAAGTTTGGATTTTAATGTGGTACAATGAAAATTTAAGGGCAAAAATAAAAAGTAGGTGTATGTCTGACCACCTTAATTAAAATCAAATGATAATATTTTTCAATATAATTATAGATTTAAAAAGTAGACTCATGCCCTAATGTGACACATATTTTTGAGTATTTTTATTCCAAATAAGTAATTAAATATGAATTTTCTACTAAAACTTTTTCAGAAGAAAAAAAAACTCTCGTGTTTGACCACCTTAACTAATAGAAAACTTTACCAATATATATATATTTTCCTTATACTAGGTGAAGCAAAGAATGTGATGCAAATTTTGGATTTAAAAAATGTTACATAGTTTAAAATTTATAGCTATTTTTCAATCAGTATGTCAATCAGCACTATACAATCATCTTCATTGAAAATTAACTAATAAATACTTATCAAACTTAGAGTTTGATAGAAATTATATTGATGGAAGCTTGAGAGTATTATAAAAAAACCCTTTTCATTTCATTCAATTTCAATGAAAATAACATTGTAAGATGGCGACCCGAAGTCTGAATGTCAATGAAACCCTTCTCAAACATGTTTATTGGATTTACCGAAGGGGCTTGGTAAATACCGAGCCTAATTGGATACTTCATATGAAATTAGGTATCCAATAAGATACGTGATTTTGAATTGAAATTTTGGAGGGAAATTTGAGAGAAAATAAATTAGAGTGTTTTAGAGGAAAATATATTTGGGGGAAGTGTGGACATTGATATTATTATTACATATGATTGTGACTATCATTATATATATGATTATAATTATGATTACATATAGTAATATGTATGATTATTATTATTAAATATAATATAGTTATACATATAATAATAATTATTAAAACTAAATATAATATAGTAATATATATGATAAATATTATTATTATTAAATATATATAGTAATATTATATGATTATTATTATATATAATAATAAATATGGTTATTATTATTAAATCTATAATCTAGTAACATATATGATTATTATTGTTATATAATCTTAATATATTATTATTATATTAAAATATATAATATTATATTATTATTAAATATAATATTGTCATAAAATGCATCAAAAGGGGTCATAGGTTAACCTATGACAACATATGTCCCTAGGGCCCCAGTGACCCTTTTCGACATATTCCCAATGGGTCCCTAGGGGTCCTAGGGCCTATAGGGACATATGTTGTCATGAAATGCATCAAGAGGGGTCATAGGTTAACCTATGACCCCTCTCGATGCATTTCATGACATGGTATGTCCCTATGGGTAACCTATGACCCCTCTCAATGCATTTCATGACATCGTATGTCCCTACAGGCCCTAGGAACCCTAGGGATGCATTTGGTTGGTTATAATATATCAAGACCTATGACCCTTCTTGATGTACTTCATGACAACGTATGTACCTAGGGGCCCTAGGACCCCTAGGAATGCATGGGGTTGGTTCTATTGCATTGAGAGGCATCATAGGTTAACCTATGACCCCTCTCGACACAATTCATGACAACCTATGTCCCTAGGGGCCCTAGGACCCCTAGGGATGCATATGGTTGGTTATAATGCATCAAGAGGGGTCATATGTTAACCTATGACCCCTATCGGTGCATTTTATGACAACCTATGTCCATAGGGGTCCTAGGGACCCTAGGAACACATTTGGTTGGTACTAATGCGTCAAGAGGGCATAGACCTCTCTAAACACATTAGAAGCAACCAAATGTGTCCCTAGGGGCCTTAGGACCCCTAGGGACATAGGTTGTCATGAAATGCATTGAAAGGGGTCATAGGTTAACCTATGACACCTCTCGACACATTAAAACCAACCATATGTGTCCCTAGGAGTCTTAGAGCCCCTAGGGACATACATTGTCATGAAATGTGTCAAGAGGGGTCATAGGCTAACCTATGACACCTCTCAATGCATTAGAACCAACCACATGTGTCTCTAGAGTTCCTAGGGCCCCTAGGGACATACGTTGTCATCAAATGCATCGAGAGGGGTCATAGGTTATCTCGGCATTTATAATTAACCAAATGCATCTTTAGGGGTCCTAGGGCCCCTAAGGACATACATTGTCATGAAATGTGTAGAGGGGTCATTGGTTAACCTATGACCCTCTCGATGCATATAATATTATAATATTATAATATTATATGCATATTATATTACATTATAATATTTAATATTAATATAGTAAAAATAATAATATAATATAATAATAAGATATATATATGTGTGTGTGTGTGTGTTAATATATATTATATTTATAGATTATAATAATAGTAATAACATAATATATTATTATGTATTAATAGTTAACATAGGTCATAATAATAATAACATATTATTATATTTAATCATAATATCATATAATAATACTTTATAATCTAATACATAACTCATAACTCACAACTCATTATAATCTTTATCTGAATTCTTATTTCCCTCCATTATTTTGGGCTAAATATCGGATATCTGATCTGAAATCGGGTATCCAATTTATTATCGGGTATTCAATTTTAGATTGGATACCTAATTTTCCTAGCATAATTTTCTCAAAATATTCCCTGTGACTGCAAACCCAACAACATCGCTTTTTGAGGGCCATTTTCATGAGTTTTGATAAAAGTCACATTTTGGGGGCCAAACTATAGAAAAAAATTTGATAATATATCCCTAGGCATCTGATATTGTCATCTGAATGGGAAGCAATAGTAGTTGAAAGGCTAAATGCAAAAGGAAGGTATCCAATGAAGACATTGCAACATATAGGGAAAGGGACAAAGTAAATCATCGAAGGAAAAGACAAGGTATGTTAAATGTGAGTCAAGTTGATGATGAATTAGTCAAAGGTGAAATCATAAAGTCAGATAATGAATATGTGCAATTGAGGAATGAAAATGTACCAATTGAAAATGATAATGCTAGGATTGAAAATTTAAAGTGAAAATTTGGAGGATTAAATGCTACCAGGTCATAATGTAAATTGCATGATTGACCATGCCGAACATGAAAATGCATAGGAACCTTACATATCTCCTAATTATAATCGACATAAAGGCTCTCTAACACCAAAATGGATAATTGAAATTGATGAAATGATTATTACCAATTTGGAAGGGAAAAAAATCAGAAAGAACTATTTGGTTATGGGCTTCAAGTCTATATAAGATGTTTTTTAGCAACAAGACAGTGGTGGAGCAATGTCAACTTTTTATGCACTTATTAAAGATGCAAAAGATGAGACCTATGCTTTCCAAATTGAAGATTCATGTCAATAAAAAATTGGAAAGAAATTCCATTATTGTGAAGAATCTTTTCAGTGCTCTCAATGGCATTGAAAAAAATAGCAAGGAGAAGGATAAGAGAGTTGCTCAAATGGTTATTACAAGTCATCATTTGAGAAAGGGTAGACGGGTAAGTGCACCAAGTTGTGGTGCCAAAAGGGGGGTATAAGTGAACACCTTTTTCCAAAAATCAGCAATTTTTGGACTTCAACAAGAATTTGAAGATAGTAACACTCAAAATTTTAAGATTTGAAAAAAACAAAAGTCATAGTCTTTTGAATTTAGTTTATAAACTACTAATTTTTTTCAAAATGGTTTAGTTTTAGGTCCTCAAAAAAGGGGGCCATAGAAAGTGGTACCGTTTATTCCAGAAAAACATAACATAGTACAAAGTGTGGCCCCCCTAAAATATTAACTTTTTCTTTGAAAATTTTTAATCACTCTGGTCAAAATTTACCTAACACTACATAGTTTATTCTAGATTTTTTGGGTAATTTTATAATGTGTATTTTCTTTTTATGAATTTTTAAATTAGACACATCTCAAAAATGTGAAATATCTATGTGCTCCCCCTAGAAATGATTGAAATCTAATCTAAAATCAAAACTTCTTTTTCTCAAAGTGTGTTGAATGGAGTCTAGTTTCTAAAAAACTAAGTTGTTGCAAAATTCAATGAACGAGCTAAAATCTACAACCCAATTAGTAAATGTTGATTTTTGACAAAAAAATGGACATACATTCAAAAGTAATTATAGATGAAAGGCTTGAAATAGTTCATATAAAAAATAAATTATATGGTTGTGTAGCTAACACAAAGACCTACAATGTCATGTAACCTAATTTTATCAATGCTCAACCATGAGGAAACTGGAAGGAGAGCACACAAGAAAAATCAATCATTTTTTGTATGTTTGCAACAAAACACGTCTCAAACTAGTTTATAGACTCCAAAGCTTTGGGTTGGGTCCCCAAGGCAAAGCCAAACATTAGGCTTGGTAGAATGCAAAGCTTTGAAAAGCGTGTGCGCTCTATAGTGCACATGCGCTATTTAAAGCCTTTTAAATTTACTTTTAAATAGTGCATAAATTTTTTTTGAAAAGTGTGCACGCACTATAGTGCATGCACACTATAGCGCATGTGCACTATAGTGCGTACATGCTATAGCACATGCACACTTATCAAAAATAGAAAGAAAAAAAAAGGTGTCATCTTTTTAGCACCACAACTTGCTGCACTTACCCAGATATATGAAACAAGCTTGTATTGACTTGAACCTAAATCATACTACTTTGAGAAGAGCACTTAGTAGAGGAGAGAGAATTGATGATCCTCTTCAAAATGAAACATGGGATTTTGGTGAGAGACTTCCACATTTTGATAAGAAGCTATCTGATGATGTGAAGGAAGAAATTACACAATTTTGGCACTCTAACTCATGAGTATCACCCAATGCTAAAGGTGTCCTAAAGTTGAGAATTAGCATCAGAGACTGCATGCCACATCCTAAACACTATTTGGAGGTAAGTCAAACTATGTTGTTCAAACAATTTAGAGAGATTCATCCAAGTCTGCATACATCACAAAGGGCTTTTGAATCTTTGAAGCCATTTTATTGTGTGCCACTTAAAATTTGAAATACATGTTGTTGCAAATATCATGTCGTATTTTCTATGCACCATGAACTATTACACTCCATCCATTCTACTTTGCATAGTAAAGAAATGTTTGAGAATGATGGTGCTAGTGGGCTTCCAAAATCATCAAGAGATTTGCTAGATCAATTTTTATATCATAGAGTTGATGGTTATTTCTTTTATAGAAATGCTTGCTTAAATGAGAACTATTTAGAATGTGGTGGCTTATCCAAGTTTGACACATGTTTCCAAATTGGTTGCAAAAGAGATCAGTGTGGCTAGTTTTATTTTAGATTTCAACGCAAATCTTTTCTGCAAGTATGCAAGACATAGTCATAGGTCTCAGGGGTTGGATCAATAATTTAGAATGTGTAAGGATACTTTTCCCATTGGCAGTATTATATCAGTTGTTGATTTTGCTGAGAACTACACATTGCGACCTCAAAATGAGACACAATCTCAGTATTACAACTCCATTTAGATTGCTATTTTCATCCACATAACATATAGACATGCCCCTAATAGTGTGGAAGATAATCAGAAGATTATTAGATAGTATCAATTTTATATGAGTGATGATAGATCTTACTCTCACAAGTTTGTGCAACATTGTTTTGAGAATTATTTTGATTTCTTACAGGAGCATGCAACTGTATAGGTCAATGCAAGAATTCTCACATGTTTTATTGGTTGTGTAGAATGCACATAAAGAGGGGGGTGCCTCATATTTGGAAATTTTTTTAGTCTAGCCTGGGAAAGGGGAACATGATGGAGTAGGGGCATGTGTGAGGAGAGCTCTAGTTAAGGGGCATGCATATACTCTAAAATTTTAGTAGCAAGGTTCTCACAAAATACTTTTACAATACTCTAAAAATAATCTTCTAAGCTTTGGTTAGCTACCATCTCATTCATATTTTTTATTGTGATTATGTGGTTTGAATCACATCTTCCTCATTCCACTCAACAAAAGAAGGTAATTCTTAAAAGATGGGCATAACCTCTACTTCGTCCTCAACTTCTTCCCTTACAGCCAATTAAATTTATTCATCATCATGTTCAACATTATAGGTAACTCAATAAATAAATTAGAACCAACAACATCCTCCGTTTCATCCTCATGCCTATGATCCCAAGCCTCTTGAAAAGGTTCTACCAATTTAGAACCAGCAAGATCATCTTTTCCTTCAACCGTTTGATCTTGTACCGATTCACATGGGACAACTTTGACAAGGTATGGCATTTTAAAATTAGGATAGTCGGTCAAAGAAGGCCTCCATGTCAGTTTGATAATTTGATCATGTATGGACTCATATAGGGGTTGTTCTATTTCTTTTGCAAGGTTATGACCCCTAAAAATTGGAATATCAAAAATAGGAGCTATACTTGGATATTGCAGAGGATCAATATCCCTAGAACTTGGAAATTCATTTTTGAGGGCCTCCACTTTAATGGGTTGGTTCATTGACTAGGAACACAAGGTGGTTGGGTCTTTACCTCTTGAAATTGAGAAAATTGCAATCTCATCTAGTCTTCTTTTATAGTTATCTCTCTTGTGAGATATTTGTCATACTTCCTTTTTTGCCAATCAATTTTTAGTTGATCTTGGTAAACAGACTCATCATTATGCATGTAATACTCTTATTGTCTATCAATACTCCTCATCTCCTCTTATGTTATCAACATGCGAGGGATGATCTTAAAATCATCATGTTAGTTGGAAATAAATTGGCTCCCACGGGGTTGCTGATATGTATTGGTAGGATGACATAAAGCTTGAGGAAGGGATGGATGGGTGATAAACATCTGGAGCTTGCTGATGGAATTGGTGAGGAGGCTTAAAAAAAGATTTATATAATTTACAACATAACTTTGAAACTACTGATCTTGGCATTGAATCATTAGCACCATTAGCTCTGAATGGGTGGATGAACTCTATTGACACCCTTGTTCTAGCCACAGAGACCATCCATCATCTGTGGCCACCCTGTACCAAGTAGTCTCCAAGGTGCTCTAAGTGCATTTTGAGGTTGATCTTTAGAGGGTCATAACTCAGAGCTCATGAGGGCTATCGAAGAAATGTCAAATTTTACAAGATGATGATGCTGAGCCCTAAAATAAACTATCTCATTTTCAAGAGATCACATTCTATTTGGATTCAACACAGTGATCTCACTTGATACCAAAAATCGCAGTGTGCCTTAGTTCATAGGTGCACCACAATGTAACTTTGAAAGTGCTGATCTTAGCATCAAATTGTCAGTTTCATTAGCTCTAGATGGGTAGGTGAACCCTGGAAACACTCTTTTTCTAGCCATGGAGGCCATCCATCATCTGTAGCCACCCCATACCAAGTAGTCTCCAAGGTGCTTTAAGTGCATTTCGAGGTTGATCTTTCGAGGGTCGTAACTCAGAGCTCATGAAGGTTATCGATGGAAAGTCAAATTCTATAGGACGGTGATGTCAAGGCCTAAAATGAGCTATCTCATTTTTAAGAAATCACATTCCATTTGAATTCAACACAGTGATCTTGCTCGATGCCAAAATTCACAATGTGCCTCAATTCATAGGTGCACCATAGCGTAACTTTGAAACTACTAATCTTGGCATCAAATTGTCAGTTCCATTAGCTCTAGATAGGTGGGTTAACCCTAGTGACACCCTTGTTCTTTCCACAGAGACCCTTCATCATCCACCACGACCTGATATCGAGTAGTCTCCAAGGTGCTCTAAGTGCATTTTGAGGTCGATCTTCTGAGGGTTGTAACTCAGAGCTCGTAAGAGCTATGGATAAGAAATCAAATTTTAGAGGACAGTGATGCTAAGGTGTAAAATAACCTATCTCATTTTTGAGAGATCACATTTTTTTGGATTCAGCACAGCGATCTCATTTGATGTCAAAACTCACAGTGTGCCTCAATTCATAGGTGAAGCACAGTGTATCTTTGAAACTGTTGATCTTGGAATCAAATCTTCAATGCCATTAGCTCCAAATGGGTGGGTGAACCCTAGTGTCACCCTTTTTCTATCCACAAAGACCATCCATCATCTGCAGCTACCCTATACCGAGTAGTCTACAAGGTGCTCTAAGTGCATTTCGAGGTTGATCTTCTAAGGGTCGTAACTCAGAGATCGTAAGGGCTATTGATGAAATGTTGAATTCTAAAAGATGGTGATGCCAAGGCCTAAAATAATCTATCTCAATTTTGAGAGATCACATTCTATTTGGATTTGGCAAAGCGATCTCGCTCGATGCCAAAACTCGTAGTGTGCCTCAGTTCATAGGTGCACCACAACATAACGTTGAAACCACTGATCTTGGCATCAAATAGCCAGTGCCATTAGCTTTAGATGGGTAGGTGAACCCTGCTAACAACCTTGTTCCAACCATAGAGACCATCCATTATCTACTACCACCCTGTACTAAGTAGTCTTCAAGGTGTTGTAAGTGCATTTCGAGGTCAATCTTCTGAGGGTTGTAACTCAGAGCTGGTGAGGGCTATCAATGAAAAGTCAAATTCTATAAGATAGTTATGCCAAGGCCTAAAATAACCTATCTCATTTTTGAGAGATCACATTCCATTTGGATATGGCATAGCAATCTCACTCGATGCCAAAACTCGCAATGTGCTTCAGTTCATAGGTGCACCAAAACATAACTTTGAAACCACTGATCTTGGAAAATTATCAGTACCATTAGCTTTGGATGGGTGGGTGAACCCTAGTGACACTCTTTTTCTAGCCACTAAGACCATCCATCGTCTATTGTTACCCTACACCGAGTAGTCTCCAAGGTGCTCTAAGTGTGTTTCAACATCGATCTTCCAAGGGTCATAACTTAGAGCTCGTGATGGCTATCGATGAAATTTTAAATTCTATAGGATGGTGATGCCAAGGCCTAAAATAACCTATCTCATTTTTGAGAGATCACATTCTATTTGGATTTGGCATAACGATCTTGGTTGATGCCAAAACTTATAGTGTGCCTCAATTCATAGGTGCACCACAATGTAACTTTGAAATTGCTAATCTTGGTATCAAATTGTTAGCACCATTAGCTCTAGATGGGCAAGTGAACCCTAGTGATACCATTGTTCTGACCATGGAGACCCTCCATCGATCACGACCATGCCGTACCAAGTAGTCTCTAAGGTGCTCTAACTGTGTTTCGAGGTTGATCTTTCAAGGGTCGTAACACAGAGCTTGTGAGGGCTATTCATGAAACATCAAATTCTATAGGATGATAATGTTGAGGCCTAAAATAACCCATCTCATTTTTGAGAGATCACATTTCATTTAGATTTGACACAACGATCTTGCTCGATCCCAAAACTCCCAGTGTGCCTCAGTTCATAGGTGCACCACACTGTAACATTGAAACCACTAATATTGGCATCAAATCATCAGTGCCATTAGTTCTGGATGGGTAGGTGAACCCTAGTGATACCCATTTCTAGCCATGGAGAACATCTATCGTCTGTTGCCACCTTGTACTAAGTAGTCTCCAAGGTGCTCTAAGTGTGTTTCAAGGTTGATTTTTTGAGGCTCGTAACTTGAAGCTCATGAGGGCTATTAATGAAATGTTGAATTCTATAGGACAGCGATGTTGAGGCCTAAAATAACCTATCTCATTTTTGAGAGATCACATTTCATTTGGATTCGGTATAGCAATCTCACTCTATGCCAAAACTCGTAGTGTGCCTCAGTTCATAGGTGCACCACAAAATAAGTTTGAAACCGCTAATCTAGGCATCAAATTTTTAGTGCCATTATCTTCGCAAGGGTAGGTGAACCCTAGTGACACCCTTGTTTCAGCCATGAAGACCATCCATCATCCGCAACCACCACATACTGAGGAGTCTCTAAAGTTCTCTAACTACCTTTTGAGGTCGATCTTCTGAGGGTCATAAGTCAGAGCTCATGAGGGCTATTGATAACCCCTTACCAAGTTTGGTGAACTTCTCAAATTAAAATTTAAAGTTATAACAAAAATTGTTCAAAATTGCAATTTTGCAACTATTGCAAATTTTTCTTACAAAGTGAAAATGAGTGCAAAGAGTCAGTTAGGGGTTTAAGCACAACCATACAAGGTTGGAAACACCTATATAAGGTGTGAAATTATAGCATGCATTAATGAGGCCAGTTTTGTTAAGTGGATCAATATGGGTTATGTGAACCTTGTGTAGGAGGTTAACAAGTGCGTTTATGTCATGATAGCACTTCAAATTAAACATTGCATCCAAATTTGATAATAAAGGTTGTTAAAATGTTATTCACAAATTATTGCATTTGAATCGAATATAACAAACATGATCAAAATTGGTGATATTCCATAAACATGAACAATACTAGATACTAAATTAATATCTATATCATTGTGCACATAAATGATGAAAATATATATCAAAATACATGTATCAATAGATAAATTACACAAATATATATCAAAGATCATGTATCCATAGAAAAGGTACACAAATACATATCAAAGTACATAGATCCATATACAAAATGTGGCTGATCATGCCATCAGAATGTGTATAATATCAATGTTTCTATAAACAATGTTGCATATGCCATCTCAAAGTGTCTCATGATGCATCATATGAAAACTATACTATCCTAGGGTGTTGTTGGATGATCAAAATGTAGCCTCTTCACTACACTACGTGGATCAGATGCCTCCTACATAAACAAAAAAGGAAAACCCAAAGTTAGACTACTACATTTATATGATTCTTTGTATCTAACATTGAATTGCTCAAATGCATAATGATCTTTTTTTTTAATGAAGATTTATACTATTAAAATTTCATAATAAATACCTCTCTTGTTGACCTCATGCACTAGTTAGGAGTCCTCTCATATGCCCTCGAAAATGCTTGTACCTTGCTAATTGTGGCCTATGTATGTTCAAATATGTTTATCAAATGAATCTTCAACTTAAACTATAACATTATAATTCATAGCATGCTAAATTTATAACATATTTAATCATGAATTCAAACTAAAACTTACTCGTGTAGGCTCCTCCTTAGGATATAGTGGCTACATCATCAAATCTACAAATCTCTCTCATTGAACCTCGTGTGCACTAGGAGGTTCCTATGAGATACAAAATAGTAGTTGTTAATATTACATAATTCAATTCTAAATTTATTTATGAAGATAAGGAAAATGAAAAATAAATTATACCTATACATACAATGGGGCTCTTGGTGAGAATGGAAATGCCTAAGTGTTTATGATGTGGAATCTGTATGGGCTCATCGCCAGTAGCCATGGCCTATATACAATAAAGAATGTAATTAAATTTCATTACCATAAACATTATACAAGAATTCATCGATATTTAATCAAATAGAAAGCACCTAATTACCTTTCCTTTGTCGATGGGTTCTGGCTCATCCTCTTCACTTTGTCCCCAAGTGATATGTGATACCTACAAGATAAAAGAAATATTAGAAACCATATATGCTACAATATCAAATAGAAAAAATAATGAGAACACAATATAATGTACTATAGATGTCTCAAAGCTAAATGAAATGGCCAAAAGCATGGCATCATCAACTAAACATGAATGAAGATCACATACATGTAAAATTTGTTATGGCTTAAAAATTAAAATTACTCTATTATAAAAATTAACTTTAAATCATATATGTCATAAAAAAAAAAATGTATACACATACTAACATAGAAGGAGTCCATGCCTCTACATTCCCCTCCTCTCTCACATCAGGGTCTGTAGCCTCTGTATGTGCGTCTGGTGTATCCTTGTCTAATACAAAATGATACTTAGGAAGATCACCTATAGGACCTAGGAAAATATTCTTGCATGTAATGCAAGTGTGAGGCACACAAACGTGTGATGAGCTAGTTGATGATGAACTAGCACCAACATCATCAACATGGGGAGGCAGGATTGACCTAGTCTAAAATATCAACATGATACTCAATTTATGAATGGCTCTAATGGTTTTAGAGCTAGCCTCTACAATAATATCAGGATGTTGCACTCGAGGAGGGGGGGAAGACATTAGTAGGTGGGACAAAAGTGTCAGCTTTCTTCCACTAGGAAGAGGGTCTATCTTGAGGAGCTCCTAGTCCTACACCCATGTTGGGCTTCATGCTGCAATAATTCACTTTGAGTTTCGACACAAATTTTGCATACAATTTTACAAGGAAATAAAATGGAACCTCTAAATTGCTATGTGGAGGGATATCAAAAACCATCTGCCAACGATCCCAAAAGCTTGCACGTATGTCATCATTTGCATACCATTTAATTGATAGTTTGGGTTTTTTGCAGTCGACTGATAAACTAGTTTTTGGGTACACAAAAAGGCTAACCAAATAATCTTTGGTTATATTAAGGGTTGCAACCTCATCATGGTCCAAGTCATCATCAAACATGTCATGCATTTCATCATGCCAATGAAGAGCAGCATTTTGTTTGTTGGTAAGGGTTTCAATGTTATCCACTATGGTGTTTAATGTGGATAACATAGGATCCAATGTGGGTATATTATTATATGTTCTTCACAAACCCCTCAATTTGTTGAGATTTTCAATTATCAAATCCTCAATTCGAGGAGGGTTTTGAGGGTGTAAAGGATCATTTGGTGGATGATTTTGCAGGGGCACTAGATCATTTGGTGGGTAGTTATGAGGAATATTATTCCTTTCCTCATGGTCATCATTTTGATCAACCATTCCTATTAATTTGTAAAACATAATTTATATTAAAAAAAAACCTAAATTTTAACAATTTTTATCAAAAAAATCCTAAATTCTAACAAATTCAACTACAACTAACAATTTTATAATTAAATTTATTAAATTTATATTAAAATTGATTTTTTAAAAAAATCAACCTATTATCATGTAAGCGATTGAAAAATGGATATCCACACTGTAAACCCTATATATGACTATGAAACACAACCCACGGGTTGTGCTTTTTTTTTTTTTAAATAACACTATCAATCATCGGGTGTTCGATATAATATCATATACCCAATATTATCAGATATTTGACATAATATTGGGCATCTGATATAAAGTTAGATACCCAATAAGCGTTGGGCTTTACTTTCTAGGTTTGGTATTAGGATGGGTGAAAAAAAGTCAGAGCAGATTTTGAAATGCTTTTAGATGTTTTCAAACTCTATTTTTTTTCAGATTGCCACTTTTTGGCACACCATGATCCTACACATACCCTGGTAAGAAAAATATTGATGATGTTTTGTTTGTTAAAGGTTAGAAATTCAATATTTTGAGTATTAGACAACTAATTGACAAAGGATGTGATCTACAATCCAAGGATGGAAAATGTAGAATATTGGGAAGCTCTAGTGATGAGGTTGCATCAAGTTCAAAATTCATAGATAACATCTTTCATCTAAACTAAACTAAAAGAAGATGTTTGATTGCTCAGAATGATAATTCTTGGTTCTACTAGAAGAGAATGTGTCATGTAAACTTTGATAACATTGTGATGTTCATTATTATGATGGCAATGTAGGATCCACTTAAGCTATTAAACCCTCTGAATATGATGTCCAAGGAATGTTTTTTGAGGAAGAAAATTGTATCTACCTTCAAGACAAATTTTGATTTGACAAATGGACTAGTAGATTTGGTTCATATTAATTTGTGTAGTCCAACTAGAACTAGTAGCTATCATGGTGATAGATACTTCTTACTATTTATGGATGATTATTCAAGAACGATGTGGGTTACATTTATAAAGGAGAAATGTGAAACTTTTGAGAGGTTCAAGAATCTTTAAAGATATGGTTGAGATAAAGATGGGTTAGAGAATCAAGCTTTGGGAAATTAAATTTTTTAAGTTTATATGTATGCTTTAGTAGATAGTAGTAGTGTTTTTGGAAAAATAGTTTAGAATTTCACTATGAAACTCTATGAGATAATTTTGTCTAAAACTCTTCTAACTAAAAGAAAACTTAAATAAATAGAATTATAGTTAAATGAAATTTATTCATTTCTTCTAAATTTGTTAAGTGTACAAAATCATTATAGTTTATCCAATCATAGTCATTATTTTCTAGAATAAATTTTGTCAAAAAATGATTATGAAAAATATCTACCTAATTTAATGTGAATAAAGAAGTTTTTCATGAGAAAAATCTCTACGTGGTTTAATGGGAAAGATAACTACTAGATAATTGATCTTAGTAGAAATTGCATATTACCAAATCATAATCAAATGTCTGGCTATTATTTTCCCATGTACTACATTTGCGAGCTTCTTTATAATGGTGACAACTTTTAACTATTTGTTTTTAAAAGTCATTAAGATTTGTAACAATTTATAATCTAATTAATTAAAGTATATATTTATAATCAACATGTGAATAGTTTAAAGTCATAATTATTATTTGTTATTGTGGTTCATAGATAGTGAATCTATTGACTATACTCTCTAGTTTGTTGTAGCATAGGGGTAGAATTAATTTTTAAATATGGATTTGTGGACTCTTAAACATCAATGAGCAAACAATTTATAGTCATAGGTATTATTTTCTATCATTTTGCATAGAGTAAATCCATTGGCTATAGTATCTATTGGCTATAGTGTAAATAAAGAAGAGATAATTGTTCATCTTTGCAAAAATTACATGTTATCAAATAATAATGTTTGGCCATTGTTTTCCCATGTACTACATTTGTTATTTTCTTTACAATGGTGACAACTTTTGACAGCTTTTTTTAAAATGTTTTTAGGATTTGTGACAATTTATAACCTAACTAATAAAGTATATATTTGTAGTCAACATGCGAACAATTTATAGTCATAAGTATTATTTTCTATCATTATCCATAGATAGTGAATCCATTGACTATAGTATCTAGTTTGTTGTAGGATAGTCATAGAATTAATTTCAAGTGTGGAATTGTGCCCTCTTAAAATTCAATGTGCCAACAATTTATAGTCATAAGTATTATTTTCTATCGATGTCCATAGATAATGATCCATTGACTAGTATCTAGTTTGTTGTACAATACTAATAGAATTAATTTTGAAGTTTGGAACTATGCATCCCTAAACATCATACTATGGAATAAATTAAGCTTAGAAAAAATAAATCAACTTTGACAGTGTAAAAATTTTTGAATAAAAATCAAAACTTAGTGTGTAATATTTAAGCCATCCATAGAATAGTTGATATGTGCTGATACAACTATAGTTCTTTACAAGGTTATCTTATAAATATGCCTCTTATAGTATAATTATTTGCCATGTGCAACATCCCTCATGCAATGGTTGTTGGTTGTATTAATTGTTTCTTTATTAGTGCATTCTTATTTATTGTTTTAATAGAACCATGTATTGCTATTTTTCTTTCAAATTGGAGGAAGCAATTTGCTTCCCCTTGTCTAGGACTTAAATCCTTGGTTGTGACTCTTTCTCAACTATCATTGTTGAAAATGATGGACTAGCAACAAAATTTGAAATTTTCACTAACAACATGAATACCTTATTGCTGCTCGATCAAGCTCTATGATGGAGAACCTTGCTACTTGGTAGATGAAGTGTTGGGCACTTCTATCATTGTAACTATTAGCTGAATAGATTCAGAGCTTGGTTGGATGCTTGGTGTAGCAATGTTATCCACAACCAACTTGGTAGAATCTATCTCTAAGCAAGATTGTACTTAGGTTGTTCTTAGAGAGTGAGGAAATTAGGCCATGGTTGCTGTTGCAATTTTCTCTGCATTAGTCTCCTTAATACCTTGTATCTCTGAAAGACTTCCTCCAATAGCTTCCTATTCTTCCTCCTCATCATCCAGTTGACATCATCAAGTTTGTCATCTTTTTTTCTATTTCTTCTTCCACTAATGCTTTGCATATTCTTATTGAACTAGTTCAACAGTAACTCAGAAAGGTTGAAGGATAAGTTGTTCTTCATGACCTTGTAAGCAAGATCAAAAGCTTCACATGATACATTTTTTAATCTACTTGAACTATAAATCTTATGTTCAATGATATGAATTCCAAATTTCAGTTCAATGTCAGTTACAATACTAATCTTCATTCCTATTTTGTCCCACTCAGCAAGAGTTCTCTTTTCCATTTTGACCCAACCTAGGATTTTGGCTGTCTTTGCTTTATTAATCATTGGAAGCCCAATGATTCTATGGATAATTTTCTTTATTATCTAAATAGGTTGCTCCAACCATAACTACCCATTATGTACACAGTTCAAAATATATCTCATCCATTTGAATTGGAAGTCTCTTGGCATATGTGATATTTGTGTCAAGCCCTTTGTTTCCAAATATTGATGTTCAGGTGTTAATGC
Source organism: Cupressus sempervirens (assembly GCA_028749045.1). Lineage (NCBI taxonomy): Eukaryota > Viridiplantae > Streptophyta > Pinopsida > Cupressales > Cupressaceae > Cupressus > Cupressus sempervirens. The sequence goes on from CM053793.1 coordinate 110,184,876, forward strand.
ACCATCAACACATAATTCTCTGAATGCTTCATTCATTTCTATGGTTTTGAGTTCCTGGATTGAGCAATGATAAAAAGAACAGATGTCATGCACAAGTAATATCTTAGGCTAAATTTGCAATTGTGCACCAATTGGATCAAGTGCTTATGCAATTGTTAGACTCAACTTTCAAAGTTTGGTGCCTTGCAATCAACACCTTGAACCAATATTTTAGACCCTTTCTTGTTTTTGTTGCTAAAAAATGAGATTGCTCAGTAGGGTTTTATAGAAAACTTCAAAAAACTTTAACAAGTACTGAAATTGCTTAGGGGCTCTGAATTCACTCTTCTCAACTAACTTTAGAAATTTGTAGTGAAATAATGCATTAGATTTCTTCCTTTTAACAAATTTCCCTTTTTCAACTTCCATTAATTCTTGGTATGTATACTCGCTCGGTGAAAGACTATCCTCCACTCATTTTAGCTTTTAATGCTCGAGATATATTCACAGCTTGGTAGAGTCACCAATAGCTCAGTAGGAGCTATCAACTTAAGTCTACAAAAATATGTAACCTAACCTTTTTCGATAAGGTCTTGTGACTTGATATTGCTTGGTAAGGTCTCCTACTTTCCATTATGCTTAGTGATCCTAGTGCATCTTGAATGCTGATTGGATCATTCTGCTTGCTAGCTAGAACCAGTGTTGGATTTCTTCTTCCAAATCATAGCTCTAGTGATCTCCATAAGGAACTAAGTTGAACTATTTGGACCACCCAATTCATTGATCTAGATGTAATTCACTTCATGATCTTGGTTTGCATTCTCTAGAGATTTTGGTACCCATTTCTGCCTCATTTTCTTTTTGATATTGTTAGCTTTGGCTTTCTTTTCATCTTCAATTTTACCTATGTTCATACATTTCTTAGAAAGATGTCCAAGTTCTATATGGATAAAACATCTCTTTGTAGTGTTTCTTTTCCTCATATGATGTTTTGCACAATTTTCTCTAATATGCCCAAATTCACCATAATAGTGACATCTGCACCATGTATTGTAATTCCATCCAAATATTTCTTTCACAATTTGTTCAATTCGGTTCCACTACTTGGTTTTGCATTTTGAAGATTTGTGTCCTTGTTTCTTGCAATTGTGATATTTACCTTCAAACTTAGATTTCTCTTTAAATTCACTTTCTCCATGACCATGCTTATTGCAGCTGTAACACTTTCCATTGAATTTTTCTTTGCCATTACTCCAACATTTGTCTGATGTATGACCTATCTTACCACAATGACTGCAAGTAGGTCTTTTATTCTTTTGATTTCCTTGTTGAGATGATTCACCTTTTTTTGTGTATCCTATTCCAATTTTTCCTTTGTGTCTATAATGAATTTTTTCATTCAATTAATTTATTCTTTTAGGTAAGATTTCATCATTCTTTGATAGGTTTTATTTTTAGTGTTGAGATCATTCTGTAGTCTTTCATTCTCTGATCTTAGATTTAGAAGTTCTTCATTTTCATTAGTGAGTTGATTGATGAAGTCTTCTTACTAAAGGGATAGATATTGAATTCCATTTTTCTTTCCTTCTATCTCTTCTTTGGCTTTGTCTTTTTCTTCCATGACTTCACATAATATCACTGATTGGATTTCTATTTCTCTTTCCAACTTTCTAATTTCTTCTTGAAGCTTGGAATTTTTTTATAATAGGTCTTTGATTGCTTCATTAGCTGCATCTAAATTTCTTTCTGAATAGATATCTTTAATTCTTTCTTTAGTGTAGATATTGTCATTCATTTGTATATCAAGATCTTTCCTTCTTTTCAATTATTCAAAGTGTTGCTCCTTTTCTTTCTTTAGTTTCCTAATGGCCAATTCAAGGTCCAACTTTTTATTGGAAATAGCCTTATCTAGCCTATATACCTCCATTTCCTTTGATCTTTTCTTATGCTCTTAGACTTCTGATGTGAAAACCTAAAACGCTCTAATACCAATTGTTGGAAATATGAGGTAGGCAAGGTTATTGATAGGTGAGGGATGAATCAGGAACCAATAAAATATTATCTCACTTCTCCAATTAATCCTTCATATAATATTTTGATATAATTGTATGCATGAAAGAATGCAAGAAAATAAACATTCATAACATTTTGACACAAGATATGGTGACCCAGAAACCTTCCAATTAGAAAGTAAAATTGGGGTGGGGATGATACCCATATGCTTTAGTACTGTAGTATAAAGTTAACCTATTAAGGCTTATAAATGACACCTTCTGGTGATCTACACTGTTAAGAGCAATAAGGACTATGAGGTCCACCTTGTCAAAGGATTTACAAATATACAATGAAGTATGCACTTAGTTAAGAGATTTAGAAAAGACTATTAAGCCTACCATGTTAAAGGATTTGGTTGATGCACCTATTAGGATGAACTAGTAGTTGATCACTAATCTCCAGCTATGATCACTTGATTGTGATAGATAATATTTTATTGTCCCTTATATTCCTTGTAGCCTTGCTCAATTCACACGTTTTCTCGTCATATCTTCACACATCTTATTTGGATATGATACAATACATTACATATATACCAATCCAAGTCACAACTTACTGGACTCGACTACAATACCAATTTCATCCTAATCCACAAAGTCAGCCCAACTACTATAACATAGGTTCTGAAGACTAACTCAGTGATGTTCTGATACATGAAAAACACTGTCAATGCTCAGAAATCTTTGGCACTTGGTTGAACTTGAAGCCTGGTCCATACTAATCACTTCCAAGTAGCTTGAACTTTGTCAACACTATGTGACTCAATGAACTCTAAGAAACTCAGTAGCAACTGGATCACTTAGTTGACACTACATGACTCAGTCAATATTAGATCCACTTTGTTAACTTAGAGAGCTCAGTAAATATTGATAGACTGAGTTAACACTACAGAGCTCAGTTAACACTACAATCTTTTTCAATTCCACTTACTACCTCGATAGGCTCTTGTATGCTTGGTTTGCACTAAACTTTGTCTCCGAACCTTGGCAAACATTATCTAGCTTAGTAGACATTGCAAATTGAATACTTATCTCGAGAACAACTGAATCACTTGGTTAACATTGCAAACTAAATGATAAGCTTGGTTGCAATTGTAGAGGTTAGTATCAATGTGACCAAATGACTAAGTATTGAGTGACTGTTAGACAAATTGACCTTTATGTCAACACTCTGATCTCTCACTGCTTATCTTCACAACTAATATATTCTCCTTAACTAATTCTACTTCGTTGATCATTCAATTATACATCTTCTCCATGTCAATTTAACATAAGATACTCTCCTTAGTATCTCACTTCACACATGTGCTCCCCCTTAGGGTTTACCTCTTTAAATAGGCATCATGGAGATGATCTAGGTCATAATCAATGACTCTATCACCTAATACTTCCCTTCTTTTATTGGTTGCATGTGTTGCATCAAGATGTGTAATATGAATCCATCCTTATCTATTAATATGAAAAATTAATGTTCATGTCAGCCAAAAATAGTTTACATAGGAGTTTGTGCCATTACAAACACTTATGTTATTGATTGGTTACTTGGTATCAATAGGCTTCTAATGATCAACCTTCACTATGCTCTTGTGTTATTTGCTTGGCTCATGAATGACTTGACACATACTATTTTTTAGTACCTGAATCATTCAACAGACATCATTTGCTTGACACCTTCTATTTTCTTGGCACCTAAGTGACTTGGCACACATTGACTACTCGGGACCTACTAGTGCTCAACACTAACTATCATATTACTTGGCATCTACTTTATGGAAACTTATGGTCAGTATGCACTAATTTCTTAGCTCACAATATTCACTTGGCATGTACTATGCACTCAGCCTCAATAGTAGCTCAGTCACAGTGATGACCAACTAACTATGCTAGATTATGACTAAGTGTTTTGTCACTACACTTTCAAAACCATAATGAGATTAACAAATTAATCTAAGATGAATGAGTACATATAGTTATCAAGGAAGAAGATTCAAGTCCTACCATGGATGTTAAAAGATATTTTCTGATAAAAGTTGAGGAAAGAAGTGATTGGTGTTAGGATAAACCACAGACAGAAATAAAAACTACATGCAAATATAACCAATAACAGAAAATAATAGAACACACAGAAATGAACACAAGGCACCAAGATTTAACGTGGTTCACCCAATCCCTGGGCTACGTCCACCAAACAACAAGTTCGATCTTATTACAATCCAGTGATTACAACCTAATTACAATCCGTAATCCCTTACAGCTCAATACCGCTGCAAGAACCAATTTTGTATCACCACATATAAAAAATACCCAACCCTAAGCCCTTTTTATACAAGTATTAAACCGCTTTAGGGTTATAACATGTCGGCCATATGTCGGCCATAATATGTCGGCTACCATGTTGGCTACTTCCCAAAACCCCGAACCCCACTATTTATGAAGTATGTACAGTACTTTCCTGATCAGTCACCACAATCTAACAATTGGGTCATTGACAGTGGATGTTTGCATCACACATTAGGTGAAAAAAGTATGTTTTTACAATTAGAAAGGTATTATGGTATTATGTTCAAATTTGGTGAGGACACTCTTTGTGTAATCCATAATAGAGGATATATTACACTTGATGGTAAGAATAATATTGATGATGTTTTGTATGTTAAAGGTTTGAAATACAATATTTTGAGTGTTAGACAACTAATTGACAAAGGATATTATCTACAATCCAAGGATGGAAACTGTAGAATATTGGGAAGCTCTAGTGATGAGGTTGCATCAGGTTCAAAATTAAAATATAACATCTTTCATCTAAACAAAACTAAAAAATGATGTTTGATTTCTAAGAATGATAATAGTTGGTTCTACCAAAAGAGAATGTGTCATGTAAACTTTGATAACATTGTGAAGTTCAGTATTATGATGGCAATGTGAGATCCACCTAAGCTATTAAATACTCCTAATATGATGTCCAAGGAATGTTTTTTGGGTAAGAAAACTATATCTACTTTCAAGACAAATTTTGATTTGACGAAAGGAGTGCTAGATCTTGTGCATAGTAATTTGTGTGATCAATCTAGAACTAGGAGCTATCATGGTGATAGATACTCTATGAGATAAATTTTTCCTAAAACTCTTCTAACTAAAAAAACTTAAATAAATAGAATTATAGTTAAATGAAAATTTATTCATTTCTTCTACATTTGTAATTAGCTAATTTTACAAAATCATTATAGTTTATCCTGTCATAGTCATTATTTTCTAGAACAAGTTATATGAAAAAATAATAAGGAAAATATCTACCCAACTTAATGTGAATCAAGAAGTTGTTTAATGTGTAATTTCTCTACGTGGTTTAATGGGAAAGATAACTACTATTGATCTTAGTAGAAATTACATGTTATCAAATCATAATTGAATGTCTAGCTATTATTTTCCCATGTACTACATTTGCGAGTTTCTTTATAATGGTGACAACTTTTAGTTATTTGGTTTAAAGTGTCATTAAGATTTGCAACAATTTATAGCCTAACAAATAAAAGTATATATTTGTAATCAACGTGCGAACAGTTTAAAGTCATAAGTATTATTTTCTATTGTTGTCCAAAGATAGTGAATCTATTGACTATACTCTCCGGTTTGTTGTAGGATAGGGGTAGAATTAATTTTGAAGTATGGACTTGTGGACTCTTAAACATCAATATGAAAACAATTTATAGTCATAAGTATTTTCTATTGTTGTCCATAGAGTAAATCCATTGACTATAGTATCTATTGGCTAGAGTGTGAATAAAGAAGAGATAATTGTTGTTGATTTTTGTAGAAATTATGCATTATCGAATCATAATGTCAAGCCATTGTTTTCCCATATACTACATTTGTGATCTTCTTTACTATAGTGACAACTTTTAACTACTTGTTTTAAAATGTTATTATGATTTGTGACAATTTATAACCTAACCAATAAAAGTATATATCTGTAGTCAACATGCAAATAGTTTATAGTCATAAGTATTATTTTCTATTGCTGTCCATAAATAGTGAATCCATTGACTATAGTATCTAGTTTGTTGTAGGATAGTGGTACAATTAATTTCAATTGTGGAATCGTGCACTCTTAAAATTCAATGTGCCAACAACTTATAGTCATAAGTATTATTTTCTATAGCTGTCCATAGATAATGATCGATTAACTAGTATCTAGTTTGTTGTATGATAGTGATAGAATTAATTTTGAAGTGTGGAATTATGCATCCTTAAACATCATATTATGAAATAAATTAATCTTAGAAAAAATAAGTTAACTTTGACAATGTAACACTTTAATAATAGAAATCAAAACGAAATCAAAACTTAGTGTGGAATATTTAAGTCATCGTAAAATAGTTGATCAATGCTGACACAACTACAGTTCTCGGCAAGGTTATCCTATAAATATGCCCCTCAAAGTATAATTCTTTACCCTGTGTAACGTCGCTCATGCAATGGCTGGTGGCCGTATTAAATTTTTCTTTATCAGTGCAGTCTTATGTATTGTTTTCATAGAACCATGTATTGCTCTGCTCAATTGTCCTGCTGAAGAATCCCAAGCCCTTCTTTCCTTCAAAGCAGCCTTGAATATCTCTGATGGCATTCTCAATTCATGGGTTAATGGGAGTGATTGTTGCTCCATGTGGGAAGGCATAACTTGCAATAATCTCACCAACCATGTAGAGCAAGTGAATATGACTGGTTACCATGCAGCACAAAGTGTGGAGAGTAGAACTATATCTGGTAGTTTCTGCAACCTTCCTTTTCTCAAATACCTAAACTTGAAGAGCGTTGGTGTACGAGGTACAATTCCTTCCTGTCTGGGAAATCTCTCTCATCTTAACTTTCTAAGGTTGAAAAACAATAGTTTGATAGGAGTAGTTCCCACCGAGATTTGTCAGCTTAGGAATCTTAACTATTTAGATGTAAGCTATAACCAATTAACTGGAGTATTGCCTCAATGTTTAAAAAATCTTCGCTTTCTTAGGTTATTGGGTCTTTCCATCAACAAATTCAATGATTCCCTTCAGCTTAATGGGATTTCCTCCCTTGAACAGCTGTATGCTCGCAATTTTTCCTCTAATAAGCACATGACTTCTTCACATCTAAAATTGCCTCCTTCTATAAAGATTCTCTGGCTCTCCTCGATTACCATTTCAGATACCTTGTTTGAAAACCTTACCCAGTTAAATTTTTTGGTTGTGTCGAATTGTGTGCTGAACATAGGCCCAAGTTGGTTTCCCCAGTTCCAGTTAGGAGGAATAGATATAAGCTCATGCAGTATTGGAGGTCGAATTCCCGAGTGGCTTTGCACTCAGTATTCATTGCAGAGATTGACATTGGCCGATGATAATCTTGTTGGAGAAATACCATCCTGGTTATGGGAGAACAATCCTCAGTTGCATTTGTTCAACCTTTCAGGAAACCATTTTCATGGCAGCCTTACAATCCCAGTTAGATCAACTAGTTGGATCACAGTATTAGATGTGTCTAGGAATGATTTAAGTGGGCAAATGCCATCTGCGTGGCCTCCAGATCTACAGCTCTTGATGGTCAATGACAATTCCCTAACCGGCCATATTCCTCTGAGCTTGTGCAATTTGACTCACCTTGAAAAGCTAGATCTCTCAAAAAACAATCTGAGTGGAAACATTCCTTCATGCTTTGTTAACTATAAGGTTATTCAAGTCTTAAATTTAGGGGATAACAGTTTGGAAGGAGACATACCCCAGGGGATTTGCTCCTCCTCTTTAATTGTTAGAAACAATAGTTTAAGTGGATCCTTCCCTCCGTCAATCTCCAATTGTAAGAGATTACAAATACTTGATATTGGGCACAACAAATTTGGTGGAGACATTCCACGATCGATCGGAACCCTTTCATCCCTTGAAGTGTTGATGATGAAGGGCAATAATTTCAGCAGTAGCATTCCTCCAGAGATTGTTCAACTGAAACAGCTCCAGATCTTAGACCTTTCATCCAACAATTTATCAGGTTCTATTCCACGTAACATATCATCTCTACAGGCAATGGCAGTAGCACGAGAAGAAGGCCATGTGTTATCTATTCTGTTGAACCCTTTCCGTGCAATTGGAAAAAACGAACACCAAAGGCCATATTGTGAGTTTAGTTCTACTGAGAGTTTTATGTCTGAGGTTTGGTCTCATGATGAATTGTATATGACTGTGAAAGACTTAAATTTGCACTATCCATATATTCTTTCCACACTCACTGGCATAGATCTGTCTAACAATCGACTGAATGGAGACGTTCCCTATGATTTTGGAAAGTTGAAGGGGTTGAGGTTTCTCAATCTGTCAATGAACAATCTAAGTGGAGCTATTCCACCCAGTTTTGGGGAAATGAGACAGTTAGAATCATTAGACCTTTCTTTAAACAGATTTAATGGAAGAATTCCTCTAGAATTTCAGTCTCTAACTTCATTGGAATGCTTAAATTTGTCCAGCAACAATCTGTCAGGCAGCATACCGCAAGGAGGACAGATGATCACATTTGATAACACATCATATTCTGAGAATCCGTATTTGGAGGGATGCCCACTTCCGAAGAATTGTTCTTGGCCAAAGTTTGCTCCTCCACGTCCTTCTACAACCGATATTCAAGATACAAATGAAGATTATGTAGAGGAGATGCCATGGTTTGAGATGGGACTGGGATTGTCACATGTAGTAAGTTTCTGCGGTGTATTCTTATTGCTTGCGGTGAGAAACAAATGGAGGAAGAGATACTTCAAGCGGGTTGATAAGATTCTGAAGCTTCTGTTTCCCTCCATCCGTAACAAGAGATTATGAAGTCTTTTTCACAAATAGATCGAGTAAAACTATGTCCAGAGTGTCGGTGTCCTCTTTCTTTAAGTATTAAGGTATTCTAGATGAGCGTCATTTTCTTGAGCTTTTCCAAGTTCATTATAGTTTGTATTATGTAAAGTCTACTTTTAAGGTTATGTGTGTAAATATATGAATGAAAAATGAGCTCTTTTGTCAAGTGTAGTTTATAAAAATAATTTCTTTTGGTAGAGAGTAGTTTAGTGTGAGTTTTGTTGGTGTTTTATTGATTTCACTTGGTATTGTTTTCAGATTTTAAAGTTTTGTTTAATAGTATGTTTTCTCATATTATTTTATTAGTATACTTTTATCTTGTTTTAAAAAAAATAAATTATACCAAAGAACAAAGTTACAGTATAATGCATCAACATTTTTTATTTAATTCAATTTTTATTAACATAAGAAAATAAGTATTTATAAAAAATATAATATTTATAAGCTGTAAAAATTCTTGAAAAATCAAATATATAGATTAGTTATAGTAAATGTCATTTATTTTGTTAGTAATGAAATGATTTACATTTTTTGTCATTTTATATTGTTTGTATTTAATTATTATCCAACGAATTTGAAGTCTAACGAAATCAACAATAAAAATAATATTAGATTAGAATTATCTATTCAATACAATTGCATCCATGTTTTCAAAAATTAATTGGAGAAATCTCATGCATGAAGATAATAATTTATGAAATAAAAAGTGATATTTATAAGTATTATAAAATCAAGACATATCTAGATTAAATTTCTCCATCATTAATGCTACTATTCAATGGTAGAAAATAATAATAATAAATCATATGTAAATGTGACTCCTAATATTACTGAATAATTTATATTAGAAAATGATACAAATCATTTCAAGAAATACCCAATGTTATAGTATAATATATATGATCACTTTGAATGAGATTATAGATTAAATGAAGCAACACCTTTTTATTGTGCTTAAAAAGGTGATTAAAATCCTTTGGTCATTTATTTTTATCTTATGTAAAAGTTGATGAAAATATTATAGGTTTTTTATATTTAACTTTTTTATGCTCTAGTTTTGTATGATAAGAAATGAAAATTTATTTTAAATAATGGATGAGAGTCTTAATTTTGGGATGACAAATTATTAGAAGTAGATATAGAAGGTGTTATGAAGTCCAAATAAACAAAGGAACTAAAATATTGATTGATGAAGATTATTGGAGGATTACAAGATATTCAGTATCTAATAAACTGCAATATTTCAAACATACAAAAAATCTGATAAACTATTTCATCTATATGCATTTTTCGTTAATGTAAAATCAGTCTTTAAAAAACCCAAAAACCCTTTACATCATAATAATGCCAAGAACAAAAGAGATGCATGGACAAAAACTAAAATTAGCACCTAACAAGAAAATAACATTATCATTAAATAATCTATTATAATTTCCAAAAAAAATTGACAGCTTTTAGAATCTTTATAACTAAATGTTCATGTAGATTCATAACCTCTTTGATGGCCTACAAGTGATATCCCACAATAATAGATTGAATTTTATTCCAAGGGGAAGAACCCTATACCTTGAGAGACACGTTTTTAACTAAATAAAATAATGGTCACCATCCTCCACATGATTCTCTTATCCTAATATATTTTAATATAATTTACATTATTTTTCACCAATCAAACAAAAGGTATCATATTCCTCATATCATCAGTTCCCATATCCACTTAAAAAAAAATTCAAATAATCCAAACTTCTAGAAATGGAAATCAAACTCTCTTTGGAGATACAATCTGAACATCACCTTCATAAAGGAAATCTTCATTAGACCAATATGGAATAAAACATTTCTTTGGTTTGTACTTAGAGGTAAACTTCCTAATGATTACATGTTGAAAGAATAACTATCATCTAATCACAACTCCTCGGTATCTGTAGACTTTCCTAAGTGAAATATGGCACTTTGAGCAATTTCATTTTTAAGTTTTTCATTCTTAAAGTGAATAATCTAATATCACATTTAAAATTTCATGTGTTTAAAGATTAATAACTTTAATAGATCCAACAAGAGGACCTTGCATCTATCTTACATCTAGTGTTCAAAGACAAAGACTTTAAAAGAAATTATTCACTATAGGACTTTCCTCTCCTTACATCTTGTATTCAAAGTCTAAGACCATTAACACAATTATTAGCACTAGATCTCCCCTGTCTATTGAGTTGTAGGAACGTGAAAACCAACAAAATAAAAAAGAAATGGAATAATTTATTCAAATATATTATCTTTCTTATATTTTAGAATATTTTAAGAGCCAAGATTTTAAATAGAGTATTTTTAATTCAGATATGGTCAATAGCATGGAAAGGATGCAAAATCAATATTGTGAATGTTAGAAAGTAAATTATGTTGATACAATTGAGAGAGGGGTTTGAGTCAAACAAACACGTGCAAATTAAAGATTACTAGTCTGATATAAATTGCTACTCACATCCTAACAAGAAATTTAATAACACCTATAATGTCCTTTATGAGGTTATGAAATTCGATCTTTTCCTTAGGTTTATATTCCATACCAAATTTGATTTCCACAATTCATGGGTTTCATCTCCAAATGCCACAAGTTCTTGTATATAGCTACTAGACTCTTGAGAATAAAATAAGTATCTTTGTTTTTCATCTAACAAGTCCTCATTTTTTTGAACATTTCTTATATTCCATACTTTCCTTTTTTACCATTATGCAATAATATGCAATCGTGTTAATCAACAAGTCTAAGACAACTAAATCTACCCAGCTACTTGTTAAGTCTAGCAAGGAATGCCCATTCTTACTCAACCACCTTATTCTATTAGTTGAACCTACTCTTGACTGAAGCAACTACAACCTATCAATCTAATATTTTTATGTTGTCAGTTACTCACTTAATGCTAAAGAATAGAAGTGGATCCCACATTCCCTTAACATTAAAGGTCTGTTTGGTTTGTAGAATTGTAGAAATTGAGATTTCTACAAATATCAATTTAGCCAAATCAAGGTTTTGCAAATCTTCATTCCTATTTTTGGGATTTTACTTGAACTATTTGTTTCACTTGGAAGATGATGGGAAGACACATTTTTAGGTGTAAGCTTGGAGTTGTAGGAAGACTCCAAAAAATAGTCCAATCTATTATTTTTACACTCCTCAAAAAACATAACCAGGTTTTGATTTTCAATTCCTAGTTGCTAGTGGGAAGTCTGATAACCTAGTTTTGAGACAAAATTACAAGTTTAGTATTCTAATTCCATTTTGGAAATTTTGAAACAAATGACAAAAATTTTAAATCTAGATTATGAAAAAGCCAATTAACGTCATCTTCTACAAACCAAATAGGCTCTTAAGAAGGAATTATAATAAATATGTGAAGAGGCTCACATAATATAATAGCCACTAATGAAAGTGGAGAATTGAACCCAATAGGATTCATCTTGAAGTTGAGATTTGAAAAGAAGAAAAAAAGTTAGAAAATGAAAATAAAGGAAAATGTACATAAATAATTCCAAAAAATGTCCCTCCAAGAATAGGACTAAAACCAATATTAATATAAATAAAACTCATGGCCAGTATCTGGTTCAAACCAATATGCAATGAAAATACTAAAAAATAGAGATAGTTCCCATTTAATACCATACTACTAAGTTTTTACTTGCTGCATCTATTTAACATGAGTAAAATATTATATCAACTGCAAGTTTAATTTTAAATTATAGCATTTTGATTTTTTTCCCAAATGGGGATTCTATTAATCAAAAAATTTGAGTTGATTAATTTTTCATGTTTTATTGCTATGGAAGAGCCAAATGGGTAGAGACCAACACATGGGAGAAGGGTGTCCATATAGACAAGCAATCAAAATTGTCATCAACTCAAGAGTTTTAGAGAAATTGAAGACCAACTAGAAATTACTAAAATATTCGAGACTATTTCCTTATGGTATCTATTCAACCAATAGGAAAATAAATTATTAAATTGGGCATGTACAATGGGTATGTTTTATTAGTTTATGTTTAATTTGATTTTTTTTTTGCTTCATTGTGTTTTCTATACAAGACTCCTACTCCAGGCATGAGTTTAATTGCAATCAAACTATGGTGCTTTTGATAAAGTGTGATCTAAATGGTCATTCAAAAATGTCTACATATTTTACTAAAAAATTATACAGTCCACAAATTTATACCTTGTTTAAATATGAGGGTCCAGAGGTGTTGACATACCCAAACAATAACTCACTTTTAGTTTTCATATATTTCATCCCTTGAAGGACTTATTTACATTACATGAGGGAAGGACAATTAAGATAAATTTGAATTTAAGGTTGTGGTTTGTGATATTGAATAAAACAAGTAGGGTTGCTTCCTGAAATGAATCAATCAAGAGGATTTGTTGGCATGTTTCTTGATAATAAATTTGGGTTACGAAGGGTGACTGGGTAGACTTTGTCAAAATTATCTATTCTTATGATTGAAAGTTCTTGAATAGGAAGCCATTAGGGAGCCATTTGGAGTCAGAGAATTGTGATTGGTCTACTAGTATTCAACACTTCATCTAGACTTGATATATCTCCATGTATGACATTTCCATTTTCATATCCCTAAGAAAAATAGGTCATTTCACACTAGTAGCTTTCCATCTTCTTGGAGTAGAAGATCATATTAGCCACCTTGTAGAGACAAGAATGTCCAAATAAGCCTTGATGCTAACTCGCAGTCATCTCTTGGCCTCTAATTGTTCAAGTAAATATCCATAGATACCTTAAAGGTGAATCCATAAAAGCTCATGGTATGCTCTTTTTCCTCTTAAGAAAATGAGTTTAGCCAAGCTCTTTAGTCATTTGACATAGTGGCTCAAGGAAATGTTAACCCGCATAACCTAGGAGGATGTTAGCATTCATCAAGGTATAATTAGAAGTTTGTTTTTCTTAGCTCATTTAGCTAACATATATTCAAAATATGAAAGCCTAAACATGGCATGTGGAATAGTTTTCATCCATAGAAACATTAGAGAAAATTCACTTGATGGATGTAAAGCCAAAACCCACAACTTACTCTAATATCCACCCAACCTATACCAAATGGAAGCATATGTAGAGCATGTAAGTTGTTTGATAGAATGCCTGAGCCATAAATCATGATTGTGGGCTAACTACAAAATGAATTTTCTAAAGAAACATTTGACCCTATACAAATTGATATATGGAGACTCTATTCAAGTGAAATTAGTTTTAAATCAATGAAATTTTTCATGTAAATAAGTAGGTCATGGGTATGATCAATAAAGTGGTAGTTGCAGAGTGTTAAAGAACTGGGCCTTGTATGGTTGCAAGTGTGCAAAGTGGTGCAAATCTTAAGAGAGGCAAGAGTTCACAAGAATTAACAGGAAACTTGATCAAAGAGGATAATTTTATGGAGAGGAGAGTGATAGTAAAAGGAATATTGCTTAGTAGAAGAGAGGGACCATAGAAGAGGTCATTTTGTCAGGAACATGATTTTATCTTGTAAAGACTTTTGTAATCTAATTGAATATATTCTTTGTTACAAGATGTTGCATTTTTATATAGTTACAAATTTGAGGAATAGAAGTTTAATTCACAGTTGCAATTTAAGAAATCATTAATTGCATAGATTCTCTACCAAATTCTAATGTGTTCTCTCTTGCATCAATATTGATATTAGATACCTTTCTAGGATGTTCTCATTTTCTTATATGCTTTTAATTGTGATGGTATTGTATTGTTTAGTGTTTTCTCAGACATAATTTAATTTTTATGAGGACCAAACTTTCCAAAAACTTGGCTAAATATCTATATGTGTAAAACATTTGCCTAATATACTATTTTAGTTTGAATTATTTTAAAACATGATAAATTAGCATACCAAAATGATTTCAAACATATAATCTGTGCAATCTAAAATATTAATAGTTATTTCAGTGCAATCATTTTCTTTTCAAATTTATAAATAATATTAAATACTAGATTTTAATATAACTTATGTTTATTCATGTAAATATACTAAATATTAATAAGTTGGACCTTTAGAGACCATGTTTCTTTCTAATTGATGCACAGAGGATGTGTACATAAATCTGAGCCAAAATGTTTGTGAAACAAGACCACCAAGTTTGTCATTGTCCTAATTTATTGGGTTTTTTCGGTTGTGATTCTTTTCCATTGTGGCTTTATGGAATATGAAACATGTAATGCAAGTTATAACCCACAAGCTTACTATTTTTATTATTTTCTAGTGCCATATTCTCTAAGATTCAATGGTCTCACAATTCATGCAAGCTAACTCTAAGTTGATCTGCCATTGAGGTTTTATGGAATATGAAACATGTAATGAAAGTTATAAACCCCAAGCTTACTATTTTTATTTGTTCTAGTGGAATATTTTTTAAGATTCATCAGTCGTACAATTCATGTAAGCTAACTCAGAGTTTCTCTACCATTGCATTTTCATGGAATCAAAAACATGTAATGCAAATTATAAGCTTCTAAGATTCATCAATCTCACAATTCATGTAAGCTAACTTAGAGATGGTCTTCCATTTTTTTCTTTATGGAATATGAAATGTGTAATGAAAGTTATAAACCACAAGCTTAAGTTATTTATATTTGTTTCCAGTGGCTTATTTTTTTAAGATTCATCAGTCTCACAATTCATGTAAGCTAACTCCAAGCCACCGCATCACAATTTCCATGATTTTGTAAAACACTTCTTATTACCAATTGAATTTAATAATTGACTTATGTTGTTTACTCATGTAAGAATATGGACAAATAAATCATTCAAAATAATGCTCAAAATGTGCGAGATGGGCCTTTGCCTTATGATATTTTATTCACAATTCGCAATTTATTTTTATATTTAAAATGTTAGAACACTCTATTGACATGATGTATGTATCTCAATCATGGTCACACACAAAATCAGTTATTCTTGTCTCTTGCTTCCATTTATTCTAAGGCGTAGTCTTTACATCATTCTTAATTTATTTGTGATTGTTGTCATGCTTGATATGAAAATCATTTGTTGATTGTAATATCTATTAGATGTAATAATTTTCATTTTAAGTTTGAGTATGATATGTTAAAATGAGATTGTTGAATTGAAGAAGATTGATGAAACCTATCATAGAACAATCATTATTTTGTCACTGATGTGAAAACTACTACTTCTTGGTGAGACAATTCCCTAATTTGGTCTAAATACTATCATTTATTTGATTGATGAAGAGGATTTTAAAAGAAAGGATAACAAGAGAACCTAGAGAAAGGTTGAGTTATTTGGTGTATAAAAAGATAACTAAGACCAAGCAAGACGTTGACAATATAGTGTGTTTTTTATCTACTTAATTCTATAATAAAATTATACATGAAAAAAGACTTGAAGTAGGCTAAGTAAAAAAAAAGTGTCTGTCAAACCTAACCGAGTAAATAGTGCAAGCCAAGTAAAGTCAACACAGGCCAAGATAAAAACATTAGAAGCTAAGTGAAGAAAGTTAGTATGAGCCAAGCAAGAGAAATTTAGTTGGTGTTGAGTAAAGATAGTTAGTATGTGTCAAGCACCAGTAAAGACCTAGTGGATGTCGAGAAACTAAGTGTTGGTTGAGCATCAAAACATAGTATTTACAAAGAAAATGGAGTGCTACTACTGAGCGCTAGGAAAATGTGTTAGATTGAAGATTTATCAAATCTAAGCTGACAAAGTTGATTTCTTGAATTGTGTGAAGTGTGTGGAAATTTCTATGATGAGCTGGTGGCACTGAATTCAAGATAAATCATCTTGAGGTGAATTCAAAGAGGATTGAAGAGGAAGCTTCTAGAAGGGCTAAAATGGAAAAGTGGTTAGATTCATTGAATCTTACCTAACCCTATAATGAAGGATTATGGTTAAGTGAAAAAAGATCCAAAATCTCTATTTATAGAAAGAGTAAGCTAGAAGGAATAGTTTTCATGTGCAAGAACCTAAGGAAGACAAGAAGTCTAGGGAGTTGCTTCATATGGTGGCCGAATAGAAGAGTCTACAATTGTCATACAAAGTAAGAAGGCTTAAGAGGATAAATTCTCTAAGGGTGAACATTATTTTAGAGATGAAGAGGATGAAAGCCAAGCAGATTGGAGGACTGAATGTGAGATCTATAATCTTCAAGTAAGTTGGTATTGTTATTAGATCAATTCCTATTGTTACTCTCTAACAATTGTATTAGTTTGGATAAATCCTTTGGATTAAGGTTGACCTAATAGTCATTAGTAAATCCTTTAATAGGCTAACATTTTAATGAAATTTTCTAAAGTCCTCTAACAAGGATTACTCCTAATAGGGTGATTGAAATTAATTAACTAGGTCACAATTAATAGTGTGCATTATAACCTTTAATAGGGTTGGCTCCTCACAGAGCTCACTTCAAAAGAGTGAAAATTGGTAGCATGTTACTAGTGGTTTTTTTCAAATTGAGTTTCCATGTAAAATCCTTGTGTCAAAATGTGTGCTTTATTTTGTGGTTTTGCATGTTTACATTTTTGCAAAGTAATTTTGACATAGGACAATAATATGCATATGTTTAAGCTATTGAATGGTCAATGCATGCATACGGATAAGTTGTAGTATTGAAAAAAAAAAATTGTACATTTGGACCTTGGATAATTGATTGACCCTTCCTTTCAGTTACTCCAAAGTCTTCCAAAACTTGGTATCAGAGCACCAAGTACTTGTGAAGAAAAATTTTGAAGGTAATAAAAGATAAAGATCAAAATGTACAAAAAGGAGGTGTCCAAGCTAAACATGGAAAACTTTGATGAAGCTACATCTAGGAGGTCTTAGAGATTATGCATAGTCAACTATCACCACTGAGCATGTTGATCCAATTGGATCCCCAATTGTTGATAAATTAAAATAGAATAAAGAACATAATTAAGGAATGTTGGAGATCGCATCTACCCTAAGCTACTCAGAGTTTGATGACATCAAAGAATTTGATTCTGTTAAGAAGATGTGGGATGCCCTATAAAAGATCTATGGAGGAGACAAAAATGTGCTGAGAGCCAAAGTTGAAAGCCTAAGAGGAAAATTTGATGAAATGAGAATGCAAGATGTTGAGACTATAGTTTAGTATTATGCAAGGATCAAAGATATAGTTAATTCCATTCAAAGATCTAATGGACAAATTGAAGATGAGACTGTAATCAAAAGAGTATTGAGAACCTTGTTGCCTATCAATGCTATTAAGATCTCTTCTATACAAGAATAGAGGTGTGCCCCTAGTAGCAATCTGACCCTTGAAGGACTAGTTGGCAGACTCACTACTTTTAAACTTTTCAATTTTGATAATTTTAAGTTTGAGAATGTTGAATCTTCTTTCAAAGCTAAGCTAGCACTAAAATAGTCTAAACATAAGAAAAAGAAAAAGGTCAAACCCATTGCCAGTGGCAGTGATATATATGATGAAGAGCTAGAAGAACTGGAATCATTGTTGGCTAGGAAATTTTAGAGAGGCAAAGGAAAATATAAAGGTAAGTTACCCATCATATGCTTTAATTGTCATGAGGTTGGTCATATTATGGTAAGATGTCCTATAAGTCAAACAACAAGAATGAAGCAAAATTAAGAGGTAAAAAATATGACAGTAACAAAGGCTACAAGGGCAAGGGAAAGAAGGCTTGTTACATTGCTAAAGAAGAATCTAATGATGAATCTAAAGATCATGATGATGAAGTTGTGTATGTTGCTATGAAGAATGATTTTGATGAAGATGAGGCAACTGCATTAATATCTTATGTGGACAAAATTGATAGATGGATCTTTGATAGTGGATGTTCACATCACATGACTGAAGACAAAAGTAAGTTCATTACCCTTGATTATTACAATGGAAATAGTGTTAGATTTGGTAATGATGCACCCTGTCTGGTTAAAGGAAAAGGATCAATAATATTGACAGATGATATCATGTGTAACAATGCTTACTATGTGGAAGGACTTAACTATAATCTATTGAGTGTGTCACAATTGAATGGTTCAGGTTATAAAGTTGAATTTTATAATAGAAAAGACAAGATCTATGACATTGATGAAAAACTAATTGGAAGTGGAGATCAGACTAGAGGTAATTTATTTTATCTTGATATGAATGATGCTACTTTCCTTTTTGTACAATTTGATGATGTGTGGCTATTGCACAAGAGGCTATGTCATGTAAACTTTGATAATTTTGTCAATATTAGTAAGATGAAAAGAGTCAGAGCTTTGCCAAAATTGAAGAAACCTGATAATGTAATTTGCAAACAATGTCAGTTTAGGTAAGATGACAAAGTCTAGTTTTAAAAGTAAGACTCATACTTCCAAAGAAATTCTTGAGTTAGTTCATACTAATTTACATGGACCAATTGATGTACAAAGCTACAAAGCTGACAAGTACAATATCCTATTTGTTGATGATTACTCAAGAATGATGATAGTAATGTTCTTAAAAGAAAAATTTGATGCTTATCAAATTTTTAAGTGGTATTTGGAAAATTTTGAAAAGGAAACTATCTTGAAAGCTTAAAATGTATGAGATCTAATAGAGGTGGAGAGTTTACATCAAATGAGTTTGAAAACTTCTATAATAATAGAGGAATTAAGAGACAAACTTCTACACCTAGCCCCTCCACAAAATGGGATTGTTGAAAGGAGGAACAAATCTATAATAGATTTTGCTAGAACACTGATGATGGAGAAGAATTTTAATTTGAAATACTATAGAGAAGCTATCAGTACAACTATCTATACCTTGAACTGAGTACAATTCAAGTAAGGTACCAATTTCACACCTTTAGAATTATGGTATGGATGTTCACCCAATGTCAAATATTTTAAGGTATTTGGAAGCAAGTGTTATATTGTTAAGGACAACTGAAATGGTAAACTTTATGCTAAAAGTGAGGAAGGTATATTCCTAGGCTATTCCACAAGAAGTAAAGCTTCTAAGTGTCTAAACACTAACACTAACAAAGTTGTTGAAAGTGCAAATGTGAAGTTTGATGAATATAGGGAAGATCATGAAGATGAACCAAAAAAGGAACATGAAAATTATAGAACCTTTATGTACTACTATGAATATATGTCTGTTGATGATGTTAATTCTGCAAACCAAGTCATTAATCAACAAGAATCAATGATTGTTGAGTCACATACAAAAAATTTTGAGTTACCTAATAGAGAAGCACATAGTCAATCTAAAATTGAAAGACCCAATGCAAAAAGAAGAGCAAAACCAAGATGCCAATGTATGTCAGAAGACATCACCCTGCTAGACAAATTATTTGAGATAAAGAAGATATACTAATGACAAGGAATAGAATAAGAAATGATACATGTTTATTAATCATGCGTGAACCTAAGTCAGTAAAGGATGCATTAGAGAATGAAGACTGGAGTAAAGCCATGAAAGTATAGATTGATCAAATTGAGAAGAATAAAATATGGACTCTAGTACCCAGAATAGACAACAAGAATGTGATTAGAATCAATTTGGTGTACAAAAATAAATTGGATGATCAGAATTGTGAAGTCACAAGGAATAAAGCAAGATTAGTTTGTGAAGGGTATGCACAAGAAGAGGAAATTGACTATGGAGAGACATTTTCACTAGTTGCAATATTGGAAGTAGAAATAACTCTACTTTCTTACTCTACATACAAAGTTTTTAAAGTTTATCAAATGGATGTGAAGTCAACATTTTCAAATGTTATACTAGAAGAGGAGGTTTACATAGAACAACCAAAAGGATTTTTTGATCTAAACAACAAGAACATGATATGTAGATTACACAAAGCTTTATATGGATTAAAGGCTTCGAAACTATCTTGTGAAGATTGGTTTTGAGAAGACTAATGACAACAACAATCTGTATTTGAAGATAGAAAGAGATAAAGGGATTTTACTACCTAAAGTATTTTTTGATGATATCATAGTTGGAGGAAAAAATGGAATGTGTAAGACATTTGCAAATGAAATGAAGAAAGAATTTGAGTTGTCTATATTTGGAGAGATAAAGTTCTTTTTTGGATTATAAGTGTATCAAAGGATGTGAAGAACCTCCTTATAGCAATATCGTGAGAATGCTCGAAATAACAGAATACAAAGTGATAGCAGAACTCAGAATGAATCTACTGATCGCAGGCCACTTCGAGGGGGTAACCTCCTTTGAGCAAGCTCAATACAATAAATTCGTCCGTGCCCATCAAGGGCCTCAACCTATTCTTATATACTGAGTACGATCTAGAAAAGTAATACTACCTATGCATGTGGGATAATAAAATATACTCACGGGACGACTTACAAAGCATATGCGTCCAACAACACTACTCTGACAAAATAAATAGAAGGAACACACAGGTTCCTAACATCCCCTCTCCCTTAGAAAAAAGCTTTGTCCTCAAAGCTTAAGGTGTGGAAATTGTTGTTGAATCTGAAGAAGGGGTTCCCAGGTAGCATCCTCTGGTTGCATGCCATGCCACTGAATCAAGACCTCAGAGATGGAGCGAGAGCGAAGCTGGCGAGTACGCTGGTCAATGATTGCCACCGGCTCCAGGATAATGGATCCTTCCGTATCCATTTCAGGGAGAGTAGTTTGTGCTCTGACAGTGGTACCCAGAACTTTCTTTAGACAAGAAACATGAAAGACTGGATGAATGCGGGAAGAAGGAGGAAGTTCCAGTTTATAAGCAACTGAACCAATCTTCTGCAGAACCTTATAAGGCCCATAAAATTTTGGGGCCAGCTTATGACGCCCTTTCAGCTTTAGGGAGGATTGTTTGTATGGCTGTAGACGAAGAAAAACCATATCCCCAACTTGAAATGAGCGCTCAGAACGGTGTTGATCTTCTTGCTGTTTCATCCGATTACAGGCCATGTGAAGATTATCCTATAAGGTACGAAGAATCTGATCCCTGCTGCAGAGAACTATGTCAACTGCCTGGACTGGTGAGCTGTTGGGAGTGTAGGGAAGGAGCACTGGAGGTTCCTGACCATAGACTGCTTCATATGGAGTCATTTTAGAGGCAGTGTGGTAAGAGGTATTGTACCACCATTCAGCTAAAGGGAGCCACTTGGCCCACTGATGTTGCTGTTCGGAAGTGAAGCAACGAAGATAAGTTTCCAAGCATTTATTGACAATTTTAGTTTGACCATCAGTTTGTGGGTGATAGCCCGAACTCATCTTCAGTTTGGTGCCAGTTTTCTAAAACAGTTCAGTCCAAAAATGACTGGTAAAAGTTGCATCACGATCAGAGACAATGGAAGAAGGGAGTCCATGAAGACGAAATATCTGGTCCATGAAGATTTGTGCAACAGAGGAGGCAGTATAGGGGTGGCTGAGGGCACAAAAATGACTATATTTCGAGAGACGATCAACCACAACCAAGATCACTGTCTTGCCACCAGATTTAGGAAGCCCTTCAATGAAATCCATAGAAATATCAGTCCAAATCCGTGTAGGGATGGGCAATGGTTCGAGCAAGCCAGGAAGGAGGGTCGTTTCACCCTTGTGGCGTTGGCAAGTATCACATTCAGCCACCATCTGTTGAATCGTCTGTTTCATCCCTTTCCAAAAGAAGTTTCTCCTTGCTCGCTCATAAGTTTTGAGGAAGCCTGAGTGCCCTGCTGAAGGAGAAGCATGGAGTTCATAAAAAATAGCCTGATGTAGAGCTGGGTTCTGAGGAAGGACTAGCCGACCCTTGTATCGAAGAGAAGCACCATCCCAAGAGTAATGTGGTATAGCAGAAGGATTATTGGCTAGCTGGTGAATGATTTGAGATAAAGAAGAGTCACTGTCATAGCCCTGCTGAACAGACGCTAACCAATTGGGAATGGGCATAGAAATAGCGGAAAGGGAAGCTTGATTATCAAATGTGCGAGAAAGAGCATCTGCCACAATATTCTCCTTACCCTTCTTGTAGGTGATCTCATAATCATACCCCATGAGTTTGCTGACCCATTTCTGTTGTGTAGGAGAGGATACTCGTTGTTCCAGGAAGTATTTCAGACTTTGGTGATCGGTTCTGATGCAAAAATGACTCCCTAAGAGGTATGGCCGCCACTTCTGTACAGCATGCAAAATAGCCATCATTTCTTTTTCATAAGTAGAGAGGGCTAGATTCTTACCAGAGAGGGCTTTGCTAGTGAACGCAATAGGATGGTCATCTTGCAGGAGAACAGCACCCAATCCATTGCCGCAAGCATCACTCTCAATAGTGAAGGGTTTGGAAAAATCTGGCATCGCGAGAACAGGTGTACTGCACATAGCCTGTTTCAGTTGTTCAAATGCAGTCTCAGCAACAGGGGTCCAGGAGAAGGCATCCTTTTTTAACAGAGCTGTCAATGGTGCTGCAATTTTCCCGTAATCTTTGACAAACTTGCGGTAGTAGCCAGTCAACCCCAAAAAACCCCAAAGGCTCTTGAGAGTTTTAGGATGTGGCCAAGTTTTCATGGCATCTATTTTTGTAGGATCCACCCGCACTCCATGGTGTGCAACAATATGCCCGAGATACTCCACTTCCTCCTGGCCAAACACACATTTAGATAGTTTTGCATAGAGTTGATGATCAGAGAGAAGTTGCAAGACAAGCTCCAGATGATGGAGATGCTCAGCCCAAGTTTTGCTATATATGAGGATATCATCAAAGAAGACCAGAATGAATTTCCGGAGGTATGGTCGAAATATGTTATTCATCACTGCCTGAAATGTTGAAGGAGCATTCGTGAGGCCAAAGGGCATGACTAAAAATTCATAGTGACCATCATGTGTGCGGAAGGCAGTTTTAGGTATATCCTCCTCATTAACCCGAATTTGATGATACCCAGAACGAAGATCTAACTTGGAGAAAAAATGAGCCCCATGAAGTTCATCAAGAAGTTCATCAACAACTGGAATGGGGAACTTGTCCTTTATAGTGAGATGATTAAGTGCTCGAAAATCAATGCAGAGTCGCCATGACCCATCTTTTTTGCGAACAAGCAGAACTGGAGAAGAAAAGGAACTGGTACTAGGGCGAATAATACCTTGCTTCAGTAAGTCACGGACAAGTATCTTGATTTCGGTCTTCTGATGAAATGGGTAGCGGTAGGGCCTGATGTTGGGCGGAACACTGCCAGGAAGGAGCTGAATACGGTGGTCCTCTGGACGAGAAGGAGGTAATCCCACAGGTTCAGCAAATACACCAGAATACTTGTCCAAAATGTGTTGGAGATCGGCAGGAGTGCTAGAGACTGCTGATGGCTGCATCTGAATGGAATGGAGCTGAGCGATGACACCATGTGAATTCTTCTTAAGAAGTTTTTCCATACGGTGTGAACTGATGATGCTGAGAGACCCTGGTTGTAAGCCTTTCAAAGTGTGTTGGTGCCCCTCGGCTGAAAACTGCATCCAAAGTTCAGCAAAATCCCAGAGAATGGGGCCAAGAGTGCGTAACCATTGGGCACCCAAAACCACATCACAGCCACCTAAGGGTAAGGCAAACATGTCAGAGCGCATGTTATAATCTCCAATAGAGAGACGCACATTGCGACATTTCCCTTTACAAGGTAAAGTGCCCCCATTGGCAATCATGACTTCAAAGCTAGAGCAGGGATGGATAAAGCAATCAGCCTGTTTGGCTATTCGTGGATCAATGAAGTTATGAGTGCTACCAGAATCAATGAGTATAGTAAGAGGGATCTTCTTGAAGAAACCCTGGACCCGCATGGTTTGTGGAGTAGTGACTCCTGCCAAAGCATGGACAGATATCTCTGGTGGAGCTTCTGGTGAAGGAGGTTCAGGCTGGTGAGGCTCAACCGCATCATCCACTGTTTCCTGAGCATCTACATATTCTTCCAGTTCCGGTGGAGAATCCACATCCAAGAGATAGAGCTTTTGCTGAACACATCTATGGCCCCGAGACCATTTCTCATCACAATTATAACAAAGCCCTTTGTCTCGCCTGACGCGCATCTCTGTTTCAGACAAGTGCTTGATCGGAGTAGTTCTGGGAGCTGGTATGACTGGAGGGTTGTGAGAACCTGTATTTCTGAATGGAACAAAATTAGATCTGGAGCGTTGTAGAGCACTAATCTTGTCTTCCGCTAACTTAGCCAACCCAAGGGCTTCCATCATTGTAGTAGGTCGAAACATTTTGACTTCTGAGCGAAGTGCATCCTTCAGACCACTGACAAAACAACTACGAAAGAATTCATCAGACAAGCCCTCTGTGTGATTAGCTAATTTTTCAAACTCTGTCTGGTATTCTCTTATAGTGCCTGTTTGACGCAGTTTAGTAAGTGCTCCTGTGAAATCATCAAAGGAACTAGGGCCAAAGCGCTCCAAAATGAGGGTGCACAATTCTCTCCATGTTGGGCCTACATTAGCCTTGATGTACCAACGGAACCATTGAAGAGCTTCATGTTCCAAATGAAAAGATGCAAGGGGGACTTTGTGGTTATCCAAAGTATTATGCAAGCTGAAATACTGCTCTGCCCTATAGATCCATCCAGTCGGATCAGAACCATCGAAGCGTGGAAAATCAAGCTTTGGTCCACGAAAATTGCCAGAAGAGGACCCAGTATCTCCTGAATGGTTTCGGCTCATGGCTGACTGCTGAAAGTTAAGACCCAGAATTTTGTCATCCAGATCTTGAAGTTTGGTTTTGAGGGATGCCATTTCTTCTTCCATGATTTTTGCTCCTGTACGCGTAACAACCATAAAGCAAGGTTTTTTTTTTTTTTTTTGGAATGGGTAGAAGATGAGAAACAAAAACTTTTTTAGTTACGGCAAACTTGGATTTGGGTAAAACTTAGATAGGAAATGGGTGTTCGACGGGTGGTGGGAGACTATCTGGGGACAAGGGAAACAGAAAAATGAGGTTTCAAGGGTAGGGAGGCGAAATGAGGCGAACAGTCCAAGAGGGATAAGGGAGCAAAATGAGGAATTGAATCTTGTGGCTCAGTTTGGTGGCGATTGGATGAGAGGTGAAAAAGATAGGGCAAACCCTAAAATTAGATAAATGAGGGATTTAGGGCTTTGATATGTAAAATTTGGGGTTGGGTCGCCAAGGAAGGAAGTATGCCACGACAGGAAAAAAAATTTGATGTAATTTCCACCCAGCGAGCCCAAGAGAGTGCTCTGATACCAGATGTGAAGAACCTCCTTATAGCAATATCGTGAGAATGCTCGAAATAACAGAATACAAAGTGATAGCAGAACTCAGAATGAATCTACTGATCGCAGGCCACTTCGAGGGGGTAACCTCCTTTGAGCAAGCTCAATACAATAAATTCGTCCGTGCCCATCAAGGGCCTCAACCTATTCTTATATACTGAGTACGATCTAAAAAAGTAATACTACCTATGCATGTGGGATAATAAAATATACTCACGGGACGACTTACAAAGCATATGCGTCCAACAACACTACTCTGACAAAATAAACAGAAGGAACACACAGGTTCCTAACAAAGGAAATATGGTATTTACATTACTCAGTCAAAGTATGCGTAGGAAATATTGAAAACATTTGGTATGGAGGATTTAAAACCTATTAGTACTCCTATTGTGATAGGACACAAACTATCCAAAACTAATGATTTTGTTGAAGTAAATCAAACATTGTACAGGTCCATGATTGGAAATTTGCAATATGTAGTTCATAGAAGACTTGACATTGCATTAGTTGTTGGGATTATTGCAAGGTTTTCTGCAAATCTTAAGGAGAGTATTTTAAAGGTTGTTAAAAGGATCATGAGATACTTGAAAGGAACATAAGACTATGGTTTATACTACAAGAAAAATGACAAGTTTGAATTGAGAGCCTATATAGATGTTGATTGGGCTAGAAACATTGATTATAGAAAGAGTACAAGTGGATGAGAATTTTTCTTAGGACTACTATTGGTCACATGGACCAGTAAGAAACAAAATTGTATATCACAATCTACTATTGAATTTGAGTATGTGGTTGCTATAGTAAATTGTACAAATGTGGTATGGATCAAAAAGTTACTCAAAGGAATGAAGGAGGAAATTATTGAACCTATGGTACACTAGGATGACAATATAAGTGCTATATACATATTAGATAACCTTGTGATGTGCATACAAAGAAAAAGCATATTGCAATAAAGTATCATTATTTGAGAGAGTTGGTTCAAGATAGAGAAGTGAGAATGGAATATGTGAATATAAAAGAATAGATAGTTGATATATTCACAAAGGCTTTACTTAAAGATGCACATGAATATCTTAGAGGTAAACTAGGGGTGATATCCCTATCCAAAGCTACTTAAGAAGCAAAATTAGTGCCCTACATCAACTAAGTTGAATGACCTATTTTACAGATTGATGTAGTAGATCATACTTTAGGATATGACTGAAGTAAGGAAGGAGCTGAAATAGAATTTTTACAGTCACATGCTATGTGTACTAAAGCTAGGAACATGGTCAACAAACAGTTTCTCAAAATGTCTTAGAAGATTATAGTTTCATGGAAATTTGAGATTGCAAGATATTCACAAGACACATTAAAATGTGAAAGTAATTAATTTAAAGTTCAATTTCGATTTTACTCCCATCACACTACATTCAAAATAAAATAATTGCATCTTCTTCTCATTATATATTTGAAATCATTTTCTCTATCTACATGAAAAGTATATATATTAATTATTGGAAAAATCCATATTATTTTTTGTAAATAATAATACACTTGGAGCTTATGATGAATATTGCTAGACTATATTCAAAATTAATTAGTATATAGTGAAACATGTTGATAGGCATGATGATGTGTGAGGAAAAATGGCTTTTACATCAGTGATTGTAGCTTCAAAATTCAAGAGGTAAGAGATGCAAATGAGATTGTATCTAATGAGTGCACTTTCTGAGTGTTCACATAATTCCAAAAAGATAAACATGTTAAATTGTGAATGAATGTTAGCACATTGGTTTACTATTATGTCTTTCCAAATACATTGGTCTGCATAATAGTCATACCCTTAATGATATTGTAAATTATAGCAAATGATCAATATAGTGGATCAATAATTGGTGAAACCCTTGGGTTTGTTAGGATTTTATTAGTGTCTTTCCTATATAAGGTAGGGAACTAATGTTTTTAGTTGACCCCTCCTTATAAAAGTCATGTGTGCAAATTTCACTTATAAGTTATTGAATAGCATTTGGCTTGGGGTTTTGAGTTAAAGAAATACAATGACTACAAGTATGTGCTAATCTCTTTGTTTTGCAAGAAAATTATTTAAAAATGTCAGAAATTTTTTGAAATTTAGAATTCCAAATTTTTTGTAGTAGTATTTAGAAATCTACTGTAAACATGACCACTTCATAATAGTAGTAGTAGAACACAAGAGAGAAGCTTTAAATAATTGTGGATTTTCCTCCATTGCATTACAGAATCAAAAAACATTTGTTGCATACACAGGTCCAATCTAATAGTATCTATGACCACTTGAAGAAATTTTCTTTTTCCATCATTAAAGTTTGGGAATTGTCATTTCTTTTCTTTCTAACATCTACAAAAATTTGTGACAAGGCCTCGAGCATTGGTCAACAGAGTGCCAAATCAACATGATAAGGGACTTGGAGTATTCCTCACATGATAGAACCTTAGGAATCTATTCTCCTAGGCCTACTCATGAACCCACTTTATTTTCACCCTACCTTTTAACAATCTCACTTTTTACTGAGGTGTTATTAACTAGATGTTGAGTGAGAATCTATGGTGTTGGGGGCCTAGTAGAGGGATGCAAATTTACTAGTTTGAAATGTGATGCCCACCCTACCCCCACTCCCCCCCCTCCCGCTGCCCTTTTTTTAATCTTTATTTTTACTAGTAATAGTGGTGGTATTTAATGGTGGAGGTGGTTTTCCTTGTTTCTCTTGAGTAGGTACAAACTGTAATCTTTGTGTCCCATTTTTAAGAATGTGAAAAAAGGAATGAAGGACTTTAGAGCTAGAAAAAAAAAAATTCCAAATTGTTTTGACTGTTGTCAATTATTTTTTTTGGTTTCTAGGATCGATGAAAATGTACTAACAATGCCATTGTATTGATTGTGTTCTGAATTCAAATGAAGAATTATAAATAAGAGAGGAGAAGACATGTCTCTATGGTTAATCAACACTAGTTAACATATTAATATATTAGTAATATAAATAATCATATATATGATATGTATAACAATATATTATATATATTATATTATATTCTATAATATACATATACCTATATTTTATAAAATAATATATATTATTTAACATGGATAAGTATATATAGGACATGATGATTACTAATAACAATAATATATATCAGACTGAATCAATCCGACTAAAGCTACAACTTTAACACTCCCTCTTAGCTGGGGAGGATTTGTAGAACACATTATGCTCTCAAGTATATGAAGAGATGTCATCTTAGTATGACATTCAATTCACTATGAGG
The DNA here is from genome assembly GCA_028749045.1 of Cupressus sempervirens. Lineage (NCBI taxonomy): Eukaryota > Viridiplantae > Streptophyta > Pinopsida > Cupressales > Cupressaceae > Cupressus > Cupressus sempervirens. The sequence goes on from CM053793.1 coordinate 110,214,260, forward strand.
CTAAATTTCACACATGTCATAACACACAATTGAAGTAATTTCCATAACTTGAATATATCTTAAACACCACCTTAAGTGTGGTCTATATAATCATAACTATATGTCATGTTGTTTGACAAGATCTGGTTCAAAGAACCATAACAAGTTGGTTATTATGGTGTCTAGAAAAATTTGGCCCAAATAACCATAATGAGCTAGTTATCATGGTGTTTGGAAAAATATGGCCCAAAGAACCATGATGAGTTGGTTATTAGAGTGTCCGAAAAAATCTATCACAAAGAACCATGATAAAACTTGCTCCTAGACATCTAACACATTTAGGTGCTACAAGTTAATGTAGTGTATCTAGGAGATGGGTCAAACTATTGATAAGGTTATCAACTTACAATAGTGACCATACACACATGAAATGTCATCACCTTTCATTACATATCATATGCAAAATAGTAGCCACCATGAACCAAGTTAGAGGGTGGTACAAAGGCTTTCACCTCAATTCTCTCTCAAAAGAATAATGCATTACAAATAATTTTACCTAGAATTTCTCCTCATAGAGAAGATATCATTATGTTGGATAATAGATTTTCCTTTTCCTAAAAATGGTCTTAGCCTCGACTCTTTGCCTAAAAATAAATGATCAAACTAATACTAGCAGAATGGGTATGGGTAGTTTCTCTATCAAAGACCCCTAAATTTTAAGGGTACAACTCCCCTCTAGAATGATTTTCAATATATTCTAGTCTTACAAATAACTTAAAGGTATGATTTTAACCCAAGAGTAATAGAGGAAAAACCATGTAACCTAAACTATAGGATACTTAGGAAGATTTTAGGACTATCTCTAACCTACTACATACTTCTGCATCTATCTAAACTAACTAAATGCAAACACAATGAAAAATGGAATTGTTCCTGACCTAAATGGAACACAATCCATATGAAGACCACTATCAATGACTTCCCAACTAGTTCACATTTCAATTCTCAAACAAACTAATAGGCCTAACTTAGTAGTAAGGTGACAATGAAAGAATCAAAGTGAAAATCAATCACGAGAACTTCCTACCCTAGTAAAATATCAAGACTCAACCATTTCCCAAACCTTTCATCAATTAACACTCTCTCTACAACTTTGAGTATCACTCTGTAGTCTCAGCTACCAAGGGAAGATTGCATAGAAAACTACTATTCTTATTTACTTCTTAGAAAGTTACATTTATAGGCCCTTTAAAACTAGCTAGTTACATTTCATGATTACCATATAGAGCATAAACATGTTCTCAAAATAGGATTGATTGATCAGTCATCCATTACAAATCCTTAGCCTATGAGGAGAATGCCAAATATGGCCAAAATATCAGAAAAAGAGAGAGAAAAAAGGGGTAACACTTGTAACATCTTTGTAGGGAAAATTTAATGATTTTGATAGAGCATTAGTTCTTCTTTGAAGTTATGGATTTATCTTTGTAGGCCTTCATTGCATCAGTTATATTCTTCAGCTCCATGACACCTAGAACGAGGATATTGTCAGCTCTACTCAATAGAATGGAACTAACCCCACTACAATGAGAAAAAAGAGAAAGATATAGAGGAAAGAGGAATCTTGGATCTTACATTACATGACAAGTGTCCACTTTAAATCTCATTCTACTACTACGACAAAGCATCTCTCATCTTTCTATTGATATACAATACTTGTATATTTAAATCAAAATTAGGCTCTTTCCAAGCTTAGTCAAACCTTGGTTGACTCTTCTTGAGGCATGACCTTCTATGATTGGTCACCTAATCCCTATCACTAGCTTTACCATATGACACCTAGGTGTTTTTCCATGTCATTTCCACATGGCCTCATCTTGTTGCTTCTCATCTTTGACAGCTCTGCCTTGCGGTTGTGCAAGATTTTGACATGTGGAGCCTCCTACACTATCTTTGAATTAATTTTCAACTCAATTTTGATCCTTTTAACTTTTTGGCCCAAAATGGATTTGAGTGTGGACAAGTATCATTATTCCAAAGACTTTCTCCAGAACCTTTTGTCCTTCAACATTTAGGCCCGAAACATGAGTAGGGCCATTTAATCCTTGTTTATTGAATGACATGTAACATGTGGATGTCATAATAGATGTTACATAAAGTATGCCACATGTCCTCTTTCTGGGGAATATGCGAACACAAGTTGACTATTTCCAAAATTGACCCAAAATTCATTTGGAATCATTGATATTCTAATCTTCTAATGAGTTGATGGGTTGCCATGATTCATTCAAGGTTAAATACCAGTGGTAGAAAATCCTTGTGTGTAAACCATCATTTAAAACCCTCAAACACTAAGTGGGACACATAAAGTGTTGTTGTTATGTCACTATAACTAAAAACCTTGCAATTTTCTATAAAAAGGTAACGATGACTATTGATTTTGAGGCCAATTTCCAGCTAAAGTTGATTTCAAGTGTCACTATAGTTGAATAGTCCCATTGGACACACGTCATAATGTCACTATTTTGCTTTGGCTAAAAGTACTTGTAGCTTTTCATAATGACATAGTGAGAGTCATTGATCTAATTTGATCAAATGGTGGTTGGCTTGATACCCTATCTATGCTTAATTGTCATACATAAATTCATGGGGAGAAGCATTAACATTAACTTCTCCACAAAAAAAATTCCTTCAATATTCAAGCCTGAAATTGATTTGAGTGTGGATAAGTGTCACTATTCTAGAGACTTTCTCCAAAAAAAAGTTTCCTTCAGCATTTAGGTCCAAAACATGACTAGAGCCATTAGATCTTAGCTATGTTGGATGATCAGGATGATTTGATGATTTGGGCCTACAACTTACTAGGTGGAAGGAGATCTACAACACCCACTACACCATGAAGAGTAAAATGTTTTCATCTAGCTGAAGCAATAAAGCACGGTTTGTTGGATCCAATTGCTTATTAACCATTTCACTTGGCTTGTTGTGAGTCTGCTACCACGTGGATCTTTATGACTAGAGATTTGACTCTTTAATGATTAGTGACATGAATCCTTACATGATATTTGAATTTTCTTCCTCCTGACATGGTTGATCACAATTTGATCTAGACTATTTCTCTGATCACATCAACAAGTTGAAATGTATCGCAAAATTTTGTCTATGCTTTCCATGATCTCTTCATTCATCTAGTTGCTTCTTCATCAATCTAGCTCTGGACCTTCATAGAATCTTTTCCTCTAATGTAGATAGAACTAGTTCTTCAGTTCAATTAGGTTCTAAGAATGGATAGATGTATCCATAGAGAACATTTAGCTTTCTTCCCATTTTAGGAAAAGCTTGACACTTGCCTATCCATTCTAGAATCACCTAGCCGATTGATATTCTTGACTTGCTCCATTTCCTGCATGGGTAGGCTCACAAGGGTAGATGAGAAGAAAATCCATCCTAATATAAGTCTAGAGTTGACTTGACTATTTTGCATTGGATTACTGTTCATTTAGGATCTCAAAATAGGGAAGACCTAAAGTACACCAATAGTTGGCTCTAACTTGGGGACTTAGGCATGAGAATGTCTAAGTAGGAACCTAGATATCTCTAAGTCTTACAAAAGGAATCAGCAGAACACACAAACACACACACACACACACACACAAGTGAAAAACTACCTTACTTCCTTATTACAATAGAACACACAACCAAAATTACATAGTTCAATTCCTTATCCATTGGGTTGTTGTAATGCCTACCCCTAGTTGACATTTCTAATTGTAAAGGCAAATTATTTTAGGCCTTTTTTATGTTTATGTTTATGATTATTAGTACTTGGTTACTAGATTAGATTAAATTTATTTCATATTAAGTTGATATATGTGATGAGTTACTAAGTTATTTCATGTGTTCAGGATTACTTCAATGATGTTATTTGTATGTTCATTTAGTGATTTTTGTTATCTCATGATGATTAGTTAGATGAATTATTTATATGTGATTTTATGGATACTTACCCCATACTTGCATGTGTATGGTGTACGTGTATGTTTTACTTTATGATCGACGTTCCTGATGTGGTTGAGAGAGGGAGTCGTAGTCACCAAGAAGTTAAGATCTACATGACATACCACTCCCCACCATTGGCTATTTAGTTTAGATTATATGTGTATGTACATACATCAATTTTATGTAGATTGCAAGTACAAGGTATCAACTTCCCTAAATTTATAGGATGAACATATCCTATCACAATATCTCAATGCTATAAGCAGGGAGATAATTCTTGAGTCGAAATCCTAACCTAAACCAATTTTCCTAGAAAGTAGGACAAGTATCTAAGTTGGTTACCTATCTGAATTCGTCAAGTGACATGAACTCACGATTTTGACCTTGCAGTTTGATTTTGTTCTTTTCTTCAGTTGAGTTTTCGAATATAGTTTTGTGGGTCTGGTGTGATTTTCAATTATAATTAAATCAAATTAAAATATAATTTATTGATTTAATTTAATGGAAATTTTACAAAGAAAATTTAGCATTTAATTATATTTAATTAATTAAGAAATTAATTAAATTAAGGAATTAAATTTAAAATATTTTATTAAAGTCCTAATTTTAGCATATTTATTTTTATTTTATTTAATAATAATTTATTCAAGAGTTTCATTTTAATAATAAACTCTACATAATATTATTAGTTAAATTAATAAATATTATATTCAAAGTGTCATGATTGAATAAGAGAGAGAAAGCATTAATTTAATAAAGTTTATTTTAATTAAATTGCATAAAGCTTATGCATGAAATTAAAATAATAAAACAGTAAAGGAAAAAGGGTTTTCACATGATTGCACAATCAAAGCCCTAATTTTGGGGGGAAATCTTTATTAGAGATTTAGAGCTCATTTCTCCATAGATAAGTTGGGAGGAGGTGATTTTCGAAAAGAGGGTTTTCGAAGGAAAAGGAAAATTCTTGTGTGTTTTGTGTGTTCATCATTTTAGCATCAAATCTAGGTAGGATCTTGTGACTTTATGCAATAATTGCTCATTCTTTGATTTCTCTATCTTCTCCATATTTGTGAATCTATTTTCAAAATTCAATTGGGTTAAAACCCTTGTATGTGATTTTATCCTTCTTCATTTGAGAAATCTCTATATATGAATTGAGAATCTAAAAACCTGGTTGTGAATATATTATTTTTGTTTCCAAAATGTTTGTAAACAAATGAAGATTGAAACCCTTATATGTGAACTATCATTCTTTGAAGGAGAAATATATGTATATGAATTCAAAACTTGGTTTAATGAATTTGGGGTTTGAAAATTTGATTGCTTGGGATTCAGGATGGCATTTGAGAAAGAATACCATAAATTAGAATCAATAAATTTGATTGTTTTAATTTTATTTCCCTACCAAATCTGTGGTGAAATTTTGATACTAAAAATATATATAAAATAATATAATTACATAGTAATTGATAATGACTATGGAATTACATTATTAAATATATAAAAATGAATTTAATTATGGGGGGGTTTCTTTGGGTTCACCTTTAATAAAAGAGAAATAATAATAATGAATTATGGTGTCCTTTCCTCCTCCTATTTTACCATGGTCAGTGACCCTTTAATGGGTTGTGTGGGACAACCCTACTGCATTAGCAAGGCTATACACATCATGCCACCAGCTGACATGCCATAAGCATTTTTGTTTAAGAGGGTAAGTTTGGTTGTTACTTTATTTTAATTTTTTTTTTTATAATTAAATTTCTAATACTTGTAATTTATGTTAATTGAAATTTATGTTATTTAAATATATTAAATTTTATTAATTAAATTAATATTTAATGTTATAAGTATTATGATTGTTAATAGATTAGTAATTATTTTATTAATAATTTAAATTAAGTTATTTTATTAATAGATGATTATAACTATTAATAATCTAATGATTTTTTATTGAATTTTAATAATATTTTAATTAATTTAATATTAAAATATAATTGTACAAGTGTATTACGAATTGTGAATTGGTGAAAATTGGTTATCTCAGGTTTTGTTTAACAGTTAGACTATGTAATATTTAATTGATTATTAATAAGATTTTATGCAAATTGCAAGTACCAGGTATTGATTTCCCTAAATTGCCAAGATGACTGTACCCTATCATAGTATCTCAATGGTATAAGTGGGGAGATAATTTTTGAGTCCAAATCCTAACCTAAGCCAATTGTTCTGGAAAGTAGGACAAGTATCTAAGTTGGTTACCCATCTAAATTCGTCAAGTGACATGAATTCATGATTCTAACCTTGAAGTTTGATTTTGTTTGTTGTCTTTAGTTGAGCTAATATACTTAATTTTGTGGGTCTAGTGTGATTTTTAGTTGTAACTAAATCATATTAAAAGATAATTTAATGATTTAATTTAATGAAAATTTTATAATAAAAATTTAGTATTTAATTATATTTAATTAATTAAGAAATTAATTAAATAAACGAAATAAATTTAAAAGATTTTATGAAAGTTCTAATTTTGGTATATTTATATTTATTTAATCTAATAATAATGTATTTAGGAGTTTCATTTTAATAATAAACTCTATATAATATTAGTAGTCAAATTAATAAATATTATATTAAAAGTGCCTCATGATTTAAAAAGAGAGAAAGAGAAAGCATTAATTTACTAAAGTTTATTTTAATTAAATTCCAGAAAACTTTTGCATGAAATTAAAATAATAAAACAATAAAGGAGAAAGGGTTTTTGCATGATTGCACAATCAAAGCCCTAATTTTGGGGGAAACTCTTTATTAGAGATTTAGAGTTCATTTCTTCATACATAGGTTGGGAGGAGCCAATTTTCTGTAATATCCCCATCTTTTTAGCAACTTAGTGGAGTTCTTGGCCTTTACATTCTCCAAAGACTAAGTCGAGAAATAAGGAGAAAATGATTAAATTATTTTTTTATAAAGTCATTAAATAAATTAAAATAAAATGGTGACTTTATATTTAATTAATTTAATTTTCTAGAAGCACAATTAATAATTGTATTACAAGGAAGAAGCTTCTAGAGAGTACATTTTCTAGAAATACAACTAATTATTGCATTGGAAGGGGGAAGCTTCTAGAGAATGTAATTAATTAATATTTTATTTCCTTCTAGAAGGGTGAAGGAAAAGAATAAATAGAGGTGAGAGCTTCATTATTAATCATCTGATTATTGTGAAGTGTATTTGATATAAACTTAGGAGAAGAAACTAAGGTTTATGATTTTAGTCTGCCATTGGAGAACATCAAATCTTCAGTGTTGTAACCATTTGAGGTGGTGAAATATCCATTGAATTTGGAATTCGAGAGAGCTTCATTTTGGAGTTCTATTTGTGCTTAAATTGGAGAATACAGTTTGGCTACTAGAGCACACATGCATGATGCCATGCTATAGTATTTATGTTTGATTCATTTTCATTCTTGGGCATCACTATTATCAAGTTCCTCTTGCAACTATCAGTAGTTAGCACTATAATTTTTAAGCATACGATTTGTCTATGATAATTTAGAATCATATTTTGGCATTACTATAGTCATTATTGTAAGCCCATGATAATGAATTCAATAAAGGAGATACATGTTGCATACCATTTATTTGACAAAATGTCCATCTGATACCATATATGATCAGCATAATAGTTGTATGTCAATTGTTTGTCAAAATGATAGTTAACTATAGGTATGCATTTCATATCTAGTTTCCATGTATATGCATTGAAAATACCAAATAATTACACTTGTATATTAGTTCATTGTAAGAGGCTTTGTAATATCATTTGCAACCATTCTAAATTTCTTAGCATATAAGTGTTTGCCAATATTCCTTGAGCTAAAATCAATCAATTTGGGCAAGGGATATTACATTGGTATTAGAGTAGTTTTCTACCATCCTGTGGGGTAGGAAATTTATATTATTGTCAAATTTGTTATTGCATTTGGAGTGACCAGCATTCTAGGATTTTCTAGCCATGGATAAACATAGGAGGACTGACAATTCTAGAAGTCGATGGAGTAATGAGGAAGCTAGTGCGAAGATGAATGCTTTGTAGAAGAGTATGGAGAAACTTAAGCTTCATCAACAAAGATTGATAGAGAGCTTGTTGAATTTGGAGACAATTGAAATTGCAGCAAGGTGTATGGTTTCCATCTTTAGAAGGCCAACATTGAGGTTTCAAGGAAGGAAGCTTGATTTTTCCCTAATGCAGATGTACCTATATTTAGTACAACACTTGTTAATCCTATCTATAGTGTTGATGATGGACTTATTTCATAGGGACATGTGGTTGTGTCAGTGGCAAAAAAGGATAGTGGCACCAAGCTTCAACAAGTTGAGATTTCCAAAGTTGTTGCTACAGTTAGTGCAGAGATAGTTGATACAATTTTTACCACTCATACTTTCGTCTCTCTTGAGGATATGATTATTATTGGAGATTTGTATGTGAGATCTCATGGTGTTGTTATAGTGTAGGAGGTAATTGCTTCCTCATGTGGGACCGAGACACATATAGAGTCACCTGGCTATGGTGTTGGTGACTTGGGTGTTTGGGTAGAGTCATTAGATGTGGGTTCATGATCTAGTATTATTTATTCACAACCTAGCATAGAATCATGTGTGTAGAGTTAGGTGATAGCAATTGAGGCTCTATTAGGAGATGTTGATGTAGATAGTGTGGACACATATGATGATCCATTTGATGATGCTATGAGATGTACCAGGTATGACACCCCTTCTTAGATATTGGGTGATGACTTTGAGGAGGTTTTGGATGAGTCCCAGGATCAATGCTTATAGGATCTTACTATTAAGGTGGAAGCTAAGACAAGTGAGGAGATTGATATGGCAAGGGCTTCCATTTCTTCGAATGAGGAGTTGGTTGAGGTACATGGTAGTTGTATGTCAAATGCAAAATTGTGGAAGGAATATAGCACCCATATGAGCAATCTTGTGTTGTCCAAAGTTTTGATTCAGTTTCCTATCTTAGTGCAGTTAGTGAGTCAAAGAGCTTGTAGAGGAGTCAGGGATTATAGAGGCATCATGTGACTTATCAGCTAAAGGTAGGTAATAGTAACATTTTTTCAACTCTTGAGCATTATGATGTTATCTGTCAAATGATAGCTACATCTGGTTGGGGTGCTCCTATGTTTGATGAGCATGGTGATAGTACTCTTTCTCTAGTAGAGGTTCATGCATTTTGAGAGACTGTTGATATCTTGAAGCATAGTTACTCTGTTAGTTGCTGACAGGGATTACCTTCTAGAGTGGGCTAGCACTTGTTATGAGATGTTTTAAGGGAAAGAGGAGGAGATGGCTAAGCTCACACAAGAGCTTGAGTAGACTATGGACTCTCTTTAGTATACTTAGTTGGCTCTTCAGGATTCATAGTCACAATTGGATGAGGTTTTCGTATAGTTAGAATGCATATAGTTTACATAGCCCCAAACCTTATTCAGGTACATATTTTTGTTGGCGGTGAGTTTTCTTCTACTATTGAGGATGACGTATGTGATGATGTGGTGAACACATTCATCTAGGATATGAGTATAGCATGTATAAAGGAGGTGTAAGCATCAGTGGAGATGAGCTCTCATGGTGATTTCTTTCCTTCTACTGGAAGTAAAACTATTTCTTTTTTTATACAACTGGTAGCATTGGACAGTTGGCATTGTCACATTTTTAGAGGGATTAGCTATGAATTGTGAGGGAGAAAATTGATTCTTCCACATATAATATATATTGTATTGAGTTATTCATGGAGTATTTTGTTGAGAGCTCAAATTTGTAGGAGGTTTCATACAGTATATCTGAGGGTACTATCATTTAGGGATTTCGTGCTATACGATGATTGGTGAGGAAGATTATAGAGACCTTAGCTACAATGCTTCCCAATAGGAATTTGGTGGTTGTGTTTGCTAAGAGGGTTCCCTAGGATCTTGCCCAACCACTAGTTCATAGTCAAAAAGTGGAGGCATCTTCTGATTCCTAGTTTGATGATGATGAGATTGAGAGTTTTTATCGGCATTACACTATGAGGAGTGCTCATCACTTTTCTTTTGGCCCATAAGTGGAGAGCTTGGTTATTAACATTATGGATGGTGATAGAAGGTTTGGTATTCATTATACCTACAGAGGGTGTACTTCTCTTCCAAGGGATGGAGATTCTGAGATATAGGGTATTGGGAAATAGTTGGATGTGATAGTGAATGAGATGAATCAAAATCACAAATAGATGGCCCAACTAATTTCAAATTTGATATTTGAGAAAACCATGATATCATTTTTTCAAAGAGAAAAATATGATGATACAATTGCGACTTCAGATTTGTAGGACATTTCTTATGAAACATTACATGAGTTGGGCACAATTGAGGTGGAATGTGATGAGAATTCATATTAGGTTAAGTCAGATGATGTAATTGTTAGCATGAGTTCCTTAGATCATGTATTTGATGGTGATGCAGAAATAGTGAGAGTAGGAGCATCCGCAGATACTACCATATCAATAGCCACTTCTATGTCAGTTGAACCATCTAACAAGGAGTTTAGCGGTATGCATATGGTTGTAGATGTGTGCTTTGATGCTAGTACACTTCTTATTGTTGACGAGGTGAGTGATATAATGACAAATTCATGTTATACTATCAATCAACACAATGTTGTTGTTCACTTCATGGAAAATCCTATGTTCGACATGGATGCAACATTCTCTTATGACAATCTGTTGTTTGAGGTTGATGTTGATCACTAACCTAAGTGGATTTGGACTCAATTTTCACCATTTGTAAAGATGCATCTTTTTGTTGTGGCAGTTGGTAATGTTCCCATGTCCACAGATTTTGATGTGACTACACCTATTGTTGGCATGAGTGCATATGGTTTTCCTATAGCTACATATCTTCAAGGGATTGTTGATCAGGATTCCAGTCCAGTATATATTATATGAGTGGGGACTAGGATGAAGATTTTTCTTGTGGGGTTTTCTTCTAGTGATATTCTAACTCCTACATCAATAGCATAGGTTTTGAGCGCTATACTATAGGTTATGTTGTTGGTCATGATGATGTTAGTAGTATGCAGTTGGTTCAATGTTGACAAGTGTATCACATACTACTTCATTTTGGATTCAGGTGGAGGTTGAAGTTCATTGTGTTGCTAAATTGCTTGAGGACAAGTAATTTCAGGGAGGGCAGATTGTAATGTCCCCCATATTTTGGACCCTCAATGAAGTTCTTAGCTTTTAATTCTCAAAATGCTAAGTGGAGAAATAAGGAGAAATAAATTAAATTAAAGTCAAAAAATAAATAAATCTAAAGGTGACTTTATATTTAATTAATTTAGTTTTCTAGAAGCATAACTAGTTATTGTATTGGAAAGAGGGAAGCTTCTAGAGAGTGCATTTTACTAGAAGTACAACTAATTATTTCATTAGAAAGTGGAAATCTTCTAGAGAGTGCAATTAAATCATATTTTATTTCCTTCTAGAAGGGGTGAAGGAAAAGAATAAATAGAGGTGAGAGCTTCATTGTTAGGCATCTGATTATTGTCAATTGCATTTGATATAAACACGGAAGAAGAAACTAAGGGTTTTTTATTTCAATTAGCCATTGGAGAGTGTCAATTATTTAGTGTTGGAACCATTTGAGGTGGCAAAATATTCATTGAATTTGGGATTCGAGAGAGCTTCATTCTAGAGTTCTATTTGTGCTTAAATTGGAGAATACATTTTTTTGTTTTGCTAGCTGCTACAGTGTCATGAACAATAATTGTGCTATAGTACTTGGCTTGATTATGATTTCAATTTCATCTCCTTCATTGGTCGATTTGTATATCAAGTTCTACAATCAATTTGCATCATTTAAAGTGGTCATTTGGCATTGTAAAGGTGTCTTTCATAAGTAGCTATAGACAAACATTTTATATCAGATTTATAATGTCATTTCTATTCAGAATTTTTGGGGTTGCAAAGCCAAGAGCCTTGGAATATTATGTTAAGCATTGAATTAGAAAATATCTCACTAAAGGAGTGATAAGTTGTAGGTCTATATATTTGATGTAATGTGCATATCATGATTCACAAAATAGTATGCATGCCAAGTGTTCAAAAAAATACCAATTGGTTGTAAGTGCACATTTTTCATTTAGAATTCATATATATGCATTTGAAAAGACAAAAGAAAATTGAATATGCATTTAGTTCTTTTCTTAGATATACCAGTAATCAATTATAGGCTTTTAGATTCCCTTTGATATCATTTCAAGCAAGCATAGAGATCATATTGGAAGTGTTTGACAATATTTGTTGACCTAAAAATCAACAAGTTGAGGTCCAAATTGACAAGGGATATTACAATGGTATCAGAGCTTGCTTACAGACTATTTGATGAAATGCCAAACAACTAAATTACAGAATAATTTGGTGTTTCGTGAAGTTATAACAAATTGGGGTTATTACATTGGTATCAGAGCTTTCTTGCAAAGTGTTTGACAAAATGTCAAACAATTGAATTTTAGAAGGATTTGGTCTTCCATAAAGTTATAACCAGTTGGGGTTATTACATTGGTATCAGAGTAGTTTTTTGCCATCCTATGGGGTAGAAAAATATTAATTATTGTCAAAATTGCTATTGCATTTGGAGTGACCAACACTCTAGCATTTTCTAGTCATGGACAGACATAGGAGGACTGGTAGTTCTAGAAGCCATTGGAGTAATGAGGAAGTTAGCACAAAGATGAATTCTTTTCAAGAGAGTGTGAAGAAACTTAAGCTTCATCAATAGATATTGGTGAGGGGCTTGTCAGATTTAGAGGCAATTGAGAGGGCAACGAAGTATATGGTTTCCACCTTTAGAAGGCCAAAATTGAGATTGCAGGGAAGAAGCTTGAGTTTTCCCTGATAGGAGTCCCTGATGAAGATGTATCTATATTCAATATGACACTTTTTGGTCCTATCTATGGTATTGATGATGGACTTATTTCATAGGGACATGTGGTTGTGTCAGTGGCAGTAGAGAATAGTTGCACTAGGCTTCAGTAGGTTGAGGCTACCATAGTTGTTGCTACAGATAATGTAGAGATAGTTGATGCAGTTGTTACCACTAATACTCTTGGCTCTCTCGAGGACACGATTATTATTAGAGATTTTTATGTAAAATCTCATGGTGTTGCTATAGTCCACGAGGCAGTTTGTTCCTCAAGTGGAAATGAGAGTCAGGAGTCCATAATTGAGGCTTTGTTAGGGGATGGAAATGCATTAATAACAGGATTAGGAGCATGTGAGGATAGTGCCATATCAGTAGCCACTTTTGTGTCACTTGAACCATCCAATGAGGAGTTTAGCAGTATGCATATAGTTGTTGATGTGTGTTCTAATGTTGGCAAACATGTTGATGATTATGAGTTTTCATCAACTATAGATTCAATTCAGTTTTCTATTGTGGCAATTAGTGTTGTTCCTATGTCCATATATTTTGATGTGGCTATAGCTATTGTTGATATAGTTGGCATGAGTACATATGGTTTGCCTATAGCTACATCTTTTTCAATGCATGTTGGTGATGATCAGGATTCCAGTCCAATATATATTATGTGGGTGGATACAGAGAAGAAGAGGTTTCATAGATCTTTTGTGGAGTTTCCTTCTGGTGACATTCTAACTTCTACATCATCACAAGAAGTTTTGGGTGCTAGGCTGCAGGACATGTGGTTGGTCCTAATGATGCTAGTTTGTAGTTGATTTAATTTCCATAGGGATGTCATATACTACTTCATTTGGGATCTAGGTGGAGGTTGGAGTTCATTTTGTTGCTAGATTTCTTGAGGACAAGCAATTTTAGGGAGGGCAGACTATAATGTCCCCATATCTTTAGAAACTTAGTGGAGTTCTTAGCCTTTGCATTCTCCAAAGGCTAAGTGGAGAAATAAGAAGAAATTGATTAAATTAATTTCTTATAAAGTCATTAAATAAATTAAAATAACAAGGTGACTTTATTTTTAATTCATTTAATTTTCTAGAAGAATAATTAATAATTTTATTGTAAGGGAGAAGCTTCTAGAGAGTGTAGTTTCTAGAAATACAACTAATTTTTGCATTGGAAAGGGGGACGCTTCTAGAGAATGCAATTTAATAATATCTTATTTCCTTCTAGAAGGGTGAAGAAAAAGAATAAATAGAGGTGAGAGCTTCATTGTTAATCATCTAATTTATGTGAAGTGTATTTGATATAAACTTGGGAGAAGAAACTAAAGTTTTTGATTTTAGTCACTCATTGAAGAACATCAACTCTTCAGTGTTGCAGCCATTTGAGGTGGTGAAATATCCATTGATTTTGGCATTCAGGAGAACTTCATTTTGGAGTTCTATTTGTGCTTAAATTGGAGAATACATTTTGGCTACTACAACATGCATGAATGACATCACGCTACAGTATTTATGTTTGATTCATTTCCATTCTTGTGAATTACTATTATCAGGTTCCTCTTGCAACTATCAATAGTTAGCATTGTAATTTTTAAGCATATGATTTTGTGTGATAATTTAGAATTAAATTTTGGCATTACTATAATCATTATTGTAAGCCCATGAGAATGAATTCAATAAAGGAGATACATGTTGCATACCATTTGTTTGACAAAATGTCTAGCTAATAGCATATATTATCAGCATAATAGTTGTATGTCAATTGTTTGTCAAAATGATAATCGGATGTAGGTATGTATTTCATATCTAGTTTCCATGTAAATGCATTGAAAATACCAAATAACTGCACTTGCATATTAGTTCATTGTAAGAGGCATTGTAATATCATTTCCAAACATTCTAAATTTTTCAGCATTAAGAGGCAACATATAAGTGTTTGAAAATATTTCTTGAGCTAAAATTTGTTAGTTTGGGCAAGGGATATTACGTTTTAGAAAAGAGGGTTTTCGAAGGAAAAGAAAATGCATGTTTTGTATGTTCATCATTTTAGCATCAGATCCATGTAGGATCTTGTGAGTTTGTGCAATAGTTGCTCATTCTTTGATTTCTTTGTCTTCTCTATGTTTGTAAATATCTTTTTGGAATGCAATTGGGTTGAAACCCTTGTATGTGATTTTATCATTCTTCATTTGGGAAACCTCTATATATGAATTGAGAATCTAAAAACCTAGTTGTGAATCTATTGTTTTCATCTCTAAAACATCTTTAAACAAATGAAGATTGAAACTCTTGTATGCAAACTATCATTCTTCAATGGGGAAATATCTATATATGAATTGGAAACCTAGTTTAATGAATTTGGGGTTTCAAAATTTGATTGCTTGGGATTTGAGAAAGAATACCAAAAATTGGAATCAATAAATTTGAGTATTTTAATTTTGTTTCCCTACCAGATCTATGGTAAAATTTTGATTTAAAAAAATTATATAAAATAATATAATTACATAGTAATTGATAATTACTGTGCAATTACATTATAAAATATTTTTTTTAAAAATAATTATTGGGGGGCTTGTTCAAGTTTGGCTTTAATAAAAAAGAAATAATAATAATAATGTATTATGGTGGGTGGGGGCCACCACCCACCTTTCCTCCTCCTATTTTACCATGGTTGGGGACCCTTTAATGGGTTGCATGTGGCAAGCCTACTGCCATAGCAGTAGGTACTACTAACGTAGTGGCTTGCTGCTGCATCAGCAGGGCTATGCATAGCATGCCGCCAGCCGACAAGCTATAAGCACTTTGTCTAAGAGGATCAGTTTGTTTCTTTCTTTATTCTAATTTTTTTATTATTAAATTTTTAATAATTGTAATTTATTTTAATTAAGTTTTATGTTATTTAAACATATTAATTATTAGTAATTAAATTAATATCTAATGTTTAAGTATTATTATTAATTTTATTTATTTATTTATTTTTTATGGTTGAAACCTAGGTTATTCATTATTATTAAGATTGATTATTAGTATGTATTAATAGCAAGTAGATTTGAACCCAAGACCTCCTCGATGAGAGGCTCACAATTTACTGATGTGTTGTAGGCTCTTACCTATGTTATAAGTATTATAATTGTTAATAGATTAGTAATTATTTTATTAATAATTTAAACTAAGTTATTTTATTAATAGATGATCATAATCGTTAATAATCCAATGATTTTTTATTGAATTTTAATAATATTTAATTAAAATATATAATTAATTTATTATTAAAATGTAATTGTACAAGTGTATTACGAATTGTGAATTGGGGAAAATTGGATAACTTGAGTTTTGGTTAATAATACTATGTCATATATAATTGATTATTAATAATATTTTATGGAAATTGTAGGTACCAGGTATCAACTTCCCTGAATTGCCAGGATGAGTGTACACCCTATCGCAGTATCTCAATGGTATAAGTGGGCAGATAATTCTTGAGTCGAAATCTTAACCTAAGCCAATTGTCCTAGAAAGTAGGACAAGTATCTAAGTTGGTTACCCATCCAAATTCATCAAGTGACATAAATTTGCAATTCAGATCCTGGAGTTTGATTTTGTTTTTTGTCTTTAGTTCAGCTTTTAGATTTAGTTTTGTGGGTCTAGTGTGATTTTCAGTTGTAATTAAATCATATGAAAAGAAAATTTAATGATTTGATTTAATAGAAATTTTATAAAGAAAATTCATTATTTAATTATATTTAATTAATTAAGAAATTAATTAAATTAAAGAATTAAATTAAAAAGATTTTATTAATGTTCTAATTTTGGCATATTTATATTTATTTAATTTAATAATAATTTATTTTAGAGTTTCATTTTCATAATAAACTCTACATAATATTATTTGTTAAATTAATAAATATTATATTAAAAGCATCTCATGATTTTTAATAAGAGAGAGAAAGCATTAATTTAATAATGTTTATTTAAATTAAATTACATAAAGCTCGTGCATGAAATTAAAATAATAAAATAATGAAGGAAAAAGGGTTTTCACATCATTGCACAATCGAAGCCATGATTTTGGGGAAAATTCTTTATTAGAGATTTAGAGCTCATTTCTCCATACACAAGTTAGGAGGAGCCAGTTTCCAAAAAGAGGGTTTTTGAAGGAAAAGAAAAATTCTTGCATGTTTTGTGCATTCATCATTTTAGCATCAGGTCCTGGTAGGATCTTGTGGGTTTGTGTAGTAGTTGCTTGTTCTTTGATTTCTTTGTCTTCTCTGTGTTTGTGAATCTATTTTCAGAATTCAATTGGGTTGAAACCCTTGGATGTGATTTTAGTTTTCTTCATTTGAGAAACCTTTGTATATGAATTGTGAGTCTGAGAAACCTGGTTGTGAATCTATTGTTTTTGTTTCTAAAACGCTTGTAAACAAATGAAGATTGAAACCCTTGTATGAAAAATATTGCTCTTCGATCGAGAAATATTTGTATATGAATTGGAAACCTAGTTTAATGAATTTGGTTTTTCAAAATTTGATTGCTTGGGATTCGGGATGGGATTTGAGAAAAAATACCAGAAATTCGAATCAATAAATTTGACTGTTTTAATTTCATTTCCCTACCGAATCTATGGTGAAATTTTGATTTCAAAAAGTTATATAAGATAATATAATTACACAGTAATTTTGATAATTACCGTGTAATTACATTATTAAATATTAAGAAAAACAATTCATTGTGGAAGGGGCTTGTTTGGGTTTGGCTTTAATAAAAAAGAAATAACAATAATGTATTATGGTGGGTGTCGAGCACCACATACCCACCAACCTTTCTTCCTCTTGTTTTACCATGGTCGATGACCAATTAATGGGTTGCATGCAGCAGGCCTACTGCGTCAGTAGGTTTGTGCACAACATGCCACTAGCCGAAGGGCTATAAGCATTTTTGTTTAAGAGGATAATTTTTTTTGTTACTTTATTTTAATTTCTTTTTTTCTTATTAATTTTTTTATAATTGTAATTTATGTTAATTAGAAATTTTATTATTTAAATATTTTAAATTTTATTAATTAAATTAATATTTAATGTTATAAGTATTATGATTGTTAATAGATTAGTAATTATTTTATTAATGATTTAAATTAAGTTATTTTATTAATAGATGATTATAATCATTAATAATCTAATAATTTTTTATTGAATTTTAATAATATTTAATTAAATTTTTTAATTAATTTATTATTAAAATGTAATTACACAAGTATATTACAAATTGTGAATTGGGGAAAATTGGTTAACTCAAGTTTTGGTTAATAGTTTTGTGTCATGTTTTATTATTTTTAATAAGATTTATGAATCTATTAATTCTATAATTCGAAAACCTTAGTAGTTATCATACTTTGATAGAAGGAAAACTAAAACCATGTTTGTTTATTGACTCTTATAATTTTATAATGAGTTTAACTATGAAAACTATTTTTAAACAACCTTTTATGATTTGTTGAGAGTTGATAATTGTGTGGACTCAGGAACTTTAGTGAATCTATAATACTTGAAAATGAAAATGAAAACTGGAAACCTAGAAGTGAAAATTGAACTTTAGTGTTTTCAAAACCTAATGAATTATGAAATTTACATTTGTATGTACTTTATGTGACATGTGGTTTATTGTTATGGGTTTTGGGGTTGACTTAGCTTTGACCAAATCAGGATGTTTGCCAAAGGTTTGGGGGATTTTGTTCTATGATGATGTTATGACTTATTTTGGTTTCAATCTTTTATACTCAACCATGGTGATGTGTCATGTGTGTTCTATGATGAGTTTGATCAAATTTTTTTTTGAGATATACAGTTTCTTGTGTAGAACTAAAGTGAATGGTGTGACTTTTTTGGTGTAACCTTTGAGTCTTTGATCATTTCTTTGGATTTCTTCCTAGTTTCTTTTTTATGATTAAGGTGATTATTGTGGTTTGCTTTTGGTGATGTCATGTGATGTCACATATGGTTTTGTATACGTGTACTTGATTTTGGATTAGTCATGTTAGGATGATTGTATTGGTGAAATCTGTGATTGTGATCAGTGATATTTTAGTAATTTCTAGTTGCTTATTTAAGAACTAATGTGTAGTTTATGGTTGTATGAGACCTTATGCTTTTACTAAGCTTAGGGTAGGTTATCTATGTATGCAGGGAATATGGGCCTCGGTCTTCACACACACTTCAACATGATCTTTATCTAAGAGATCATCCTAGAATGAACATGGGATTATTCATCGAAAATGTCTAACAGGCTGATCTATTGCTTTCTAACTAGAATGATTATGTTATTGTTCTTAGATCGAGAAGCTAGCAACCAAACATCTAGTACAAATGATTTTGAACCGCTATATGATATGCAAGTATTAATTGAAGATGAGATATGCAAATTAATCTATATGAGATACATATATAAAGCTAAGAATAAAAGGAGCATATTATTCTAAATGAATGCATTTTAACACTAAAATGATATTGCAAAGCAAGAAAGATAACAAGATATGACTATATGAGAAAATGGATATTTCAGCATAAGTTTGATGCAAAATCAATTCAACCTCTAGAATGAGGAATTGAAGGCCTCTTAAATAGAATCCTAGAATTGATCAATGGTTGAGATCAATTTGAATGAGCGATCGAGATTAGAAATGAGATTCAGTTGGAGTGGAAATTTCCTTGTGCAAACGAACTATTGCTTTCTAACAAGAATGATTATGCTATTGTTCTTAGATCGAGAAGCTAGCAACCAAACATCTAGTACAAATGATTTTGAACCGCTATATGATATGCAAGTATTAATTTAAGATGAGATATGCAAACTAATCTATACGAGATACATATATAAAGCTAAGAATAAAAGGAGCATATTATTCTAAATGAATGCATTTTAACACTAAAATGATATTGCAAAGCAAGAAAGATAACAAGATATGACTATATGAGCAAATGGATATATTTCAGCATAAGTTTGATGCAAAATCAATTCAACCTCTAGAATTAGGAATTGAAGGCCTCTTAAATAGAATACTAGAACTGATCAATGGTTGAGATCAATTTGAATGGGCGATCGAGATTAGAAATGAGATTCAGTTGGAGTGAAAATTTCCTTGTGCAAATGAAGTTAATTGATTCAGATTTGAGTGTGATGGAGAGTTAACTAAGTTAATTCCATTTTGAGTTCTAGTTCAGTTAGAATTTCCATTTCTAAACTAAAGAGACGATTTTGGAGATGATATTTAATTTAATAAAATAGAATATGACCTCAAAAATGCATAATCTTAATTAATTGAATAATTAAATTCAATAAATTAAAATGAGGACATTATCTTATTAAATCAAATACATTTAATTCCCTTGTACATTAGCTAAAGAGGTCATTTTAATTTAATCAAAGTATGAACACTTATAATTAAATGAAACTTAATTAATAGGTTTAATGTAGCTAATTGGAGTCAATACATAGGAATTAAATCAAGAGTGTAATTAATGCAAATTAGGGTTTTTCCATATTTGACACTCAAGTTAAGTAGAAATAATTAGAATCAGAATTGTCTAGTAAAATAGGACTTAGGATTGACTAAATAGACCAGAATTGGTTTAGCATCGCAATGTGCCAATGTTGGGGTATTGCACTTGCCCCTCTTTGAATGAATGTATGAGCAACACATTTGATTCAAAGAAATAAGAAGTATGAAGCATAGATCAAGAAGAGAGATTGGCTCTAAGGTTGATGATATAGAGATCAATTGATAAAAAAATTAAGGTTATCTCCAAAATGAAGCTTAACCTTAGGGGATCTAGATAGAACACCTAGATACCAAGATTGGTAAGCTTTTTAAGGTTATCTCCAGAATGAAGCTTAACCTTAGGGAATCTAGATAGAACACCTAGATAATGAAATTGATGATAAAAAAGATTGTCAAACTTCATAAAATTGTTCCCAGAACACGACTCAATTCTCAGGAGCCAGGGTTAGACTGTCCTGATACCTGTCTAGTAGAAGATGACAAGATTAATCACAATTCATAGAATTGTCCCTATAATGAGGCTCAATTCTCAAGAGTCTGGATTAAACTGTCTTGATACCTATCCATTGAATAGTGATTGAAAGCAAGAACCTAGAATTATTGTTAGAATGAGGCTTTATTCTCATCAAGAGTTAGGATTATCTCCAAAATGAAGCTTAACCCTTAGCAAGAATTTGGAATTATCCCCAAAATGAAGCTTAATCCCCCAGAGTCTAGATAAAAAAATTGAATACTAGTCCATGAAAAAGATAACAAGACCTATCATGAGTCATAGAATCATCCCTAGAATGATGCTTGATCTTCAGGAGTCAGGGACTATCTCGATACCTATCCATTGAACTCTGACAAGAACTATTATAAGATTGATAAGTTGATCAAAAGATAAGATAGATGATATAAATGCTAGATAGAGGGAAATTAGATTCCCCTAGTGATGATATGCCGTAAGCAATGAGGACATAAGATTCATATTGACTTGAAGCAAGTTTTCAAAGATTCAATAATGCAATGATCCTACCCCCTTGGGAGAAAAATCAAAAGATGACACACCAGAATAGTGATGCAGAGAAATATACTAGAATATACAAAAGAAATCTAAGGTTTGAAAGAATATAGAAGAGATCAGAAGGATCTAAAGAAAATTTGGAGTCAATTCAAAGTGATTTCGAGCTCCAAAAGACCAAGTTTGACTAAGGTTGACCAAAGTTGACTTTTCTAGAAAAGTTGCAAATTTTGAAAAAAATGTGATTTTAAAATATTGCAATATTCATAAAATATCAAAAAAATGGACTGTACAAGCGTTCGATTGCATCGGTCTGAAAATTTGAAAATGCGATTTTGAGTTGCTTAAGTGTGTCAGATTTCAAATTTGATCCCAAAAATGAGTTTAGAGAAGCCAAATTAGTTAATGGTGTGATTTTCATGCTAATCAAAGCACTTTGAAAAATTAGGTCAAAACCTATATAAGGACCCAAAGGGTCATTTTCAATTCATTTATGCTTTTGTCTTTTGTGAAGAAGAGAGTTCTAAGGAGAAATATGGTGGTCCCCATGCATTCACACCAATTGGAGTGCTCCAGAAAACACAGTCAACGAGCAGAGTATGAACATCTACTGAGTCATCAATAATCTTGCTTTTTTTTTGAAATTTCATGCTTTTTGAGTGTTTTTATCATGTGTATAGGTTATTTTAAATTTTGTTGTGTCAGTTCCCGCACGAGGATGTTATTCCTTGTGTGAGCCCAATCTCTTTTCACTTGAAGAAGTACCAAGCCAATACTTGTTCGTCGGGTTTGATGGGATTCCTCATGCAAAAGACACCCAATTTTCATGTGAGAAGCCCTAAATTTAGTTAGTTTTTTGCTAGTAGTTTGATCGTTTCTCATGCAACAAAGTGTGTTCTCACATGAAGATGTGCAAGCCCACAAAAGAACATGAATTCTCGCATGAAAATATGGTGTAAAGTGCAAATTTTAATGTTTGAAAATTGATATTGTCATTGATATTTTGTATTTCCTTTCATCATTGTCACCTATTTGAGACTAATCATTTTCCTATTGTTTTTATGTGTGCAGGTTACCTTTCCTGATGTCAGATTTAGATCACATTACCTACCTTACAGAGCTCTATTGCAACAATTAGATGATGCTAACATTACACATATCGATGCTCTTGGATTGTCATATCTTTGCCGAATTCCAGCATTGTTGGTGAATCACAACCTTTTCATTGCACTAGTTGAGTGTGTCCATTCAGAGACAAACACCTTCCATCTACCACAGGGGGAGATAATGATCACTCTAGAGGACATTTATAAGATACTATAGATATTGTTCCATGGGCCACGAGTTGTATATGACATAGTACCACATGTAGGTAGAGAGGCACTAAGGGCCATTTTCCAAGATGATCTTATCATGGGTAGAGCCATCACATGGGATGAGCTAGTACATACATACAGGCCCACTCATAGGTTACCAGTAGTAATGGGCATATTTACCAGTTGCTTCCTAATGTCTAACAAAGGTCAACATGGATTAGAGTATGGATGGGGATGGATGGTGCAGTTGATGCTAGGGGCACCTAAGTGATATGTATAGGGTCAATGCATGCTCACTCACATGTTCCATGAGATGCACAAGATTGTCTACCATGAGAGGAAGAGCATGGTCATTGGGGTCTATGTTCTTTAGGTATGTGCATGGAAGCATTTGCCCATGATGAGACCCATTTTTGCAGATGAGAGACAGCCCATGGAGCCCTATATATGTAGGTATCAAGGCCAACTAACCTAGGAAACTCAAGGGAAGACTGAGTAGTGGAGAGGTCGATTGGATGACCTGGTAGTGGTAGTATGGTGAACATAGAGGGAGACAAAGGCATGGGATGATGCACAAGTGGAGCTAGGATAAATGTTCACATCTCAACCACTGATAGGTCACTCCATGTAGTTCATTTAGAGGTTCTAGTTGAAATGAGTTTGGCAATAGTATGGTCAGCCATAGGACATATCTCAAGAGTACTGCTCTTATGCATGGCTCACTACATATGTGGATCATGGATAGTCAGTGAGATTAGAACCAGGATGGTCGATGATTGATGTGCATGCTCTAGTGATGACCTAGTGGGATTACTTGCCAGCCATAGATGATGGGGGGGATGACTTTGACATATCAGGCACACTTTGTGAGTCATCATTTCCTGTGATTCATCGATCCAGTGGGGATGGTCATACCCATTCAGCCAGTACAGGCACCATAGCCACTGGTACAGTAGCCATAGTAGGAGAAATTTAGGTAGAGGACATGTTAGATGCCTATTCTATCTCAACAAAATGAGATTAGACCTAGATGCTAGTGGTAGTGGGACAGGACAGAGACATCCTCAAGGTGAGATGGGTTCCCTAGGAGCCATCGGAGGAGACACCCAGAGACCACACATAGAGGTGGAGTAGGGGGTGGGTGATGAGGAAATGCTAGATCAACCTACTGGCCCACAGGCCAAATACATCCTAGAGTAGACCTAGGATTCCCTCATGAGGTCGAGAGATTGAGTTCAAAGTGCACAATGACAGTTGGGAGAGATTACCATATAACTCACTGTGAGAGATACACAGATAGTAGAGAAAGATTGCAAGATCTACAACTTACAAGAGTAGTTGTAGCGAGAGGATTGCAAGTTAGAGTAGCAGTATGATGAGATTCAGTTGGAGTTAGTGAGGGAAACTTAGTACTATGCAGCATATGCAACAATAGTCGTAGATGAGGCAAAGCAAGTGCCTCAATTTTTATAGTATGCCAAAGAGTCATGGGGTGCACAACCTCTAGCAAGACCAAATATGCCTCCTCCTCCTCCTTTGCTAGCAAGAGGTGATGGGGAAGGAGAGAGTTAGCTCATTTTCTTATGATTTTTCTCTGGCTATGTATTGATTGGTGTATTAGCACCATCTTGTGTCTTTTTGAGATTGACAACACTTGAGTAGCATTCAATTTTGCATCGACATACACTTGACTCTTTATATATGAGATTTTTTATTCGACCACCATCGCATGTGTCATCTTTCTCTTTATAGTTTGTCATACATGAGATGTTTATGCTATGATTATGAATGTACATTTGATATGATGTATAAATGTAGTGTAGATGAGATGAATCATGAAATTATGGATGAAATGAAAAATGTGAATGAACCAACATCTCATGCAGTGTTCCATTTGTTTATAGTGATAGGCATCTCATGAAGATCAAGAGGATGAACCAAAGAACTGAAAACTTGTGCAATCATGAATAAATATGATACTTTAAAGAAACCAACAATCCCTCATTGCAAAGGATGGAAATGAATTAGTGATAAAACCATGTGCTTATGCAATGCAACCCTATGCTAGATGCAACCCTAAGTCTGGTTACCAAGCCTCAAAAGTTATCATCACTAAGCATTTAGCTAAATCTCAAATGTCATACAATTCCAACTGATGTTGTAATCATGGGAATATGAATATGTCACCTATTCTAATTTTTTCAAGATTAAATGTAAGAATTTGAGGTAAAAGAAGCTAGAATGACTCTAGGATATTTCTCCCTTTTAATGCAGCAAGCTAACATAACCATCAGAACATAAACTCTAGGATAACTAGAATGTTTCTTGTATGCAAACACACCAAACATATAGGAGATCATTCTTATGCTAGTAATCAATAAGTATTATGTTCATAACAACCCTTGTGTTTGTAACATAAGATAGAAGTGTGCTAAATATACTCATAGTGACCTGTATGTTGATTGAGCAGGATGAGTATCAGTATTTACTATAGCATAAAGAATTCATTCAAAAAAGAAAGGAAAATAACCAACCTCAATGAATATTCCATATAAAAGGAGTCGAGCTACACACGGCCATCCAATATGAGATGGAGGCTCTTATTGTGGAGAGCCCTTTTATAAGGATGCTTCAAATCATTGTAACTAAACCAAAAAATGGAAAGCAAAGAAAAGATCATGCCCCAAGTCCTCACTTCTCTAGTCAAAAGGGACATCATCAAGTTTCTCAAAGAGGCATGATAAATCAAAAGAAAAATAAACAAAGAAAAGCTTAGCATCTCACAAACAAGTTCATCATTCTGAGTTTAGTTTTTGTGTTATAAGATTGATGTCAAGTGTCAATGTTCAAAACATATATGAAAGAAATATCTTTAGTAGGATGATAATAGTAAACAAACATAGTTAGAACAATTGGTGACTAAAGTCAAAGATGAATCTTCAGTAAGAAGAACCTTAGTAGGAAACTGAGTGATAGTAGATAGACATAGTTAGAACAACTAGTGACTAATGTGAGAGATGTTCTATGAAAAGAATCTCTAAAGTGAGATGAGCAATAGTAGGTAGCTGTAGTTAGAACAACTGGTGACTGACATGAGAGATGTTATGTTAAAGGAATCTCTAAAGTGACATGAGTGATAGTAGGCAAATGTAGTTAGAACAACTGGTGACTAGCGTGGGAGATTCTTATGACACTATAGGGTGTTGCCCTTGAATTATAACAAGATTCAATCCATGGATACATGAGCAAAAGTAGCAAACTAAAGTAGGAAAGCAACTATACAAGAGCTAGAAGATGCGCTACAAGATATAGAATTTGGAACAAGAAGCTCCTATTTACCAGGTTTTCACCTTCTTGGTAGAGATTCATTTTTTCCTAGGTACATGATGCCAGTTTGCCAGGTTTTCATCAATGGAACTTTTTTTGTTTTTAAATTTTTTTGTATTTTTTGAATTTTTCCATTTTTTTGGTATTACCAAGGTGCGTTTTGCTAGGTTTTCACCAAGATAATGAATTTTTTTAAGGACTTTTTGCAATTTTTAGACTTTTTTCAAGACATTTAAGTATATACAGAGAGCTTCTAAAACCAAATCAGCTATAGAACCACTTTAGATGGAATGTGTTGATTGGCTCCTTGAGCACCTCTCCCTTGGTTGTAGAAAGTTTGTAAGCACCAGATCCAAAACACTATAGTAAAACATATAGACCAAGCCAATTGGATTTGAACTTCCCTTTCTATAACCTTTGTTGTTGATTCTTGGGGTTTTCTCTCAAGACAAGGTCACCTAGTTGGAAGTCACATGGCTTAACTTTCTTATTGTAGCTTCTGGACATACGATGTTGATAGGCTCAAAGATGATCGCATGCCACTTGTCAAATTTCATCTAACAATTCCAACTCTTCAAGCTAAGATATTCTATACTCATCATTAGTAATGAGGCCCTTCATGGAGGTTCTCAAAGTTGGAATCTCAACCTCAATTGGGAGCACATGATACACTCCATATATCAAAGCAAAGGGCATTATACCCATTGGAGTTTGGATACTAGTTTTGTAAGCCCATAAAGCTAGATTAATTTGGAGGTGTCAGTCCCTTCCAAATTTGTTAAATGTGCGATGTAAGATCTTAAGGATTGCCTTGTTGGATGCCTCTACTTGGCTATTACCCTAGGGGTAATAAATATAAGACCAATATTTTTTGATTCTGAACTTTTTACACAACTCCTTGAGATCTTTGTTTTTGAACTATCCTCCATTATCAGTAATGATGGAGGAGGGTACACCATACTTGCATATGATGTAATTAATAATGAAAAGAGCTATAGTCCTACCATTTTCTATAGAGAGAGGGACTACTTCTACCCATTTAATGAAGTAGTCTATAGCTTTAATGATGAACTTGTGTCAATTTGAAGAGGACGGGTGAAACTAACCCACAAGATCAAAGGCCCATTGTTGGAATGGCCACAGCATGATAGATGGAATTAGTTCCCTTGCTGGAGTGTGAATTAGATTCCCATGGAGCTAGCATTGTCTGTAGGACTTGGCTTATTTGATTGCCTCTTGCTCCATATTAGGCCAATAATAACCAGCTCTAATAAGTTTATGAGCTAGTGTCAAGCAATTAGAGTGAGATTCACAAATTCCCTCATGTACATCAATTAATGTGTGTTTGGACTAATCAATTTCTAGGCACCTAAGGATTTTTCCATCAAGACTTCTCCAAAACAAGTTCTCAGCAATAATAACATACTGTGAAGCATTGATGATAAGGTGATATTTTTCATTCTAGGTTAGATCGTCTAGAATTGTTTGGTCACACAAGTAAGAATATATATGATGGTAGTAGGATGAGTCATGTCCTACAATAGAATAGGTCATTTTAGATTTAGGGGCATTATAGGTAGGGTAGAGAAATTTTTCCACTAGGAACTCATGTTGAAGATCTTGGCATCTATAACAAGGAAGCAAGAGTAACCATTGCATCAACCACTTTGTTATTTTCTTGAGGAACCTATTAGAAAGTGATATGAGAAAAGTATTTCTTCAAGTCATCCACCATGTATTTATAAGGGATTAATTTCTCATCCTTCATCTAATATACATCATTGACCTCATTGATTGTGAGTTATGAATCACCAAAGACATTTAATTCATCCACTCTCCATTCAACTGCAATCTTCATGCCATTAATTTGGGCTTCATATTTTACAATGTTGTTTGTACAAGGAAACATAATCTTGTATACCTTAGGCAGTGAATACCTCTTTGGTGTTATGAATAAGAGTCTAACACCAGATCCCTTCTATATGAAGGAACTATCAAAGAACATCACCCAAGTTTGGTGTGTGAGCATTAGAATTGATTCATCAGGAAAGTTAGTATTTAATAGAAGAAAACTCTGCATTGGTTCTTTTATTAATTGATCAAAAATTTCTTGTCCTTTAATAGCCTTCCATTCAACATACTAAATGTCAAACTCACTTAGTATCATAACCCACTTAGCTAACCTTCCTGTTAGAGTTGCCTTGCTAAGTAAGTATTCCAGTGGATCAATTTTAGCTACCAGCCACATAGTATGAGTGAGAATGTAATGTCTCAACTTTTGGGAAGCAAAGACAACTACCAAGAAAACCTTCTCAATGATACTATAATAGATTTCATAAGAAATCACCATGCAAGTCAGATAGTAAATAGCTCTTTCCTTGTTATCATTGTCTTCTTGAGCTAGCAAGACACCATGAGATCACTCTATTGCTAAGATGTATAAAATAAGAGGCTTCCCATAGATAAGAGGCATCAGGATTAGTGGATTAGCAAGCTATTTCTTTATCTTTGTTAGGCTCTGATCAAAATCTTAGCTCCAGTTATATTTCACACCTTTATGTAGATTCTTGGTAAAAGGTTGTGACCTATCTGCCAACTGTGAGATAAGTTTGCAAATGGATTGAAGTCTTCCTTGTAAGCCCCTAATCTAACTAATATTATGGGGTGGAGGTGTGTCCATGATTTCTTGAACTTTCTCTAGATCAACCTCAATTCCTTTTGTAGACACAATGTAACCAAGTAGTTTCTTAGATGTTACACCAAATGCACATTTCTTGGGGTTGAGTCTCAGACTAAATCTCTTCATTCAATCCACGATAGGTCCCAAATCTTGAAGGTGAGTGTTTCATTTTGTGATCTTAACCAAAGTATCATCAACATAATATTCCAATATCTTATGCATCATATCATGGAAAATTGTAGTAACTACCCTCTAATATGTGGCACTAGCATTTTTAAGAAAAAATGACATCACATTTCAATAGAAGGTTCCCCATGAACAAGTGAAAGAAGTCTTTTCCTAATCTTTTGGTGGAATTTTGAACTGATTATAACTAGGAAATCTATCCATGAGTGAGTTGATTTCATATCCTATTGCTTTGTTGACCAACTAAGCTTGGTAGACTCTATCTGATAACTGATATGACATTTGTGTAACAACAAAGATAACACACAATTGAACAATTGTATCCAATAGCAACTTGGCTCCCTCTTGAGGAAGTCTGAGAAAGTATTTCTCTTTCTCTTCATTAAGAAATATTTCCATGACTTTCTAGAAATGTTTATCCCTACAACATCTTTCAACATCTTCAGGGAGGATTACTTCATTTTCCTCATTCTCATTAGTGAAAGGTTCTTTATGTCTTTCATTCCTATGGTAATCTTATTCTCTATTATGTTCTCCATTTTCTTAGTCTTGCTCAACCATCTTAGGAATGTGATAATTTTTAGTGTATGTTGGTTGGAGATGTCTTTTGAATAAAAATTCAGCTATGTGATTTGAGAACGTATGACCTTTGCTAGTTTGAGGATCCTCTTGATACAAGGGGTTCCTAGTTTGTCGTAAGTTTATAGAAAATGTTCTCTAAACATGAGGTGATCTAACAGGTGAGGGAGATCATAAAGACTCCTCACTAGATGTATTGGATACAAACTATGTATAATTAATCTTATTAGATTTCCACAATCCATTAGAATGTATTTTTGCTTCTAGATTTGATTTTTTTTAAAGCATTAACATTTTCGATTGGAGCGTGCATACCAAACATATGTTCCTAAAGGCTAGCCTCTCCCTCCTCAGATCAGTCATCTAGTCCACAAGGATAGCCATCAACTGTCTCAATGCAAAGTTGATGCCCCTCTATCTAGAGCTGGCCACTATGCTACGCCCTAATTTGTGGGTACATTTGGACACCTCTTCATACAATAAAGCCATGGGTTGGCAATCTTTTTAGATAAAAAGGAAAAAGGAAAATTTTTGTTCTTTTCTAAGTCAATCTCATGGTGTACACTGAGGTTCCTCCTCTCGATCGTACACTGGTATGATGACCCATCTACATGTCATATCCTATCCAAGTAATGTGTAGGCCAATAGGTTTTTAGTAGACTATAACCCTATGGTGGAAACTCTGCCTGATCCATTGTGGTCCAACACTTCCCAGTCTTCAGTAGTCAAGCCTTCTTTGCCTCACATAGACCACCACATAGTGCATGGAGCAAGAAAACCCACTCCACCGGTGTGTAGTGCATTAGTTCCTCATGCCCAGGAGGAGCTGCCCATGCTAGAGTTCTAGGTCCATTCTAAATCTTACGACATTGAGGTCTTCGCCCAATAGTCATCTTCTCCCAGTGGCTCCATGATGGATGGTGCAGGTATGTCTGCCAACCCCATTCACTCTCATTGTGTGCTTTGCAAGTTTGATGGTTTTTCTCATTATAATTCTTAGGTTGGTACTCCCCATTGAGCCCTGCCCTCTTTAAATGTGAGTCTTGTCACCTAGAGTAAGAGTGAGCCATTATCCAACATGCAAGACCCTATCTAGGAAAACATGGATTGCACTCCTTCATCCCCCATAATGGTGACTTCAAAGTTGGAGCCATTCCATCTTCCTACAAGCTTTGATATGATCTCTCTTGCCAAAGTCCATGTGGATCGACCCTCGAACCATGATGTTGACTCTTTTAGTGATAGTGTATGGTACCAACCTCATTCTTCTTTGTCTCACCATACAATGGGTGATTGGGAGAGAAAAATTGTGTTCAACTTGTCTCATGCCACTATTGACTGTCCTTCTTTTAATTTTTTGAAACGTGGTCTTAACTTTTCCTATGCTCCCTATTCTATTTCGCACATTAAATTTCTTATTGAGATCGAGCATGGTATTCATTCCCTCTCCTCTAAATTGGATAAATAGGTTAGGAAGGACTGTGTTGTCGCTCTCAGACATGCCAAACCACCCAAACTTAACTTCCCCAAAGCTGAGTTGTTTTCCTTCAAAAATTTAGTGACCAACAATGATATTGCCATCACCAAGGCTGACAAAGGAAATGTCACTATTATCATGAACAAGCATGATTATGTTGCCAAAATGTGGGTTTTTCTCTCTGATTCCAATAGCTACAAAATCCTTCCCCATAACCCTTGTTTGAAGATTCTCAAACTTGTCAAGGTTGTTGTTGTCAAATCCTCCTTTGATGAGGCCACTAAGAAAAAATTGTTGCCATCCAAAGAGGTAACCCCTTGAATCTATGGGATCACCAACTTATAGACACCATTGGGTCACCAACTTATTGGTTGGCCTCTCATCTTGCCAAGCTTATCTCCCCATTGGTGGGAAATTCAAACACTTTTGTCAAAGATTCTAACCACTTCATCCAATTCACCAAAGCTTTCAAGATGGAGCAAAATGACATCTTGGTGAGTTTAAATGTGGTTTCACTCTTCACCAAGGTGCCTATTCCTGACTCGGTTGAAATCATTAAGGGGAAGATGGTTGATGAAATTGCCTCCTTAGTGAATTTATGTTTAAGGTCCACTTTCTTTTCCTTCCAAGATGTCCTCTATGAGCAAGTAGATTGGGTGGCTATGGGTTCTCCCCTCTCCTCTATCATCGCCAATCTTTATATGGAACACTTTGAGGAGTTGGCCCTCCACTCCTTTCCCCTTAAACCTAGATGGTGGAAGCAATATGTGGATGAGACAAATTTTTGTTGGCCACATGGTCAAGACAAACTTGTTGAGTTCCACAAGCACATCAATAACTTGTCTTCCAATATCTCCTTCACAATGGAACTTGAGTCAAACAACCTTTTACCCTTCCTCGATGTTCTTCTCATCAAGAAGGTATATGGAGCCCTTGGTTGATGTGTGTATCACAAGACCACTCACACTAATTTATACCTCCACTCTTCCTCTCACTATCACCCCATCCAAAAGTTCGGCATCCTTAAGACCCTTGCTCTTAGAACCCTTAGAATTTGCGATGATGAAAACTTAAACTAGGAGTTGACCATCTTTGCCAAGTCTTCAAGCTAAAGGGATACTCTCATAAGAAAATTCCTAAGGCTCTTAACCAAGACAAGTCTTACTTTCTTGCTAGTGCTAACCTCAAACCTCTCATGTCTCTGCCTCCCCTAAATATCACCCTTCCTTTTTTTGATGGTATATCCTACAAGATTGCCAAAATCTTATCCAAAAAGGGCCTTAGGGTTGCCTTTAAGCCCCTTTCTTAGGTCGAAAACTATGTTCTCCCACTTAAGGACTCTAAGGATGCTCTTCTAGACTTAGGAGTCTACAAGATTATGTACTCTTGCTGTGCAACCTACATAGGAGAAATGGGTCACTAATTCCAAACTAGAATTAAGGAGCATGGCGTAGACATCAAACATGACAGGATCCAAAAATTTGCTCTAGCAGAGCACTCATCTAGTACCAAACACCATATTTGTCTTGAGAGTACCCAAATCCTTTTCAAGGAAGATAACTATTTTAAGAGAAAGTTAATGGAGACTATTGAAATAAACCACCATCCCCTTAATCTCAATCGAGATGATAGGTGGTCCTTGAGCCAATCTTGGAAACCATTATTAAGTTTGCTGGATAGTTGTCACCTTCCTTGAACATCCCCTACCCACCCTGCCTTCATTGTTCCTTTATTATTTTGCTTGTTGTCTTTCTTGGTCATGCACACTCCTCTGTTTCTTTTGTCTCCTTTCTTTTTTGTTGTGGCTCTCTCCTAGCTTCTATTCTCTTCCTCATCTACCCCTCCCACGTCCTTTCCTTTCTCGATTCTGTGCTATTTTTCCACTTATATTTGTCCTTGTCCTTTTTAGTGTTATTATTATTAGTTATGTTCATTTTTGTTGTTGTATTTTTTTAGTGTTGTAGCTTTGTACCTTATATATATATATATATATATATATATATATATATATATATATATATATATATATATATATATATATATATATATATATATATATATATATATATATACTGCTACTATTATTATTGCAACATAATATAAATACATTCACTTCCATGTGTGTGTGTGTGTTCATTCTTGTCTCTGGATTGTGGTTTCTAGCCATTTCCCCCATTTTTCTTGCTTTTTAGGATTTATGTTTTTTATCATTATTTTTATTACATATATATGCATTTCCAGGTATTATTATTAATTTATTTTCTATTCATATTTTATTACTTTTTTATTTTTATTTCTATTACTTTTTGTTATCTTCCGTTGATTTCTTGTTTCTAGGTTTGGGTTTCAGGGCTTTTTTTTCCATTTTTTTCTTCTTTCTTATTTTTTCCCCCTTTTTTCCTTTTTTTTTCCTTTCTATATATATATATATATATATATATATATATATATATATATATATATATGTATATATGTATATATATAGTATTATATTTATTTATCATGTTTTGTGTTTTATTCTTGTTTATTTCTTATTTCTATGTCATGGCCTCTGGCCATTCCCCACATTTTTCTTGCCTTTTTTGTTTTATATATATAAATTTTACTATTAACTCTAATTACTTATTTATTACTTATTATTTATTTTTATTTTTTATTTATCATTATTAATTCATACATAACTATGTGATTTCCTCATTTCAAAATAATTCCCTCCTTTTTAATTTAAATATATTATTACCACCGATATGCATTAATGAGCTTATTATTCAAATACCTCTTCACTTGCTTTCACATAGTTTTATTTACTGATTTCATTTTGTCTCTAGCTTAGTTTTTATTTCCTAGGTGTGATTTTTTTTTTTTTTTTGCTCTTATTATTATTCAAGTTTTTCCTTTACTTTCTCTCACTATTCCTACCCCGGTAGGTTACTTCATTATTCTTTTTCTTTAGTGCACCTCACTTTTTGCACCTTTTTCTCCTTTAATCCCCTTGGTTTAGCCTAATCTACATACTATTTAATTCTTACATTCTCTCATCCTAATGATGGATCATAGACTATGATTTGAAACATTGATGCTAAAAAGCCAAACATAATCAAATCCAGAAGCAAAAATACAGACTGTGTATAAGCTGAGAAGTAGCCTCTTCCATGATTATGACCCCTAGCTCTAACTCATCTAATTCTAAGGGGATAAAACACATTTTTGCTTCTTGTTGCCACAGTCATAAACAATGACAAAATGAAAAAGCCTAGATAAGGACCACACTAGAACATAGCCTCAAAGTGAAATAAGAATGTTGTATATTTGGGTATGAGTCATCTTTATGTAATGGATAGAATAGCCAAGGTTTATGACTATTGTGACACCAAATATGACAAACACAAAAAGGATAGAACAAGATAACTAAGTGAGGAGACTAGTTCATGTATAAGTCACAAGTTTTCAACTAAACAAGAAGTCATTGTTTGACACTATTTGTAAACAAAGAAGTGGTAAAATGTTGTAGATACATATTAGACTTAGAGCATAGATAGCTCTAACATAATAGTTTGATAGTTTTTAGGAAAATATCTTGCACAAGGATTTATAGGGAACCATGCGAGAAAGCACAAAGAAGAAGGCAAAGATTTAGGAAAGCAATTCTAAAACATTTTTCTCATGCAAGGACTTGTACAAAGTCATGCAAGGAGTTGAAAATTTGACAAAAACAAAGAATTTTGGTATAAAAAAATAACATTTTGCAAAATCTCTTGTAGAGATTTGTAGGGAGTCATGTGAGGACTTGCACAAAGTCACACAAGGAAGTATTGACAGGGAGTTTTCTCACGCAAAAATTTGTAGAACTAGGTGCGAGGAAATGATCAAACCAACAATTTTTGAGTAAAGTTGAAGAGATTTTCAATGGTTTTGATAGTTCTAAATAGAAGGTTGATTGTGTTGACAAGTTTTAGAAAAATACCAGCATAGTTTTCAAGTTTTGAACATCATTTTGGTTTTCAAATAGACAGTTGTTCTTAAACACAAGAAATAAGCAGTAGTTGCAAACAATCCAACTAAGGGAAAAGAAAATTGGAGGGATAGGGGATTATTGACCTTTAGTTTTTTTGATAGATTTGGACATGTTTAAAGACTAAACAAAGACACACTTTATCCCTGAAACCAAAAATGGTAGAGGAAGCAGAACCTTTGTCTCACAACTTATGTACATGCGTTCAGCTCACATAGCCATGTCACAACACCAGAGGGTGCCCATGTTTCTGGTGTATTCCAGGAACTCAATAACATATGTGTTGAATGAATTCCCTTGTGGTAGGGGTCAAGTGCATATACCACCTTCCAGCATTTAGGTACATGCCAATGGTGAGTATCTACAAGAGAGATTCTTCCTCCTCCTTGTACAAAGATTATGCCCCCTTTTGAAGGTGAAGTGGGTAGCAACTAATTAAGAATTTTTTACTTGGCTTCCATTCATATTAGCCCCTAGTGGCTTGGCAAGAGAATTTGAGGCCAGCTATCCACACCAGCATCTGTAAGTGCACACACTTGACTAGCAAGACTAGGGTCAATGCTAGCTATTGCAATTTACAAAGCCTCTTCTTGATATGCAATATTAGAATGAATAAGAGTGAATCAACATGGCTTTGGAGTCTTTTTCTCAAAAAAGCTTCTTTATTACAGTGAGTTTAAATCTCTGACAAAAGGAGCGGGCACACTTGGGTCATTCTCAGAGGTTGGATTGCTCCGATAGTCCCTCTAAAAGGTTGAATTAGACTAGTGGTTCAGATCTACGGGTCCAAGTTTATGATTTCCCTTAAGGGGAAAGAGCATACTCCTCTACCTCATCACCTTACTCAAACATGTAAGACATATTCATCACTGAGTTAGCTTATCAATCCTAATTTTTCCTTTCTCAAGATTCTAATTTCCTAAAAGGAAGTCATCATCCCTTCATAGAAAAGACTCATATAGGATAACCACTAACTTGCTTGCCTCCCTTAGGTATCACCTTTCAAAGTCCTCTAGGTTTCTAATTTTCCATTGTCTTGCAGCCTATGAAGTTAACAAGCCCTATTTAAACTATGTATAAAAAGGTAGTAAAAGAAAACACAACGTTTAAGTGGGTTTGAAATAATTTTCTTGACATGTGTTTCTTGAATAAATGTCCTACAATTAGATGGTCAGTATTGTATCAAGGGTTTATCATAGTGTTGGAATATTCAAAATGGGAAGAGTACTTCTGAGAGGGGAGGGGGGGTGAATCAGAAGTATCACACTTTTAGTCTTTTCTAGTCCTTTAAAACAAATAACTAAAAATAAGATGCATGCATGTAAAACATATTAATTAAACATAAAGCAAACACATGCAATAACACACATAACACCAGACTTGGTAACCAAGAAACCCTCCAAGAATAAGAAGGTAAAACTGGGGTGCGGATGATACCCACAAAAATCACTACCACAATAATTGTTTGACCACTTCTAATGGTCTGCCCTATGAAAGACCTACCTTATCAAAGGCTTTACACTGTGTCAACAGTGACCTAGTTAAAGGATTTACAAACACTTTACATGAAGTGTCACCTTGTTAAACGATTTAGTCACCTCTTCAAAGGATCTACAAAATAGTTGTTAAGCTAACCTATCAACGTAGGATTTTCACCATCTAATACAATGGCTAAAAAGTATTAGAAAAATTTGACTTGATTGCTTACAATCTTCAATTTCTGATTTTAGCTACTTGATCTACTCATTCTGATCTTGATCCTCTAAGATCTGATATCTGATTGTATCCCTTGTACATTTTTGATCAACTAGACGTATAATTGTTGCTCTATTCCTCTAAGTCTTTCACGTTTCACATTGAATTTTACTATAGTTTACCCATACACTATTCTCATCCACACATACAATGGGGTTTTCGTCCTCCTTTTAGAGATTGTGAAGACTTAGGGTTAGGTATGGATCTATGATCCATATTGAATCTTAAGTTCCCACTCATTCCTTGCATTTTTCTCATTGGTTGCATGCCTTATCCATTTTTTTGATTGGATGCATGTTGATTGCATAGAAAATGTAAAAAATTTATCCTTATCCTTTTTTTCCTTCGAAATCCTTCTATGTTAGCTCCAACAATGGTTTACATCTGAGTTTTTCAGGGCACAAACTCATATGCTAATTCTGTGTTACTTTTCATGTACTAGACTACTATTGCCCGGCACATGTTTGATCTTAGATTGCTTGACACCTATTACATTCTATCTTACTTGACACATGTATAGTTCTAGCTTACTTAGCATATGAAGCATTCTGACTTTCTCTGTATCAACTATGACTTAGCACATATATATCACTCGACACCTATATATCACTCAGCACCTATATAATGCTCAACATACATAGTGTACTCAACTTCAATGTAGAAAGTGGTTAAGTGTGTTGACACTCAAATGTCAAAACTATTCTAAGACCAACACATAGGGTGCCTTCAATAAGCATCCTGTAGGCCACTATTAAGCTATTTAAAAGATCAAAAACTGAAAATGAAAATGCTTCAAAAATAATTATTAATCAAATCACCATGATAAACAAAATCTAAAAATTGTACTTTGCATTTGTAGATGTAGAATTTTGCATGAAATCTTGCATAGGCTCATGCAAGGAAATAGTCTATACCATGCAAAAAACTACTCAATTAAACACTTTTTCATGCAAGGAAGTGTAGTGAAAGGGGCAAAATCTTAGTTTCTTCATGTGAGAATGAGATTTTTCACATGAGAAACTAGAATACTATATGGACGATAGTGATGGAATACTAAAATATGTAGAAAAAGAAGTAGATGAGGCAAGAAATTTGATTTCTTGGCCCCATGGTCGGTGCCAAAAATGTATGCGAGATATGTGGGCCTTGGTCTTCACACACACTTCAACATGATCCTTATTTGAGAGATCATCCCAAAATGAACATGGGATTGTTCATTTGAAATGTTCAATAGGTCAATCCATTTTCTTCTAACTATAATGATTATGCTATTGCTCTCAGACCAAGAAGCTACAACCAGACATCTAGTACAAATAATTTTGAACTGCTATGTGATATGCAAGTATTAATTTAAGATGTGATATGAAAATTAATTTATATGAGATACATATATAAAGCTAAGAATAAAAGTAGCATATTATTCTAAATGAATATATTTTAACACTAAAATGATATTGCAATGCAAGAAAGTTAACAAGCTATGACTATATGAGAAAATATATATTTCAGCATAAGTTCAATGCAAAATCAATTCAACCTCTAGAATGACAAATTGAAGGCCTCTTAAATAGAATCTCAAAAATGATCAATGGTTGAGATCAATTTGAATCAGTAGTCGAGATTAGAAATGAGATTTAGTTAGAGTGGAAAATTCCTTGTGTAGATGAAGTTAATTGATTCAAATCTAAGTATGATGGAGAGTTAACTGTGTCTCTTCTAAGTGTGATGGAGAGTTAACAAAGTTAATTCCATTTCAAGTTCTAATTCACTTAGAATTTTCATTTCTAAACTAAAGAGAAGATTTTGGAGAGGATATTTAATTTAATAAAATAGAACATGACCTCATTAATGCATAATCTTAATTAATTGAATAATTAAATTCAATAAATTAAAATGAGGACATTATCTTATTAAATCAAAAACATTTAATTCCCTTGCACATTAGCTAAAGAGTTAATTTTAATTTAATTGATGTGTGAACACTTATAATTAAATTAAACATAATTAATAGGTTTAATGTAGCTAATTTTACTATATACTTAGGAATTAAATAAAGAGTGTAATTAATCCAAATTAGGGTTTTTCTACATTTGACACTTAGGTCAAGTAGTGATAATCAAAATTAGAATTGCCTAGTAAAATAGGAATTAGGATTGATTAAATAGACCAGAATTGGTTTAGGAGGGCAATGTGCCAATTTTGGGGTATTATATACAATTTGTATGTCATGTTGAGAAGTGGCTTGCAATGGAGGTCAAAGCCCTAAAGAGGCTACCTGGGTAGCCCATTGTAGGTTATTTTAATAAGTGATAACATTTCATTAAATGGGTTTAAAATGAATTAATAAGATATGTGCCACATAAAGTCACTAGCGGGTCAGAGTCATGAGAGACTACTAGGGTAACCTTAGAGTTGACTTGTTAGTATGCATTGTCTATACAAAAGGATATTGATGTCACATAGAGACACTATGGGGCTAGAGTCTAGTGAGGCTACTAGGGTAACCTTAGAGTTGGCTCATGCGATGACACTTACCCATTTGCATAGTAGATTTCCTATGTGTTTAATTACCTCTAGGTTTAGATGATACTTGTATCTTGATATCCTTTGAGATAGTCTTCTTTTAGGTATTTCCTTGAACCTAGATGTTGGTTTTGACTTGTGTTTTCATATCCATATGTGACTTGATTTTATCTCCTTGGCATGGTAGGAGTGGGCCATTTAGGTTCCATGAGGTTGAGTGGTAGTGCATTTTCTTCTACCATTGACATCCGACCACTGGATGTTTTTATTGGATGTATTTGTGTAGTTGATCCTCTCATTTTATTCTTGTGCACTATGATGGATGGTTATACTCTATTATATTGTATTTGATTATTAGAGTTCTTATGAGATGATGTATTATATTCATGATGTATATTCTTTCAAGCTTTCATACCTCGTGACTTGTACATTGGATGGTTATGCATTCTGGTTATGCCAAGTGGCAGCTTATGCAATTGTATATTTTCTTAAATGGATTTGTACTTGTGATTATTTTTTAATGTGGTTATGTTGTCTATTGGATTTAATATTAATAAACTTAAATGTAATTCAATGTTATGGAACCCTTAGGGGATGTAATTTGTTTATGATGATTTTATGTATGTGATTAATGCTTCAGCTATATTATATTTATTGTTTTTAAATTATTATCTTTCAAAAAAATATGTTTGGAAAAATTAGTGAAACTTTAGGTTAATTTCTTTTGGGTTCCCTGGTGGGGCATTAAATCTAGTATCAAAGCCCAAGTTTCTACATTGGGAGCTTTGGGTATATTGGAACACCACTAGTTGATAACTAGTTAATTGAAACAAAAGTTAAACTATTTATGTATCTATTACAACTTTAACTTCAAACTGAGATGTACTTAAACCTAGAAATATGAAAAACTTGAATAAATCTTGAGTTGGATTTCAAACATATTTTCTTACGATTGTGCTTTATGGTGGCCCTTGTTGACCTTGTGAGCTTTTTTGTTGTTCTTTCTTGGGTATTTTTATTAGAGTTTTATCCTCCTACAGGGAAAAAAGGTCCAATAGGATAGACACAATGCGTGCTTTAGTTTTATCTTTCTTGTAGGCTTCCAAGGGTAAGCCTAAGGCTAGGGGAAGTGGATGTAATGCCTACCCCTAGTTTAGTTTCATCTTTCTTGTAGGATTCCAAGAGTAAGACTATGTCTAGGGGAAGTGGATGTAATGCCTACCCCTAGTTGACTTTTTCGATTGTATTGTCAGATTATTTTATGTATGTTTTATGTTTATGTAACTTATGATTATTGGTACTTGGTTACTATATTAGATTAAATGTATTTCATATTTACTTGATATATGTGATTAGTTACTAAGTTATTTCATGTGTTTAGGATTACTTCGATGATGCTATATGTATGTTCATTTAGTGATTTTTGTTATAGCATGATGATTAGTTAGATGAATTATTTATATGCATTTTTATGGATACTTACCCCATACTTACACGTGCATGGTGTATGTGTATGTTTTACTTTATGATTGATGTTCCTTGTGTGGTTAAAGGAGGGAGTCATACTCACCTGCTAGTCAGGATCTACATGATGCACTGCTCCCCATCATTGCATGTTTAGTTTATATTATATGTGTATATATATGCATGGATTTTATGTAGATTGCAGGTATCGAGTATTGACTTCCCTGAATTTCTAGGATGAGCGTACCCTATCACAATATCTCAATGGTATAAGTGGGGACATAATTCTTGAGTCTAAATCCTAACTTAAGCCAATTTTCCTAAAAAGTAGGACAAGTATTTGAGTTGGTTACCCATCTAAATTCGTCAAGTGACATGAATTTTTGATTCTGATTCTAGAGTTTGATTTTGTTCTTTGTCTTCAATTGAGCTTTCAAATTTAGTTTTGTGGGTCTAGTATGATTTTCAGTTGTGATTAAATCATATTTAAAGATAAGTTAATGGAAATTTTATACATAAAATTCAGTATTGAATTATATTTAATTAATTGAGAAATGAATTAAATTTAAAAGATTTTATTAAAGTTCTAATTTTAACATATTTATATTTATTTAATTTAATAATAATGTATTTAGGAGTTTCATTTTAATAATAAACTCTAAATAATATTTTATTTTATATTTTTTTAATCGATAAACAACCAAGGCTTTGATTAATTTTATTAATTTAAATAAATAAGTTGCAACATTTTTCTCCATTCAAATGGGCACTAGTAGGAAACAATGAAGAAGAAAACCTCCAGTCTAGCATGGGACAAAAGTCCTTTATTAATACATCTTAAAAGGGGCATACCCCAGTCAAATTACATCATATTAGATTACATTTTATCAAATTTCTTATTAGGCTCTAATATTTTAATTGGAATTTGAGTCAAGTGTCACTTATTTACTGCGTATCCTCTCGAGCTGAGCAAGGCACTCATCCTTCTTAGCTTATCAAAACATGGTTAGAAGAAATATAAAACAACAAGAAAGATTAAAGGCACCCTAGAGAAATAAACAAAAGATACAAACCTAACTAAATAAGGGGAGATAATAAACAAATAAAATAAAACCAAGATTCTACCTTAAATAGAATAAACAGATATATATTAATTGAGATACCCAAAAAATAGCCTACAACTAAGATCTAAAGAAACATAAACCACCAAAGAGGACCATTGGAACTTGTAGAGAAAAACAAGTGGGTTAGTTCAAGATAGAGAAAGAGAGACAAAGATTTCCAACCCGAGATGAGCAATAGGAGAGGTTAAAACAAACTTACTTTTAAGCCTTGATATCATATCAGAAACCCTAGATATTATCTCTAGATCAAGTTGGGCAAGAGTAGTCAAGCTTTCCACCATATTAGTTGGAATATATGTTACAAAAATGGAAATAGGACAGAAAATCATCCCTACTAAACATGAAATCACCAGCCAACAAGCTTCTGCCTATACAATAGAATATATAGAGGCATACCCAACCCATCTAGCTATAAGCCAAAAGTAGAGAGATAACTATCTAGCCAACCTCACTTAGCCCAGGATTATGAAATTGATACGATAAATAGACAAGGCAAAAAAAAACTAAATACTAAGAAGATTTTCCTACTAGAGAAACATCATCAGAAGATTAACCACAGAAAACAATCCTACACCAATGATGTAGAATAACACATCGATCATGAGTCACAAGTTAATCTGACAATGAAAGGATTAATTCAAATTCTCATTATTGTTTCCTCAAAGAGGTTCTCCACTTTTCCTAAAATTACCTATGAAATCCATTTTCATCTAGTATAATAGTTTCAAATTACTAGTCATATTGATAAAATGTAAATTAAGCATCATAATCCAAAGGAGAACCTGTTAATCAATATCCACCCCCATAGGGCTCTATAACATAAATAATCCATCAAATCCTACTAAGGAAACAAACAATCTCATAACCAACTGGAAATAATTGAATGACATAGAAAGATGCATGTAAAATTTAAAATCAGTAGATAATCGAAAGAAAACAATACAAATAAGAAACTATGCATAATATCTTTAATAATATATCTAGAGTACATGAAAATAAAAACTGTTGTCTTTATCTACAATAACATGCTGCCAAATCTTAATGAATCTAGCCTCGTAGAACGAGACACCAGTAACGTATATCAAAAGGCAAAATGAGCATCCCTGTGAACAAGATGCTAAAGAAAAACAATACAAAAACTCAAAACATATCAACCCTACCACTAAACCCTAAATAGGACAATAGATGCCTTAAAATAGGGGCCAAATCCAAGCCGAGACTAACTACAAAAAACCAACTTACCCAAATTCTGAACCAACCTGTACAAGATATTGAAAAACTAGGAACATCAAACACCCATCTGCTCCTCCCTTATTCCAATAGATCATGATGACCTCTACCACATTGCTTGGGTTTTCAGCCCCAAAGAAAGGAGGAAATTTGAACATCAATTTCTCTTTGCTAGTCTTTTTGATATTAGGAGTGCAAAAATCTAGATTGTCAATGTTATCAAAGACCATACCAAGGTGGATATAAGCCTTATGTAGGGTGAGGTAATTGACAATCCACCCATTGCCCATCACAGGAGCAATTTTTCTCTAGCCCATAAGAAAATGGAATCAGGTTTCCATCT
Source organism: Cupressus sempervirens (assembly GCA_028749045.1). Classification (NCBI taxonomy): domain Eukaryota; kingdom Viridiplantae; phylum Streptophyta; class Pinopsida; order Cupressales; family Cupressaceae; genus Cupressus; species Cupressus sempervirens. The sequence continues at coordinate 110,257,764 of CM053793.1, forward strand.
TGGGCCATGCCATGTTAAAAGCCACTCTATCCCTAATAATTAGGGATGGATGTCTAGGTATATTTTCTATGTTGAAGCTCCCTAGGGGGTGCTCCATGTACTCCTTAGGGAGGGGTAGACACAGATTCTCATCTAAACCCATGATAGCTTCCTCAATTCCTCTACACCAGGTGGATTGGAAAATGTTTAAACATAATTAGATCATGGCCCATTTCTTGAATCCAACTTATTCCATGCACCCGATAAAAATACCTATGACATCACTATTTTTCCTCCATGAATGGTCATATTTAAACACACCTTCACCAATTGCTCTATTAAGAGAAATTCTGGTCATGTCGTCCACTTTCCTAAGTATGTTGTTCCACCTCTCTGATTTCACATTCCCAAGGAATGCCATAGTCCTCTCTTTAGATGAATGGAAGAAACAAATGTTGGTATCCATTACCAAACTCTACAAATCCTATCTGATAGAAACACCAAGGTGAAATAAAGGAAAGCAAGGTAATAACAAAGGATCTTGAAGAACCTAGAAACTTGAACTATCTTGAAGAACCTAGAAAACTGAACTAACTATTGATCTATCCCATACCAAATCATAATTAAAAGATAGCCTGTCGGCATAAAGCTTGAAAAATAATCATAAATCCCCTATCATTTAATCTAATTCTTATATGTGAAGCGCAACCATCTTGAACATTACTAGTGATGTACCATCTCACGTGAAGAGATATAAAAGTGCATCAAAGCATTGATGAAACCCTTAATAACTGACTAACTCATTACTAATACATTGCATGTGATGATATATAAGTATTAATGCCCTAAAAACTAGCTAGCCCAAAAACTAAAAACTTATAAAACCTACTACACACCTATACTGAACTACCCATATTAATATAAACCAAATAAAAACTAATCATAATAAAGAAGTTAAAAAAGTAATTAAATACCTAGACCAAATTTTAGCTAATTGGAACCATTCGCTCTTGCATTTGCTAATGAGTTTACCTTACTATTACCTTCTCTAGAAATATGGCATATCCTTGTATCCTCAAACTTATCAAGCAAATGAATTACTTCTTCTAGTTTTGAATTGAGAATTTGATTAGGAGTTGATCTATTCCTAATTGCATTTAAAACTATTTGAGATTCACCTTCAATAATAATTTTAGATATCCCTAATTGAAGACAAATTCTAAGACCTTCTTCCAGAGCAGTGAACTCTGCCATATTATTAGAAGTAGGAGTGGTCGACATTTTTTTTTTAGCTAACCACTTACCAGAATCATTATTGATGATAAATCCAATACCTACTATTCATGGGTTACCTCTAGCTACTTCATCAAAATTAAGATTTACCCACCCCTTCAAAGGGGGAAACCATTTATAGTTACTCCTTGCCTCCTTATTTTTCTTAAAGTAAACCAGTGGAGGATTGATCAATTTGGGTCACATCTTTTTTATTAGACCATCCCATAATGAGAAGGAGCCTTCTTCAAAATGACCTTTCCTAAGATGAGAATTAATTGTCTCCATAATACTTGCCTCAATTTTAAAAAACAATTCTTCTGATTTCATTTCTTTATCACAAAAAATCCTCCTATTTCTTTCTTTCCAAATCTCCCACATGAGAATAGATGGGCTAATATTCCAAAGTTTGTTATAAATGTCCTTACAAAAGTGAGTTGGCCACCCAATAAGAAAATCCTTAAGATTTTTGGGGAAAGGAGAGAGCCAACTAAATTTATGAATGAGTCATTTCTAGCACCTATGCACATAAGGACACTTATAGAGGAGATGATCAGCATCTTCACATTCTTCCTTACAAAAAATGCATCTTGATAGCTCTGCCAAACCAATTCTACTTAGTCTATCAACATTTAGAATCCTTTTTGAAGAGCTAACCATAAGAAGAAACCAGCTTTTGGTAAACAAGTAGAATACCAACATAGATTAAGAGGGATTTCAACTTCCTCCCATCTTTTCAAATTAATCAGCACTTTATAACCATTTTTAAAAATATATTTACCATCATTTGATGCTACCAAGATCAATTTATCCTTCCTTTCTATTTTCTTGATTCTCCTGGATGCAATGATATTTTTATAAGTTAGAACCTCCTCAGGATCCAAGTCTACATCTTCCAAGGATTTCTAGGTCGAAGACGATTGATTGTCTTTAATGGAATTAATTTTGTAATCATTGACTTTCCTCCCCCAACATGCAGGGAGTTTTTCTTTGAGACTAATAGGGGCAAGACATAAATCTATTGCCAGATGTCCATCGCATGAGTCTTCCCAGAAAAGAGCATCTTCACCCTTTTTGACATCCCAAGTAAGAAATTTACTCACTAGATGATGACACTTAACCATAAAATTCCAACTTTCTAATCCCTTGGGAAGGGTTTTCATTCTGAAAATCAAGCTAGGATCTTCTGTGGAAAGATACTTATTATACAAGATCTTGGCCCATTTTTGCTCTCTTTCCTAGTAAAGATGCTAGAATAGTTTAGCCCCTAATGCTTTGTTCTACCATAGGAGATTCTTGATACCTAACCCCCTGAACTCCTTTGATTTAAAAATATTATCTCATTTAATGAGGGCCAATTTTTTGGTTACCTCACAATCATTCCATAGGGAATTTCTAAGCTCGACTTTGAACTCGTGAAGGAGGTGTTTAGGGAGGGACAGACAAGAAAGTGAATAGGTAGGAATAGCAAATAAGACTGATCTAATCTTAATGCTCTTTCCTACTTTCATAAGCCATCTATCTTTCCAACTACCAATCCTTGCTTCCAATTTTTCTAAGGTGTTATTCCATACTTTACCTAATTTAGAACTCTTCTCTAACTCTATACCGACATACTTGCATGGGAATACATCTTTTTTATAACCCATAAACTAAAAAATTTGATCTTCAACCTTGATTTTCGTGTTGATAAAAAATATTTCCAATTTGGCTTCATTAACTTTTTGTTTGGAAGCTTTCATGTACTTCTTGATGATTAACTTTAAATTTACTGCCTCCTTTTGAGAGCTCTCTCCAGGCAAGATCATATCATTTGCATATTGCTAATGAGTGATATTAGGAATATTTTGATTAATAGTTACTCCTTTAATTTCTTTATTAATATATGCCTTCTTAATGGCTCTCCCAATAGCTTCTACCATGATAATATATAAGAACATGTATAAAGGATCCCCTTATCTAATACCCCTTGAAATTTTGAAAAAATCTTCAAGAGACCCATTGATTAGGACATAAATTTTAGTGGTAGAAATACATTTAAAAATTAGATTAATCCATTGATGTGATCTCCAAATGCTTCTAAGGTTTTGCAGAGGAAATGCCAATCTACCATATTGTAAGCTTTCTAGATGTCCAATTTCATAAACATACATGCCTCATTTTTCTTAATGACTAAATGAATTGCTTCCTAGATGATAATGATACCATCCAAAATGGATCTACCTACTACAAAACCTATTTACTCCTCTGAGATAACTTTTGGCAGAACTAATTTAAGTCTGTTAGCTAAATTTTTAGAGAAGATCTTATAAATGGTATTACATAAAGTGTTAGGCCTAAAATCACATGGATTCTCAAGCTCTACCTTCTTTGGAATTAATGTGAACAAGGAGTGATTGATTTCAAATAGTATAGATCTGCCCCTCCTTGAAGCTTCAGTGGCCTCCCAAAGATCTTTACCAATTATATCACAACATTTTTGATAAAAGAAGGCCTAGAATCTATCTAGACCTAGAGATTTCTCTAGATTCATATTAAATACTACCTTCCTTACTTCTAATAATGAAATTGGTTTGTTTAAAACTTTATTGTCTTCTAGAGATATGAATTTTGGAATACCTTTAAGCATTTCATCCTACTCAATTCTATTTGATCCTTCCATATTATTTAAAGTTTTATGAAAGTGGTTAATAAAAATCTCTACAATCTTGGTAGATTTATCTGTAACTATCCCTTCATGATTTCTGATTCTAGTTATACTATTTTTAGCTCTTTTATAGAGAGTCAAATTATGGAAATATTTAGTGTTCCAGTCACCCTCCTCTAGCCATCTTTCTTGAGATTTCTATCTCCAAAAAAAATTCTTCCTTGGACAAGATATCTTCCTGTTTAGCCAACAATTCTTTTTCTAGCACATAGTTGTCATTATTCATTCCAAATTTAATGATTTCTAAATTTAAGCATTTTAATCTATTTTTGATTTCTAACTTCTCTTTAAAATTATTATTAAAATGATTTTTGTTCTAATTAAGAATATTTTATTTAAGCATCTTCATTTTAGAATTGAAAATAAACATTTTTGAACCTTCGAAATCACCTTGAGACCACCATTCTCTGATATTTCCTAAGAAACTAGCATCCGAAAACCACATCTTTTTGCATTTAAATGAATTTCTACTGGGTTTGTGTGGTTCTATTAGCTCCAATTTGACAAGGAAGTGATCTGACCCAGCAATCGCAAGAATTGAAGACTAGATATTTAGATCATTTACTTCTAAATCTCCTTTGATAAGAAACCTATCGAATCTCTCTTCAATATATGTAAAATCTTTCTGTTTGTTATTCCATGTATGATCGTTACTACAAGGAATGTCAATTAAATCATGCCCTTCACATCATTCTTTAAAATCCTTCATGGATTGAAAGATCAGTTGAGAACCCCCAGTTTTCTTGTTCAAATTTAATGTTGTGTTGAAATCTCCTCCTAAGATTATAGGAATGTATTGGAAATTTTCCATATGCTAGCTTAGTTCTTTCCATACTGATTTTTTCTCTAAATTACTTACTAGCCCATATCTATTGAAAAGAATTAATTTGATATTCAATTTCACACTACTCACTAAACCACTTAGCCAATTATTCTTAGAAGTTAATATTTCTAATGAAATTTTCCTATGATTCCAAGTGAATCCTAAACCTCTAGAAGCGCCTATAGATTCAAACATACTACAACTCTAATTACCTATCTTTTTACCCAAATTAATTCCCTTTGTGTTATTTAACTTGGTTTCTTGTAATAAAATAATGTTTGATTGAAGCTTATTTAAATTTTGTTTTAAAATTCTTTTCTTGTTAGGGGCATCAAGACCCCTAACATTCCATGTAGTGATCTTCATGATTCTATGGGAAGGCTCTTCCCCTTCCCTTTATTTTCCCCTTCCATTTATTAAATAATTGACTAATTTTTTGCTATTCTCAAGCTTTACCATCTGCCTCTCTAAGTTCTTTAAGAGATTTCCTTCCTCTTTTTGTTGTCATTTTACCATAATTAGGAATATTTATTCCTTCAAGATTCTTTTTTATACCTAGCTGATCCAAATTTTCCTATGCACTCTTAAGAATTTCATCTTTATTACTTTCCACAATCACCTTTTTATCTATTTCTAGCTTTTGAAATAATTTCTCTACAAAACACTGATGTACCCCAATCATTTCCTCTTCCTCCTCATAGATACTTTTATCCATAGGAGTGTTCTTTGTTGACTTATTCTCTTCTCCAAAAGAAGACAAATCCCTTCTGAGATCTGAAAAAGTATAATTTTCTCCTCCCAGCTACAAAAATTTCTACAAGTGATCCTCTTTTTGAGCCATGTTATCACAATCTTCATTATTATAGTCAAATACCTAGTTTAGTTCATCTAGAAGCTTCTCAATGTAGTCTATTTCTAACACCTTATTCTTGTCCACTTTCTTATTCAAAAAATCTTGAAATTCTTGAATGGTAATATCCTTTAGTTTGCACACTTCTGACTCAATTATTCTAATCCTAGTTTATGTTACATCTTTTTTTGGAGATGGAGTCTACCAGAATTTAGTGAACCACTTTGGAAACTCTTTATCTGGAGTGGAATTTTCTTGAGGAGATGTTGTCCATTATGATTTTGTGTTGATGTCTGTTGTATCCCTATCAATTTTTCCTAGGACTTCAAGTAAGAGTGCCTATTCCTTCTCATCCAAACTACTTTGTATATTAACTAGATTCTTATTTCCCTCCAAGATGGATACTGCTATCCATTGTGCTTCTCTTTCTACCCTTTTGACATCTTTCTTTCTTTGTTTTCTATTGTCCACTATGATGCTCTGTAGCCTTGGCCTGCTACTTACATTAGGAGACCCTTCCTTAGCATAGAGATCATAGTCATGTCTAAGTGCTTGCAATAGAGATAATTTTGTTTTCCATCTAACTATAGAATTGATCCTATCTGATTGATGACTCTATTTTTTACTTTTTGGAGATATATTTGAATTGACCTGTTGACTTCCTTTCTTTTGGCATGAATAGATATTATTCTTTTCTACTTTTTCCTTTGGATTATCTGAAGCATATCATATATTGTAATCCTCAAATTCATGTTCTTCATGCACCATCTTGAGATGCCTTCTTTTGATCATAGATAAAGACCTATTAAGATCTGAAGTTTCTGGTAGCATGTTGAAGGAAAACTTCCTTTCATCGTCATGCTTGATAATTTTTGATATTATACCTCATATTTCTGAAATTTTAAATTGTGTTGATCTATTTGTGATAAGATTTATACGTTTAAGATTTTTATTGTTAATTTGACATTTGATTAGGAGTTTAACATTATTACATCTTTCATATGACAAATCCAAACCAATTAACCTTCCTAATGATTTACCAACCTTTTTTAAATACTTATTTGATTTAATTCTAAAGGTAGTGAATTAATTAAAAACCAAGTTGGAATTGTAAAATCTAGATAATCCTCTCTAAAATTAGAAATCCAATCAAAAATATATAAAGCGTGACCTTTAAACATACATTCAGAAATGCTAAGTAATTTTTTTTTCACAAACTCATCATAACAATGAATAAAGATTAATCTATCAAAGTAATGAGAAATACTTACCTAGAAGCCATAGAAATCCTTTATCTATTCAATCAAATTGTGCATCTTTGATTTGGGACCATTCCAAAATTAAAATAAACCTACCTCTTGGCATACTTCCCAATTTTCTTCACTATCTTGATTGTTGATGATGAGAATTGTGCCTTCATTGTCTGTAGCAGGTTGACGGAAATCCTTAGAGGGAAAAGGATCTAGTTGATAAATAAAAGTCTCTCTGTGATGTGGTGGGATATAAATGGAGGGGGAATGCAATGGAGGGTGAACTAGTGAATGAGATGGGGCACCTACAAATGGATGGAAAGTGAAACCCTCTTGCCCCAGATATAAAGAATTTAGGTTTTGGCTGGCATATTTTATAGAATTAAACACAAATATCTTCTTATCTAAGATTGATACAAAGTGCAACCTAGACAAAGAAATGCCCTTGACTTCAGTAAATGAATCCCAAATAGGACATCAAGTCATGTTCTCATTCCTTTCAATCTAAAGATTAACTACTAATTTTCCCATATAACATGAATCCTCCACCCTGTTTTTTGCATTAGGGATTTGCAATCCATGGGGATATGGTATGGATGAATGCACCTATCCATATTTAATTCTCTTAGAAGGTTTTTTTTAATAAGGTCTAACGAAATTCACATGCTTTGCCCAATTCACATTTTTTTCTTTTTTATGTCTACTTGCCATTTTTTTGAAAAAAAAGGCATGACAACATTTTTTTTTATCATATAACTCTAAATAATATTATTATTTAAATTAATAAATATTATATTAAAAGTGTCTCATGATTTAATAAGAGAGAGAAAGCATTAATTTATTTTAATTAAATTGCATAAATCTTGTGCATGAAATTAAAATAATAAAATAATAAAGGAAAAAGGTTTTTGCATGATTACATAATCGAATCCCTAATTTTTGGGAAAACTCTTTATTAGAGATTTAGAGCTCATTTCTCCATACACAAGTTTGGAGCAGCCAGTTTTCAAAAAGAGGGATTTTGAAGGAAAAGGAAAATTTGTGTGTGTTTTGTGTGTTCATTGTTTTAGCATCATATCTAGGTAGGATCTTGTGGGTTAGTGTAGTAGTTTCTCATTCTTTGATTTCTCTATCTTCTTCATGTTTCTAAATCTATTTCCAGAATTCAATTGGGTTGAAACCCTTGCATGTGATTTTATCATTCTTCATTTGAGAAACCTTTGTATATGAATTGAGAATTTGAAAACCTGGTTGAGAATCTATTGTTTTCATTTCTAAAACATCTATAAACAAATGAAGATTGAAATATTTGTATGCAAACTATCATTCTTTGATGGAGAAATATTTGTATATTTATTGGAAACCTGGTTTAATGAATTTGGGGTTTCAAAATTTGATTTCTTAGGATTCAAGACGGGATTTGAGAAGGAATACTAGAAATTTGGAATTAATAAATTTGACTATTTTAATTTCATTTGCCTACGAGATCGATCATGAAATTTTGGTATATATAATTAAATAATAATTGAAAATTACTATGTAATTACATTATTAAATATAAAAAGCTATTTTAATTGTGGGGGGGCTTGTTTGGGTTTGGCTTTAATAAAAAGGAAATAATAATAATGCATTATGGTGGGCATGGGCCACCACCCACACCCATCATTCCTCCTCTTGCTTTACTGTTACGCATTTTTCCTCCCACCAAAATTTGAACTTTGAATGCAAACCCCACCCAACAGTCACCTTCCATTTTTAATAGCATTTAAAATGCCATGGAAATATCAAAAATAAAACATTTTAAAAAAAAACCTTACTATATTTCTTATTTTCCTAAATATGTTTCTGCTGGCTTGCACCTTCTACACTATTCGATCTAGTTCAGATCTACAGTGGGCACTTTCCCACATTATCAAAACAAGTGACCTTTAAACATTTTGGGAAAGGCCCTTAGCAATGCATGGCAGGTGATTCCATGTTCTTCTTGTGGGCCATAGGATGGGAGTTGGCAGGGTGAGTCGGTGATTCTATTGGTGCCTTCTTTCCCGCATTCTGAGCTTTGTCAAACTTTTTGCAATGTGGTCAAGCACCCTAGCGACATGCAACCATGTGATGTCACAGAGGATAGTTGCACAGGTTCAGAAAACATGTGTTATGGGCACCGTCAGATCTTCAAGGATCAACAACTAGCACATGCCCGCAATAAGGTGTTGCGAGGATATTAAGTAATGCGGGTATGCGCCCTTGCAACACATGGGTGATGCAATATCCTAGGCCTGCCTTTTTAAGAGGGTGATGGCTGCTCATCCCCGGTGGTAGTTGTCAGGTGAGTTGGAATGCAAAGAAGGTATCTCATTGGTCTGTCTTGCTGAAGGTATACAGTCATATGTGATTTTTTATCCACTATCTGATGCAATGAGATCGAGGGTTGGTGCTCGCCCACATTATGGAGATGCAGTGAGGCTAAAGAATGCAGGCATGTGCCCTATTACCGTGTGTCCTTGTGGAGTCATGCTTATTTCATATGCCACAGGGTGATGCCAAGGTGGTGCTAGTTGGATGTTGAGGTGTATGCTGAGTGTTTCATAGGTCCAGAAGTATTTAGAGCAAGCGTAGTATCATAAGGATCTTTCACGATCATTGATTTTGTAGAGATTAATGATCAATGATTTCCCACATTATGAAGTTATGAGGAAGTTAAACAATGCAAGGAAGCACCTAAAGAACATGTGTCCTTGTGAGCCCAGGGAGATAATGCTATAGTTAGCATTGACAGTTAAGGTTGACGGTTGGGAGACCGCTACGATCAGGGTTTTGAGGAGCTAGTGTAGTTAGTTATTAAAATGTGGTCCACCACATGGAAACTTTGCATGGTGGAAAAATGAAATGGAATCATTGGTCCATATGGCTCATCTTGGTGCCTGAATTTGGTTGACCCACTGATCTTGCTTATTTACGAGCTGGAAACAGGGGAAATTGAGTTTTGTTGCATGATCTAATCCTTATGATCAATGCCAACCACTCTTGGATGAATGTTGAACTTAGTAAACATAGGAAAACACTCCACTCTAGTTGATTCATCTACCTAGTTAAAACTATTTAATGGTGTCATTTCTGTCTTCTCAAGGTCCTACTTTGACAAAAGATTAGATTTCATTGCATTTGGATCTGTGCTCAAATCAAATTTTCTTCAGATCTCCATGATTATTCTCTATAGGGCTTAATGGTAGTGGTTGTAGAGTAATTTTAGTTGCAAAATATCTTAGTTATGCCTGAGCTATAAAGGCAAATTTGGTAGATTTTGAAAAGGTCGACTCTTCTCTGAATTCTCTGATTTTTCTCTGCAATTTCATGTGTAAATTCCCTTTGCCTCCGAACTGTATGACACTCTACCTTATCTCCTTTAGCCATTAATTTAAAGTGCAAGAATTATTTGCCTCTCATTGGTGTGTTGTAGAGATCTGCAATCTTGCATAATTGTATCTTGTTTGGCCTATCAATCCCCTCTTTCCTTGTGTCATTCATTTGGGTTTTCTGATCTGCATGTGATTATTAGGTTAAAATAAGTTTGAATGTGTATATCTCTTGGTGTCATGATGGTTCAATAGTGCATGTATGGGTAGACATTGGTTTGAACACTCTAATTTGGTGCATCACCCCCTTAGGTTAAAGTAGGTAGATTTTCTTTCATGCATTCCTTCTCCCTTTTCCTCTCCAAGAGTAGTTAGGTGGACCCTGATAGTAAAGGAAGCCAACCTTCTCTAGAGACTCAACCTCACAGTTCAAGTCCCATAGCTTGGAGGTTGTTTTCATGTTTCACAAGGTTGTCCTTAGGTAAAAACTTTGGACATGGGTACAAACCTCTGTGACAACAATTTTTGGCATGCTCGATGGGACAATGTTCAGAAGATTTCAATATTAATACCAAGGAGACAATACTGGCTTCAGTGTTTAAGCCTTCAAGAGGCTCATTCTTCAAGTACTTGGTGACTCTGAGTTTCAAATACATCTGGTTCCAGACCAAAGTTGTAGTAATTCATGCCTAGAGCTGAAACAAGGGCATCTTCTAGAGGTAAATTCTAGTACCAAGAGCTTTCATTTTTAAATCCTAGAAGAAGGAAGACTAGAGTATCTTTATCACCAGTTAGGAGTGCAATAGTAACAACTACACCTGCAAGATCTATCTCTACTCCTCCTACTATTAGATCTCAGTGTAGATTACCATCAGCACATATCAATAGATCACTTGTCTATATGGCATAGCCTAGGGCTCATACTTTTTCCACCTTTAATGGTGGAAATCCTCTTTTATTGGCTCAAAGGCAAGACATACCAATAGTTGCACTCAAAAATATACCAGAGTTTACTGGTGAAACTTCTATCTCTCCCTTAGAACACATTCAAGAAGTTTCAAATGTCTATAATGTCCATGGTATTATATAAGATGATGTTGCAATTAGATTTCTAGCCTCATCCTTGAAAGGAAAAGCACTACAATGGTATAGAGGTTTGGCTCATGGTTCTATAACAGATTGGGATGGATTAGGAGCAGGACTGTGTAAACACTTTGAGGAAAAAAGTGACCATTTGTCACTTTTAGAATAGTTGACTACTATAAAAAGAGCCCCCCATGAATGTATGACTGATTTCAACTATAGGTTTCAAAAGACATGCGATAGAATACCTACTTTAGTAAAGCCCACCCTTGGTAATGCCTTCTTGCATTACCTCAAAGATTTTAACAATGACATTGCCACTACAATCTAAACTATGGGAGGAGATACCTTGCCTAATGCTTATGACATAGCAATAAAGTTAGAAAACATCCTAATACAAGGAGGTAAGCTAGCTCAAAGGCCTCCTATGCCTTTTTTCCCTAATGTTCCAAACCACCAACCAACAATGGCTCCTCTTCCCACAACTTCCACATCAAAATCCCTTGCTCTAGTCCCTCAAGCTTCCACATCTTCAAATGGAATAGATGAAATCAAGGAAATGATGCAATCTATGATGCTGAACATAGATAAAAGATTGCAAGGCCAGGAGAAGAAGTTGGAGGATAGCTTCTCTGTGATGCAGAAAGTGAGCAACAAGGTGGTCACTCTAGAGAGATAGCAAGCTCAAGGTAGTAAGGCTCATCAATTGCAACATAAAACTCTAAACAATGGTAGGCCTCCAAATCATAATTATGGGAATAATTCTTTTGATTAGAATAGGTAAAATAGCCATGCTTAAACCTCAAATTTAAACCAAAGTAGGGCTATAGTTCCTAAAAACAACATGGCCCAAGATCAGGATTTTTTCCCCTCTTGTAACTACTCCTATGCCGACTGCATGTGTCAAAAGAATGAATCCTATTTTTCTTTGACCATCCAAGATCCTGTAGCAGGACAATCATACAAGGAGGACCAATTTAAAGAGGCCTCATATATGCAAGGACATGGTGATTGCTCCTTTATGAATCATCAAGTGGAGGAACATTGTAATGTAAACTAGGATTCCATTGCTCACAACACTAGGAGCAAAAGAAGAGCTACTGAAAATGCTACCCCTCCTCTTCCCAATCAGGCCTTAGCTTCAAATGCAATTCCTCATGAACAAGGGGTAAATGATCAATCAAATACCTTTCAGCTGTAGAGGTGAAATAATGGTAGAAAGAATGTAAGTGATCCTCAGGTTGTTCCATCTCAACCTCCTACAAATGTAGCTCCTAAGGCTTCTACCAAGACACCTACTATGCCATTCAGTGTGGTAGAGCAAATGAAGAAGACAAATGTTAATATTTCCATGTGGGATGTTGTTGCTACTATACCCATGCAAAAGAGGTTGTTGCAGCAAGACTTGGAAAGTATTGAACCAAAGGATCAACCACCCAGCATGGAAAGTACCACAAGCCTAGTAAAACCATCAAGGGAGGAATAAATAAGTTAAAAGGTTAGACCTCCTCCATTTTATGTTTCTCTAATTATAAGGGATAAGCTAGTCCACAATTACATGATTGATTCTGGGGCTAGTAGTTCAGTAATGCCTAGGTGTGTTGCTAATGCTTTGGGAATGGAATATGAGCCCATTGTTAGGGATGTATTACAGTTGGATGGTAGTACTATAAAGACTATAGGGATCCTTAGGAATCTGGAAATGGCCCTACATGCATGCCTTGGTTGTACTGTAACTCAAGATATATCTGTTGCTGAAGTCAAGCCACATTTTGCCATCTGTCTATCAAGAGACTTCACTACCCAAATAGGTGGTTATATATCTTCTAATTGGTCATATATGTTTTTTTGAAAAAGATATGGGGCCAAAGCTTCAATCAAAGTAGAGCCTCTAGCCCTCCATCATACTAAATCCTACATCCCTAATCTCATCAACATGAATTTCACTATCCTAGAAGTGGATGAAAATGACATAATGAATAAGCCTATTACTTCCCTAGTAGAGATACCTAATTTTTTCTTAGATGAATGGGCTAATGCATATCAATTTGATCCTATGCCAAAAGCCCTTGAGATGGGTCTCAATACATATTGTATATTAGAGAAGGATGCTCTAGTTTCCAATCTTGTGGAGACTAAGGAGGATGTGAGTAGGGTATGGAGTATGTTCTTTGATGGATCAAAGAATAAGAATGGGTCAAGGGCTGGTGTGATGTTGATTTCTCCTACACAAGTAAGGTACTACTTTTCCTTTAGGCTCTAGTTCTGTTGCACTAACAATGTGGCCAAGTATGAATCCTTGATTCAAGGTCTCCTACTTGCTCAAAAAAGAGGAAGTCAAGCTTTAAGTGTATATGGAGATAGTGAGTTGGTGGTTAATCAAGTGAGAAATCAGAATATCACCAAGAATAGTTTTCTCAAGTATTATAAACATAAGGTATGGGATTTTCTTGAAGGTTTCAATGCATTTAATATTCAAAGCATCCTTAGAAAAGAAAATAGACATGTTGATAGACTTGTAGTGATAGGTGCATCTTATGATGTGCTAGGGAATCTTATGGAGAAGAAGAAGCAACTAGTCAAAAAGGTAGTAAGGCCTACCATCCCTAAGAACAATGTCCATTGGGAAGTGTTTGAATCTGATGAACAAATTGTAAGCTTCTTGTTGAACAAAGCTGAATTTTTAGATAGAAACCAGTCAAGACTATAGGATCAGTATGGTGATCAAATCATTAATCTTAGTTCCAATAAATTGTCTAGAGGTCTCATTACCTTAGAGAGTGTTTTTAATCCTGATGACCAAGCAAGAGGCAGAGCCATGAACTTAGCTACTGACGAAGATGATCACACCCTAGTTATGGTTGCTAATGGATAATCCTTAAACATGGGGAAGGTATGTTCTAAGATTGAGCAAGAAAGTTTTATTCATCTATGTCAAGAATTTAATGATATTTTTTGCTTGGACATATGATGATTTAAAGGGTTTTGACCCAAGGTTATTTCAGCATACCATAGATTTAATTAATAATGTCAAACCAATAAGACAAAAATAGAGGCCAATGAATCCCAAAATTGAACCCTTAATGAGAAAGGAGCTATCCAAATTGATTGACGCCAATATATATTTTCCTATCAAACACTCATCATGGGTAGCAACCCTTGTCCCTATTAGGAAGAAGAATTGAGAAATTAGATTGTGTGTGCATTTTAGGGACCTTAAACAAGCTTCCCTTAAAGATCACCATCCTCTTCATTTCTTGATAGATTTTTTGGCTAAAATTAGGTACTAGTCAAAGAGTCTGATAGGAACAAGACTACATTTACCACCAAATGGGGTACCTATGCTTATTGTAAGATGACATTTGGGCTAACCAATGCAGGTGCTACATTTCAGAAGGAAATGGAGATGGCCTTCAAAAACATGATTGAAAAGTTTTTATTAGTTTACCTTGATGATATCACAGTGTGTTCAAAGAATATAGAAGATCATTTTGATCATTTAAGATAGGTGTTCTCAAGGTGTAGAGAGTTTGGGGTATCCCTTAACCCGAGAAAATGTGTCTTTGCTACCAATCAAGAAAAACTATTGGGACACATTGTATCTGAGGATAGCTTGACCATTGATCCAAAAAGAATGAAAGCAATACGTGTCTTCCCTCTTCCTAAACATAAGAAAGGTTTGAAAAGTTTCCTTGGTAGGATAAATTTTGTGAGAAGATTTATCCCTAATTTTCCTACCATGGTAAAACCCCTTACAACTATTATCAAGAAAAGTATGGTCTTTGCATGGACCAAGGAAGGGAAGGAAAGTTTTGAAGAGATTAAGGTAGCCATAGCCTCAGCCCCCACTCTCATTAATCCAAATTTTGAAAAGGATTTCATCATTTATACCCTAGGTGGTGAGTCAAGTATTTTTGTTGTCTTGACCCAAAAAAATGATAAAGATGAAGAGTAGCCCATAGCCTTCTTTAGTGAAGGGATTAAAGAGTATGAAGACAAATACAACTATGTAGAGAAGCAAGCCCTTGTAGTCATCACAGCTTTAAAGAAATTTAGACACCTCCTATCTCATAATAAGATTCATGTGTTAGTACCCCATGCTAGTGTGAAGGATTTCCTTTTGAGAAAAGATATTAGTGAGAAGAGAGCTGTTTGGATTACTAAAGTGATGGAATATGATGTTGACATCCAGATCACCAAGCTAGTAAGAGGGAAGGGGCTATGCAAATAGATGATATCACCTCAGGAATTAGATGAGGAGGTCACCATGATACTAACAGAACAACAAGAAGCAAGAAATGATGATCCAAGGAACTGGATGGATGATATGAAGAATTTCTTATTAGGAAATGGATACCCTCAAGGACTAGATAGAACTAAAAGGAGACAGTATAGATTATATTCAATTCCTTATGTTATAGTTGATGGTATCCTTTTCAGGAAAGATTTTAATGGATCCCTATTAAGATGTATTAACATAGACTAAGCTAAAAGAATGACCAAAGAGCTTCATGATGGTCCTAATGGTCATGGTCACTTCTTAGCAAGGACAACTGCAATGAAGATCATGAGAGTTGGTTATTACTGGCCATCCTTGTTCTATGATTGTCATAGTTATGTGAGGAAGTGTGAAAAATATGTCTTCTTCTCTAGTAAGAAAAATCTTGCAACTCTTCCTCTTCATCCCATTTAGGTGGGCCAGCCTTTTTCTCAATGGGGATTGGATTTTATAGGCCCTATCAATTCTCATTCTATTTCTAGTCACAAATAGATTTTAGCTACTATAGATTACTTCACTAGATGGACAGAGGTAGTTGCATTGAGGGACACCACAAAATCTTTAGTTGTCGAGTTCCTCGATGGAATTGTGACTAAGTTTGGTGCCCCTTCAACTATTATTTCAGATAATAAAAAATCTTTTGTAGGAGCTCAAATTTGTGCATGGGTAGTTGACCATAATATCTACTTGAGCACATCCTCAAACTACTATCCTCAAGGCAATCATTTAGCTAAGTCATCCAACAAAAACATAATCAGGATTATGAAATGATATATAGAGGATAACCAGAGGTGTTAGCATCAAAAGTTGAGGACTGCACTATGGGCTAATAGAATAACACCTAAAAGGTCAATAAGTAATTCACCATTTATGTTGGTATAAGGCAGAGAAGCAAGGATTCCAATTTCATTAGAATTCCCATCCCTAGAACTAGCCCATCAACTAGAGCTAATTGAAAATGGTCCCATGACAGTAAGAATGGCAGAGCTAATGGAGTTGGAAGAGAAAAGAGTTTGGGCCATGTAGACCCTAGAGACACATCAACAGCAAGTGAAAAGGAACTTTGATAAAAAAAGGATAGGATCAGAACCTTTAGAGAGGGTGATTTGGTTTTGAAATGGGATGCAGATAGGGAAAAACTATGAAGACACTCAAAATTTGATACACTATGGAATGGTCCCTATCTGATTGTCAGTTGCAAGTAGGCCAATGCTTTTCAATTAAGCAAGCGTGATGGTGAAGTTTTTCCTATCCCATTCAATGGAATCTATCTCAAGCCATGTATCTGATAGGGATTGAAGTTTCATGTATATATTAGAGTAGTTTTCTTTCTATTGGTTTTCCAGTTTTCAAGAAGTGCATGAGCACGGATTTGTCTCTGTGAGATAGCCAAATTTTTTGAAGTTTTGAAGGCTGCTGAAGATTTTTGGTCTCTAGTTCTAGTTGTAGAGATAGAGGGCAAGTTTTTAGGGTTTTTGTTCCCATATAGGTAGGGTTAGGGTTTCATAGTCCATTGATCAATAGATTTTTGACTCTATAGCCCAATGGATGCATAAGGTCACTGGTCACACACATAGTTGGCTTGCATCCCCTCTGAGTCGTAAGAAATGGTACCCATTTTGCCTCTTGCCAAAATTTGAACTTTGAATGCAAACCCCACCTAATGGTCACCTTCCATTTTTAATAGTATTTAAAATGCCATGGAAATATCAAAAATAAAACATTTTAAAAAAACCTTACAATATTTCTTATTTTCCTAAATATGTTTCCACTGCTTACACCTTCTGCACCATCAGATCTGGTTCAGATCTATGGTGGGCACTTACCCACATTATCAAAATAAGTGACCTTTAAACATTGTGGGAAATCCCCTTAGCAATGTGTGGCAAGTGGGTCCATGTTCTTCTTGTGGGCCACAGGATGGGAGGTGGCAGGGTGAGTTGGCAATTCTATTGGTGCCTACTTTCCTGCATTCTAAGCTTCGTCAGACTTTCTACAATGCAGACAAGCACCCTGGCAACACGCATCCATGTGACATCATAGAGAATAGTTGTGTAGGTTCAAAAAGCACGTGTTACGGGCACCTTCAGATCTTCAAGGATCAACGACTAGTGCATGCCCTCAATAAGGAGTTACGAGGATATTAAGTAATGCAGGTATGCGCCCTTGTCAAACATGGGTGATGCAACATCCTGGGCCCACCTTTTTTAGAGGGTGATGACTGCTCATCCTCAGTGGCACTTGTTAGGTGACTTGGAATGCAAAGAAGGTATCTCATTGGTTCATCTTGTTGAAGGTATACAGTCGTATGAGATTTTTTATCCACCATCCGATGCAATGAGATCGAGGGCTGGCACTTGCCTACATTATGGAGATGCAATGAGGTTAAAGAATGTAGGCATGTGCCTTATTGCTACCTATTCTTTTGGGGTTAGGCTTGTTTCATATTCCACAAGGTGATGCTAGTGTGGTGCCATTCGGATGCCAAGGTGTATGCTGAGTATTTCATAGGCCTAGAAGTATTAAGAGCAACCGCAATATCATAAGGATCTTTCACGATCATTGATTTCCTACAGATCAACAATAAGAAATTTCCCACATTATGAAGTTACGACGAAGTTAAAAAATGCAGGGAAGTGCCTAAAGGACATGTGTCCTTGCAAACCCAGGGAGATAACATTGTAGTTAGCATTGACAGTTAAGGCTGACGGTTGGGAGACCTCTACGATCAGAGTTTTGAGGAGGTGGCACAATTAGTTATAAAAATGTGGTCAACCACGGAGACTTTGCAGGGTGAAAAAATGAAATGGAATCATTCATCCACGTGGCTCATCTTGGTGCCTAAATTCGGTTGGCCCATTGATCTTGTTGATTCATGAGCTAGAAATAGGGAAAATCAAGTTTTGTTGCGTGATCTGATCCTTGTGATCAATGTCAACCACTCTTGGATGAATGCTAAACTCAGTAAACATGGAAAAACACTCCACCACCCTAGTTGATTCATCTACCTAGTTAGAACTATTTAATGGTGCCATTTCTATCTTCTCAAGGTCCTGCTTCAACAAAAGATAATATTTCATTGCATCTAGATCTGTGCTTAGATCAGATTTTCTTTAGATCTCCATGATTATTCTTTGTAGGGCTTAATGGTAGTGGTTGTATAGTAATTTTAGTTGGAAGATATCTCAGTTATGCCTGAGCTATAAAGGAAAATTTGGTAGATTTTGAAAAGTTCGACTCTTCTCTACCTTCTCTGATTTTGCTCTATAATTTCATGTGTAAATTCCCTTTTCCTTTAAACTATATGACACTCTACCTTATCTCCTTCAGCCATTAATGTAAAGTTTAAGAACTATTTGCCTCTCATTGGTGTGTTGTAGAGATTTTCAATCTTGCATGACTATATCTCTTTTGGCCTATGAATGGTATATAAGTGAATCCCCTCTTTCCTTGTGTCATTCATTTGGGTTTTCTAATCTGCATGTGATTGTTAGATTAAAGCAAGTCTGAATGTGTATATCTCTTGGTGTCATGATGGTTCAATAGTGCATGTATGGGAAAAGATTGGTTTGAACACTCTATTTTGGTGCATCACCCCCTTAGGTTAGAGTAGGAAGATTTGTTTTCATGCATTCCTTCTTCCTTTTCCTCTCCAAGAGTAGTCAGGTGCACCCTGATAGTAAAAGAAGCCAACCTTCTTTGGAGACTCAACCTCACAGTTCAAGTCTCACAGCTTGGAGGTTGTTTCCATGTTTCACAAGGTTTTCCTTAGGTAAAAACTTTGGACATGGGTGCAAACTTCTGTGACAACATTTACCATGGCTGACAACCCTCTAATGGGTTACATGTAGTAGGCCTACTACTCAATCAGGAAGGTTATCCATAGCATGCCACCAACTGATAGGCTATAAGTGTTTTTGTTTAAGTGGGTAAGTTAGTTTGTTATTATTTATTATTATTATTATTAAATTTTTAATAAATTTAATTTATGTTATTTAATTATATTAAATTCTATTAATTAAATTAATATTTAATGTTATAAGTATGATGATTGTTAATAGATTGGTAATTATTTTATTAATAATTTAACTTATTTTATTTTATTAATAGATGATTATAATCATTAATAATATAATGATTTTTTATTAAATTTTAATAATATTTAATTAATTTATTATTAAAATACAATTGTACAAGTGTATTGTGAATTGTGAATTGGGGAAAATTGGTTAACTCGAGTTTTGGTTAATAGTTCTATGTCATATTTAATTGATTTTTAATAAGATTTATGAATCTATTAATTTTAGGACTCGAAAACCTTAGTAGTTATCATACTTTGACAAAAGGAAAACTGAAACCATGTTTTTTATTGAATCTTGTGTTTTGATAATGAGTTAAATTATTAAAACTATGTTTAAACAACTTTTTATGATTTGTTGAGAGTTGAGACTCATGTGGACTTGAGAACTTTAGTGAATCTATAATACTTGAAAATGACAATGAAAATTGGAAACATATCAATGAAAATTGAACTTTAGTGTTTTCAAAACCTAATGAATTATGAAAGTTACTTTTGTATGTACTTTATGTGACATGTGGTTTACTATTATGGGTTTTGGGGTTGACTCAGCTTTGACCAAATAAGGATGTTTACTAGAAGCTTGGGGTTTTTTTTCTATGATGATGTTTTGACCTATTTTGGTTATCATATTTTATACCCTACCATGGTGATGTGTCATGTGTGTTCTATCATGAGTTTGATCAGATGTTTTGTTGGGTTGTCCAGTTTCTTGTGTAGAACTGAAGTGAATGGAGTGACTTTTCTAGTGTAACCTTTGAGTCTTTGATTAGTTATCTTTGGATTTATGCCTAATTTCTTGTTTAGCACTTAAGTGATTATTGTGGTTTGTTTTTGGTGATGTCATGTGATGTCATGGTTTTGTATATGTATACTTGATCTTGGATCAATCCTGTTAGGATGATTGTATTGGTGAAATCTATGATTGTGATCAGTGATATTTTAGTACTTTCTAGTTGCTTGTGTAAGAATTGATGTGTGGTTTATGGTCATATGAGACCTTCTATGTTTACTGAACTTAATGTAGGTTATTTTGTAGATCATGTTGGGAAGTGGCTTGCAATGGACGTCGAAGCCTTAAAGAAGCTACCTAGGTAACCAATTATAGGTTGTTTTAATAAGTGATAGCATTTCATTAAATGGGTTTAAAATGAATTAATAAGATATGGTGCCACATAAAGTCACTAGGGGGTCAGAGTCCTAAGAGACTGCTATGGTAACCTTAGAGTTGATTCATTAGTATGCCTTGTATGTACAAAAGAATATTGATGCCACATAGAGACACTAGGGGGCCAGAGTCCAGTGAGGCTGCCAAGGTAACCTTAGAGTTGGCTCATGCAATGACACTTTCCCACTTTCATAGTAGATTTCCTACACGTTTTTTTCCCTCTAGGTTTAGATGATACTTGTGTCTTGGTATCCTTTGAGATAGTTTTATTTCAGGTGTTTCTTTGAACCTAGATGTTGGTTTTGACTTGTGTTTTGATATATTTATGAGACTTGAGTTTATCTCCTTAGCATAGTGGGAGTGGGCCATTTAGCTTCCACGATGTCAGGTGGTAGCATATTTTCTTATATAATTGAGATCCAACTACTGGACATCATTGGTGGATGTATTTGTGCAGTTAATCCTCTCATTTTGTTCTTGTATACTATGATGGATGGTTGTACTCTATTGTATTGTATTTGATTATCAAAAATTTTATGAGATGATGTATTATATTCATGATGTATATTCTTTGATCCTTTCATACCATGTGACTTGTATAGTGGATGATTATGCATTCTGGTTATGCCAAGTGGTAGCTTATGTAATTTTATATTTTCTTAAATGGATTTTTACTTATGATTATTTTTTGATATGCTTATGTTGTGTATTGGATCTAATATTAATAAACATAAATGTGATTCAACATCACAGAACCCTTAGGGGGTGTAATCTATTTATGATGTTTTTATGTATGTAATTAATGCTTCTGCTGTAGTATATCTGTTGTTGTTTAATTATTATCTTTATAAAAAAAGTTTGGTAAACTTAGTGAAACTTTAGGTTAATTTCTTTTAGGTTCCCTAGCGAGGTGTTATAGTTGCAAGGTCTAGAATAGCATGTGGAGATGTAATTGCCAATGGACGGTGGATAAGTAGGGCAGACAGAAACAAACAAAGCTAAAGCACACCACCTAACCTAAAATATGTACAAAGGGAGGAAGAAATCCCACCATAGAAATAATGACATAAGGTACTTACATGAAACTGATGAATTTTTGAGAGAATTAGGAGCGTTTCCTCCATAATTAATCTTGTTTCCCCAACAAGGCTCCTACTTTCATCAATATCATGCTAACTCAAAACCTCTAGATAGTATGTAGGACTCAACTAAATCCCCAATTAGGTCCAAAAATCCATGCTTTATTATATATCATTTCATCCTCCTTGGGTCCTTTTATAGTCTCCTTTAGATGGTCTCCTAAGAGAGGAGGATGGGTACACACTTTCTTAATAGAAGTAGGGTGCTTAGAATTTGGGCTTTGAGTGCCACTCTCATATAATTGAGCTTCATCAACCTAGGCATAGAAAGGCTTCTTATGCACAAGATATCCTATATGATAGATATATGATTCATTACATTTAAGAGTCATATGCACTAATCTAAATTCTCCATATGCTCTAGTGTGTCATCATTATTCTTAAAAATAGCAAGACTAAACACAAGAGGTTCAATCATGAACAACCCTTATTCAATCTGATATGAGCTAGTAGCTAGGCCATAAGATGACTCATTTGTTCTGAGGGATGACAAGGATCCACAAAAGAAATACTCCTTCATAATAAGGATATTTATATCCACTATGTATGTTGAAGTGTCCAAAGACTAATAATTGACAACAAGACTTCCTTCTTCAATCAAATCTTGCATAGGAGAAGATTCTTTGCTAGTGAGAAGCATTACCTTATCTTCCTGAAGCTCCTCTTTATGCATCTCTCGAGAAAATATTGAAGTCTTACCTCCTAGTTTCTCATCATGAAATGGATGCTTCAGAACAATATGATGATCATCCACTTTTGGTTTGAGATTCACTTCATCATATGCATCTAATGAACACTAATTACTCTCTTCTTCTTGAGCATCTCCAATGTTCATCTAGTCACCAAACATTGGAAAACTAGTAGCATTGTAATCGGGTGACTTTATCAGGAGTCCTTCATGTTCAATTGTATGTGCTTGCTTCATCATCTTTCTTTCACATTCTTTCATATTCTTTAGTTTATGGAAATGGGCATAGATGTGGTTCCAAAACATCTTTGACATATGGTACTCTTCAATATTGACATTTTTGCAGACTACATAAGAGATACTCTCTCTATACTAGGAAAAAATCCAATGAAGCACCTTGTCATCTATGGCATGGAGCTCTTCGAGAGTGGGAATGAGCTTCATCCTTGTTTTCTTCAACCTCAGCTTCTCTCTTTGCATGTCTTTCAACTTGTAGAATCTAGTACACACACATTCCCATAGGGATACAAAAATATGATTATCTTCAATGTTGATATTCATTTGAATGACATGGGAGATTCTTTCCTTGTATATAACCATGAGCTCTTGCAACAACTTATCAATAATCTCTTTGAGTTCTTGGAGAGTGGGTTTAGGCCTTGGCCTTCTCTTGGTTTTTGAATTTGGCATGGCCATTGAGTTACATTGGGCCTTCCTAGACCAAAGAAAGTAGGTCCTTCATATAGAGTCTCCATCCTCCATCCTTAGGGAGGAACCTATTCATTTATGGGAATGAAAATCCAAGAACTAGACTTTGATTCAAATCCCTAGTAGAGTCACCAAAAATTGTTCCATAATAGATTGTCCTTTTCTTGAAAATGGTCTTAGCCTTGACTCTTTGTCAAAAACTAAAGGAATAAACTAATACCAACAAATGTTAGAATATTTAGACCACTAATATAACTGAAACCACAACAAGATACTCATACACAATAACACTAGATATGTTAACTAGGGAAACTATTGATCAAAGGGAAAACCCTAGTGGGGATGGTATCCAAAATATGATGTACTAATATAAATATTCCTTCTTAGAGGATGGACCCTGTTAGGAGTCTATGAATACATTCAATACATATGAGTCCCTATTAGGAGACTTTGAATCCCTATTAGGGGTTGTGGAAGATAGTTGGACCCACTTCCCAAATAGATTCAAGAGCAAGACCAATGAACCCACTATCCAAATGATCTTTGTATTATTCCTTGTAGAATAATATAAATGAGATGTACTTTCTTCCTCTTCTTCTGCCCTATCAACTAACCCTCTACTCCTTCTGATCTTGTAACTAGATCAGAAAACTTGCATCCAATAATCCCTTGGATCACTTACATGCATTCCTTAAGCACTTGTCTCCTTTTACTACTTTTCACTTCATGCAATGATCACAACACATTACAAACAAGGAAAACATCTTTCCTTTATACTATATCTTCAAAATAATTCCTTGAGTCAGCCTTGAGGATTTCCTAATTAATTATAATAAGATAATTAACTAATTACAATTATAATAGCACTATCAACTCACAATCTATACAAAACTTCACATGTGCAATACTAGGGCTTGCACACTCGCTGATGTCACTAACAAACTATCTTCTTTCACTACCTAACTACACATCTTCTCATTGCATCTCATATGTAAGATATAAAACAAACATCAAGAACTACTTTCCCAATACTTTATCTCTAAACTACTCTTTGTAAATCAAGTGCATCTTCTGTATGTCTTTGACTTAGACTTTGCACACTCAACCACATCATCAAGACATAGTGTAGAACATGTCCATGACTACACATCAATAGAAAATCAAACCATTGTATGTACCATTATGATCTATGTCTTCTACTCACCTAGTTTTTACAAAGACCATGCTATGTTGACATCAATGACAAATATAGTCATCAATACAACATATTAGTACTCTCCAATGCTCATGATACTCCCCCAAAGTAGTATCATCAACATTCATGCTAACAATAGAATGGGTCTAGATAGGTTCTTTACCAAAGAACCCTAAATTTTAAGGGTAAATCTCCCCTCTAGATTGATTTTCAATCTATTCTAGTTCTATAACTAACTTAAAGGTATTCTCTTATCCCAAGATCAATAGAGGAAGATCCAAGTAACCTATAACTATAGTATACTCAAGAATATTTTAGGATTATCTCTAAACTATTGTCTAATTCAAAATACATCTAAACTAGCTAAATGCAAACACAATGAAAATTGGAATGGTTCCCAACCTAAATGGATCACAATCCATGTCAAAACCACTATCAGTGACTTCCCAACAAGTTCACATTCCAATTCTCAAACAACTAACAGTCCTGGCTTGGCAGTAAGGTGAAAGTAAAATAATCAAAGTGATAATCAGTCATGAGAACTACTTACCATAATAAGATATAAAGACTCAAAAAATTCCCAACCTTTTCATAATCAACCCTCTCTCTACAACTTTGAGTCTCACCTGATAGTCCCAACTAGTAGGAGAGGATTGTACAGTATATTGTTGATCTTATTTACTTCTCAAAAAGTTACATTTATAGGCACTTTATAATTGGTTAGTTACATCACCACACATAGAATAGACATGTTCTAAAAATAGGATTGATTGATCAACCATCCATTACAAAGCCTTAGACTATGTAGAGAATGCAAAATATGGCCAAAATATCAAAAAAAAGATACAAAGAAGGGGTGATATGTGTCACATCTTTGCAAGGAGAATATAATGCTTTTGAAAAAGAATCATTTCTTCTTTGGAGTTACAGATTTATCTCTTTAGGCCTTCATTGAATCAATTACATTCTTCAGCTCCATGACACCTAGAATGAGGATATTGTCAGCTCTACTCAATAGATTGGAGGCAACCCTCCTACAATGAGAAAGAAGAGAAAGATATAGAAGACTGAGGAATTCCAAATCTGATCTATAAATGACCACTATCCACTTGAAATCTCATCCTAATGTTAATACAAAGAATTTCTCATCTTTTCTCTTTTTGTTGATATACAATACTTATATATTTGAATCAAAATTAGGCCCTTTCAAAGTTTAGTCAAACCCTAGTTGACTCTTCTTGACAAATGGCCTTTTGTGATTGATTTCTTGATCCATGTCACTAGCTTTGTCATATTACACCTGGCTGCTTCACCATGGTATTGTCACATGGTCTCATCTCATTGGTTCTCATCTTTAACAGCTCTAGCTTGTAATTGGACAAGATTTTGATGCATGGAGCCCCATCCACTATATTCAAATGACTTTTCAAGTCAATTTTGATCCTTTTTAATTTTGTGGCCCAAAATGGATTTGTGTATGGACAAGTGTCATTATTCTGAAGACTTTCTCCAAAACCTTTTGTTCTTCAACATTTAGACTTGAAACATGACTAGGGCCATTAGATCCTTGTTGATTGAATGGTGTGTAACACATGTTAAGGATTTTGATATCATAATAGATCTTACATCAAGTATTCCACATGTCCTCTTTCTAGGAAATATGTCAATACAAGCTTACTATTTTCGAAATCAGCTTGAAATTCATTTGGAGTTGTTAATCTTCTAATCTTTTGATGAGTTTATGGGTGGCCATGATTCATTCAAGGTTAAATCTTGACCCCAGAAAATCCTCATGTGTAAACCATCATTTAAAACTCTTAAACATTGAGTGAGACACATGGTGCACTATTTTTATGTTGCTATAACTAAAAACCTTGCAACTTTCTGTAATGACATAATGACAACCATTGAACTTGAGGTTAATCTATGGTTGAAGTTAATTTTGAGTACCACTCCAATTGCCCAGTCCCATTGGACACATGTCAGAATGTCACTATGTCACTTTGGCTAAAGGACTTGTAGCTTTTCATAATGACATAACAAGTCATTGATCTCAGTTGATCAAACAATGGTCAGCTTGATGCCCTGTCTATGCTTAACCATCATGTGTAAATTTGTGACTTTCTCTTTGACTGCATGGCAAGCATTAACATTAACTTCTCTAAAACTTTTTTTCCTTCAACATTTAGGCCTGAAATGGATTTGAGTGTGAACAAGTGTCACTATTCTAGAGACTTTCTCCAAAACATTTTGTCCTTCAACATTGAGGCCTGAAACATGACTAGGGCCATTCAATCTTAACATTGTTGGACAATCAAGATAAATTGATGATTTTTGGGATACTTTAGAATAACTATGAGGGAGGATGAATCAATTATCCAAGGTCCAAATATACAAATAAAACTTTTCAATACTGCAACTTATCCATATGCATGCATTGACCATTCAATATCTTAAACATATGCATATTGTTGTCCTATGTCAAAATAGCTTTGCAGAAATGTAAACATGCAAAACCACAAAATCAATCACACATTTTGACACATGGATTTTACGTGGA
This sequence comes from Cupressus sempervirens, assembly GCA_028749045.1. Classification (NCBI taxonomy): domain Eukaryota; kingdom Viridiplantae; phylum Streptophyta; class Pinopsida; order Cupressales; family Cupressaceae; genus Cupressus; species Cupressus sempervirens. Next base: position 110,284,896 of record CM053793.1, read on the forward strand.
AATCCAATTTGGAAAAAACCACTAGTAACATGCTACCAATTTTCACTCTTCTAAAATGAGCTCTATGAGGAGCCAACCTTGTTAAAGGTTACAGTGCACACTATTAAATTTGACCTAGTTAAAGGATTTCAATCACCCTATTAGGAGTGAGGCTAGTTAGAGGGTTAGAACATTCCATTAGAATGCCACCCTACTAAAGTATTTACAAATGACTGTTAAGTCAACCTTAATCCAAAGAATTTATCCAAACTGATACAATTATTAGATAATAATAGTAGGACTTGATCTTATAACAATAACAACTCACTTGCACATTACAAATCTCACATTTTTATCATCTTCATCTCTAATATCTTTTTCACCCTTCAAGCACTTTTTAAGCCTTCTTTCTTTGTATGCCAATTTTAGACTCTTCTATTTGGCTACCATATGAAGCAACACCCTAAACTTCTTGTCTTCCTTAGGTTCTCACACATGAAAACTATTGCTTATGGTCTACTATCTCTATAGATAGAGAATTTAGGCCTTTTACCATAGCCACAATTTTCAATTCTAGGGTTAGGTAAGATTCATTAAATTTACCCATTTTTCTATTTTATGCCCTTCTAGAAACTTTCTCTACAATCCTCTTTAAATTTTCATCAAAATGGTTTATCTTGAATTCTGTACCACTAGCTCATCATAGTTATCTACCACATGCTTCACATAATTCAAGAAATCAACTTAGCTAGCTTAGATTCATTAAATATTTGATCTAACACATTTTCTTGGCACTCGGCAATAACACTCTGTTTGCTCAGCAAACACTATGTTCTAATGCTCGACCAACACTAGGTTTCTTGGCATCCACTATGTCTTTACTGGTTCTCAAAACATACTAACTATCTTCACTCGACACCAACTAGATTTCTCTTTGTTGGCACATACTAACTTTCATCACTCAACTTCCACTATTTTCTTCTTAGCCTAGACTAACTTTCCTTAGCTTGCACTATTTTCTTGATTAGGCTTGGCAAACACATTTATTCACTTAGCATTCTTCTAGTCTTTTCTCAAGTGCCTTTTCACTATAGCCTTAAGTAGAGGAACAATAAACTATATCATCAATGTCTTGATTGGTATTAGTGCTCCTTTTATACACCAAATAACTCAACCTTTCTCTAGGTTCTCTTGTTATCCTTTCTTTGCAAATCATCTTCATCAATAAAAAAAATAATAGCATTCATACCAAAGTAAGAAATTGTCTCACCATAAAGTAGTAGGTTTGACATCAGGGACAAAATAATAATTGTTCCATGGTAGGGTTCATCAATCTTCTTCACTTCAACAATGATTTGGGTCTACAACTTACTAGGTGGAAGGAGATATATGGTTCCCACTACACCGTGAAGATTAAAGAGTTTGCATCTAGCTAAAGTCGTAAAGCAAGGTCCATTGGATTCAATATCCTATTAACTACTTCACTTGGCTCATTGTGGGTCTGCTACCACATGGATCTTTATGACTATGGATTTGACACTTCAATACTTAATCACACGAATTCTTATTTATATGATATTTAACTTTTCTTCCTCTTGTTGTGGTTGATCATGATTTGATTTTGATCATTTCTCTAATCACATCAATGACTTGAAACACATCGCCAACTTTTTTCTAAGCTTTCCATGATCTATTCATTCAATTGGTTTCTTCTTTATCGCTCTAGTTGTTGATCTTCATGGAATCTTTTCCTCTAATGTACACAAAATTGGTTCTTAACTTCAAGAAGGTTCTAAGTATGGATAGATGTATTGATATAGCTCATTTAGCTTTCTTCTCATCTTAGGAAAATCTTTACACTTGCCCATCCATCCTAGAATCACCTAACTGACTGATAGTCCTTGACTTGCTCCATTTCTTGAATGGGTAGGCTCACAAGGGTAGATGAGAAGAAAATCAATCCTAATGGTAGTCTAGACTTGACTTGATATATTTTGCATCAGATTACCATTTACTTAGGAGCTCAAAACTAGGAACACCTAAAGTACACCAACACATTCACAAAGGATTATAGCTCAAAAAATTCTCCCTATAAACAATGACCTTAGGAAGTTAGGTCCAGTAGTTACTCCCTTAAAGGCTCTCTTCCCCCATGGATTCTTTTTAGACTCTCTTTGAATCTAATATCTAATTTTCTAGTGGTAATTCATCACCTCCTCATGATATACATAGGGGTAGGCCCAATAAAATCATGCAATCACATACATGTGTTTCTATACTTGCTTTGAGTATCAATCTTCTAAGCTCCTACATTTCCTTCAAATAAGTGTCGTACTCCCTCTTAATGTAGAAGAATCTCACAATCTCAATCATTAAAGATATTTTCTTTAGGAGCCTCACTTTATCCATATTGTTCATTAGCCTCTTTGAAGCTACTATCATAGGATTGAGTTTGGACAATATTTTGGTAGCATGTGTAAAGTACCAACTTTCTTTTCCTACAAGAACATCCTTAGACATAAAGGAAAAAATCAAGGAAAATAAATCTTATAGTATGTGTAGAATTACAAATAAGAGAGAGACTAAAAATAAGAAAGTATATAATATAATCAAGGACAATAAATACTTATCTACACATTAATGTTCTTGATACAAGTTACTCTAATGACTTGGTCCATCTGTATCAAATAAGATGATGTCTCTATATAAACATTTTTCAACCAATAGGAATGAAACATTGGTTATTATTCTTCCCCACATTGTTAAATTCCCACTCATTCCATTAGCATTTTTGGGTGATAGTATCTATTTAGTGATACTTAGTTCTCATAAGCGATAATTTCATTCTATGCAATTTGTATGTTGAGGAATGTATTGAAGTTTTGCTTCCATGAATGATCCTTGTAGTTTCCTTGTAAAATGTTTCTCCTCTTTCACTTTGATATGTAGTAGGGTTTTCCATGATTTTAAGGAGATCATATATGTCTTTCTCTTTGCAATATATGTTTCCTCTACTTTCTCCCTCTCTTTCAAGGTTGTCTCTAATAAAATTTTTGACTACCTCAGAATCTCAAACTCCCTCACATGCAATAACATTCTCAATTGCTTACCAATCCTTATGATCTTGACGTGGTAAAATCATGTGTTCCTATTAGCAATGCTTGATCCGTACCTTATCCAATGTCACAAACCCTTTGTAGTTGACCACCCATTTTCCAAACCACTTACTCGATGATGTAGGCCCTTCTTTGGTATCTACATGGTCTTTTTTCAAATCATATTCACTATTTTCTTAAGTATCTTAACTTCTTTAATATAAGGAAACTATTGTGTTATTCTTGTTTTATAAACCCCACTACTCACATTGATGCCATCTTTAATTAGGTGATTGGTGTTTTATTTGCCTACAATGAATGGCTATATAATATGTATTCCTATTTCTTGTTCCTCTTGACTACTATATTTTAATTCTTTTCTTGGTATGTTTTGGGATGCTCTTTCCCACTTGGCATATGAATGACTACAAGTGGGCATATTACATACCTCTGGTATGTACCAACCTATTTCTACATTTCTTATACCTTTTGTGTGTAGTCACAATTTCTCGTGTTAAGCTTTATTAGCACTCTCATCTAATCTATTTACTGATGTCATCCATGAATTGGTTTGGCCATTTAAATGACTATGTTAGACTTTTCTTTCAAATTTTCTGCCATAATGTAAGAAAAAATTTATTGGAGTCAACTGGTCAATATAGTCACACACAATACCATAACTATTCAATGTATCCTTTATGTCAATTATATCTCTCCAATAATATTCACATGGGATTTTCATGGATCAATGAATTTGATTATTCCTTGTCTTAGCTTTCCTCAATGGTATCTGTGGGGTACATTTTGAAGGTTTGCAATGTTGCAAATTCCATCATAATAAGCCTTTTTTGCAAATATTATCATCTCATTGTTGTCAGCAATGTCAACAAAGTTGTGGATGTCTCACATTACTAGGTGTTTTTTATAGTTGGATCTGCATTGAATGTGCCACAATGAATCACCAATGGTGGTCATAGGGTTCAATGAAAGAAAAACAGGACAACATGATGGATCATAGGATATAGTATAAGACAATTATTGACCATCCATAATTTGTAAAGAAAAAATGTTGAGCTTGAGACTCCAGTATTGGATGAAAAGTGTGGACAGTATTGGTAAAAATATTATTGGAGATGCTTGTGGGTATGCACATGGTGACTATATTTGGAGAAAGTTCTTAAAATTTATAACTTCATAATAGACTAAAGTTTTGGATAGGGATTTTAAAATCATCATGCCTAAACCAAGCCTTGGAACATTTTAATGTCCCCTTATTTCTTCTCTTTGGATTTAACCTAATTTCTAACATCCTTATCTCTTTAAACTTGCAAGTTATAACTCCAATGTTCTGCTAATGAGACTAATCTATAAGGTATTATTGTCAAACCATAATTTTGTTTTGAATATTGTATAAAATGTAGTTATACCAATCTCATGTTCAAAACATGAGGATTAAATAATCACTAATATGATAAGATTTAATTTTTTAGATATGATTGTTAATCTTTCTATGGTAACAATATGCATATGAAGACTTAGATTGATCTCAAAATATTGAGAGTTCTTATTGAATAGTTGTGAATATATTGATCTATACATAAAGAGGGAAGGATCAATATTATCATTATAATATATCAATAAGATAAAAAGTCTATATTGATCATAAGATGTCCTTGCTAGGATCATTGTTCTATACTAGTGATTAGTCTTAGGTTTACCTCTTTCCATTCTATGCAGTGTATAATGTTTATACTCCCTTAGTGTTATGTACCCAAAACTCCTAATAGTTGATTCATTGTAGAATTTCCTAATAGAACCACACCTACAATATACATAAATAGATTTCTTATGATGTTATGAGTCCATGAATGCTTTGCAAACACACCAGAGACTGTCATGAACTAGTGATTCCTCTCAATCATTTGTTATTCTGTATATCTTTGATATTTTTTGTGAACTATATTAATGTCAATGGTTGGATATATTTATTTAACTATATTATATCTTGGGACTCTATCCTTAAATAATTTAACATGACGTTCAATGTAGTTTGTAGTCAAATGATTTTTTTTTTTGATGTATTTCTATATAATCCACATCTCTGTATAATTTTCTAAATGTTTGGAGAACATGGAAAAATAATTTAGTTGAAATATTATTTGATTGGCATAATTCAAGAAATGATACAATTATTTAAAATTTGTAGTTGGCTCTTATTTCCTGATGGAGGCATAAATAGGATACTAAGCGGGGGGGGGGGGGGGGGGGGGGGGTTGGTTGTGTGTGTTGAATCATAACATTAAATACTTTAAACTTTTCACATATTGATTCACATCTATCAGTAAACTTGTGCATGTAAAAATTGTAATGATAACTTGTTGTAACATATAAATTGATCTATTGCATGCATGAAAATAAACACATTGTTGGTGTAAATAGGTATACTATTTACACTTTACTTAATTTTACTAAGGTTAGTGCATTATTTTATTATTTTGTATTATTTTATTATTTCTCTTTATGAGACACTTAGGAGTTTATGCATCTTCTAGAGTTGTCATGTAGACAACACAGAAGTATGCAACTCTAATTATGCACATGGTGTCTACACCACATGAGTTTGCATCATTCACTAAGTTGTCATGTAGACAACACAGTTTTTCACACTCCTAATTTAGCACATGTTGTCTACAACACTGATGTGCATGTTTCACTTTTGTAGGCTTATCCTCTCATCATTGCACTTACTTTCATGCATAATGGAGGATAACCCATATCTGGTGGACATGTGCCTAGTTGTTGGACTTATCATGGTGCTGATTCTGAGGCATTCTAGATGCATCTCAAAGGCCTTTATATTGAGGCACTCCTAGTGTACTTGTACATAGAATTGAAGACTATATAGTTATTCTGATCATACTTTGGTCTAATTTGTGCTTGTGTTTTGAGTTCCTTGGTCTAGGATAAATTCTACCCTAAGGTAGATTCTTACATGGTGTCAGAGCTGAGGGAGATACTCATCACATAGCCATTGGAGACCTCATTGCTTCATGTCTCAAAGGGACCCGATTTAGATCCGGAGCATCAGATGCAATTGGGAGTGTCTAGAGCCCAAGCAGACCTTGCCATTATGTCCAGAGCAATGATTCAATGAAGATTGACTATAAATTTTCCTAATTTAGGCCATAGTCAATTGGGAGGCAAATTATTTTTGCAAATTAGAACCTAAAGGCTCGATTTCCAAGATGGGTATGATCTTTTATCACTCTGATTAATTTATCTTCAGATCTAAGATTCTATATTTTTCTACAATTTTAGAATATTTTTTCAGAATTACTTTCATTGGGCATGCAGAGAAAATTTTTAAGGTCCAGGTACCAAGCAATCAAACCCCAGCCCTAAAATCGTGCAGAATATTTCGCAGATTGCAGAATATTCTTTTATATTTTGTAGGCATTTAATCCAACTTCGGTGGGTCATGGGTCATACAACAAATCTTACCGATCGCATCATATTTTGTGAAAAGTTCTCAAACTCCCAAACAAGCAAGAAACTTGTATCACTAGACACTGCGTTCTTTGTTTGCAAAGCACAGTGCTTTGTTTTTTAAACAACTATCACCACAGTGAACAACGCATGTGGGACTAAATTCATGCAAACTCGACATGAAAAAGACTTTTTGGTGGCTGAAAAACCACTGGCAGGAGTCCTTCCCTACGATTTGCACTCAGCATACAGCACACAAACTCACTGACACACAACTGAATTAAAACCCTCCACATGATGCTTCCAACGAGCAACCGCAGAGCCTCGTTCGCGCCACCTACGCATACATTGCCACGCTGTCATCCACTCAACGACCTAGTCAACAAAGACACATCAGCTTCTAGCACACAGACACGTTAGATGCTTGCTGGTACACTGTACCACCTAGTTAGCACTAAGCCAATAGTACACATCAGCATCCGTACAAGATGATGTCACACAGGCTTGAGCAAACACTGACATCATCAAACTAATAGCCTAAAATTGATAACTATCAGACCATCATTCTAGGGTATTTTTGAGCTACTGCAATAGCCTTTTGGATGTAAAAATTAACACCCTATTTTCCTCTACAGACCCCTCTTCATTTGCAGTTTTGATTTTGGAGCTTGATTTCAAATAGCCATAACTCGGTCATCTGGACTCTAAATCAGGTGCAATTTTTTTTAATTTTGGGTAAAACTTTTTGAATTTTTTAGTGGTGCAACTAGTTTATGGTTTTGGTGCTTGGATTGGTCAATATAAGAATTTTTTGGCAACTGTACCTATCTAATCCTACTTTTTGCAACTTCAAATGCATTTTATGGGCTCATCTGGACTCCTTTTAACGTTCTATTTTTATTTAAAGTGTATTATTTTTTGTCTAATTTTTAGATCTATAGTTAGATTGTAGTCTTATCTGGAAAAAAGTATCAATTTCAGAGATAGGTCTTGTTTTGCATTGTAATGCTTCATAATCGATGTAATTTTGAGCTACACTGTAATAGTCTAGATTAGTACTCTATACAGAGGTTGTAATCAGCAAAATCAAAAAGTCCACTTTGTCCATTTTTGCAAGTGGCCCATTGCAAACACACTATATATAAAGTGCCAAAATCATTTTTTGGGGGGGGGGTATTTTTTGATTGAGTGAAAAGTGGAGGGTGTGTACTGTGTATTGTGTCTCCTTTATCTTGTGTTCTTACATTATGGGTTCTTTTTCAAAGTTAACTCCACATAATTATGCTACTTGGAAAGAAAACATTAAAGAGCCATTGGTAGAAAAAGGTTTATGGTGTTATGTCACTAGTTGATGCTGATGAAGCTCATAAAGAAGACTAGGAATGCAAACAAGAGATAGCCTTAGGAACCATATTGAAAATATCTTTGATCCTATCAAATTTCACATTAGAAAGCTTACAGATCCAATAGAGGTTTGGGCTAAACTAGAAGCTTTGTGCGGGAGAGTAGATGAAGAGATGGCTTACACCATAGAGGATAAACTTCTCAAGTTGGATCCTAGAAATTTTGACACAATTAAAGACTTTCTTACCCAAGTAGAAATGTATAGGGCATAGCTGAAGGATTGTGGTGAACCCATTAAAGATGGAAAGATGATTAAACACATCATGACTCATCTTCCACCTAAATATGCTCCTTTTTTTTCTAGCTTTAATACACACAAAGTGACAATGCGTAGTACCTATGTTAAGCCTTCATTCGAGAAATTTTGAAAAATGTTGATCTTTGAACATGACAATCTAGTGGGAATGGGAATTCTCAAGTCTTTCAAAACCAAAGCCTTGGTAACAAATGAAGGTAATTCAAGTGGAAAAAACTCAAACAAGAAGCAGAAGCAATGGAAGGCTAAGCCACAAGATGACACACAACAATCCTCCTCAAAACAACAATCTTCCACAAGTCAATCTTCTTCCACTCAACATTCTTCTTCACAACAAGGAAAGTATTCTTCCAAGAACAATCAAAAGGGGAACAATTCCAACAAGAAGGAGAAGAAAACATGTTCCCATTGTAAGAAGAATGGACATGAAGAACATGAGTGCAAAGATAAGCAGATTGATGAATTGGTCAATATTACGAGGAAACACAAAATTGATGTTCCAAATGCATACAAAGACAAGGGTTCTTCATCCACTTTAAAGGGCAAGGGCCAAGCTTTAGTTGCAAGTAATAATAATGTGGAGGAACAGGTTATAGATTCAGGAGCAACTCATCATATGGGTGCTTCAAGGGAGTAATTTTCTTCTTTAAAACCTTCAAATGTACCTTACATCTATGTGGAAAATTATACTCAAATTAAAGTATAAGGTAAAGGGAATGTTGAGTTAGAGAATGGCATCTTCAAGGAAGTACTTCATGTTCCTAACCTTAGCACCAACCTTCTCTCCATCTACCAAATCACTCACTATGGATGTGGCAACAAAGTAGAGTTCCTCCCTGACATAGTAGTGGTGAAAAATCTAAAAGATGATTCAATGGTGGTGATTGGAAAGGCAAACCATGAGACTAGACTTTATTCTTTCTCACATTTTGTGCCTAAGTCCATGTCTCTTACCTTTTTGACTCATTCAAACACTCAAAGTAAACTATGGCATGAAAGATTTGGACACCTTAATTATTGTTACCTTCAGCAATTAAGCAGCAAGGAAATGGTCATCGGTCTACCTCAAGTCAAGTTTTCAGAGGGAGTATGTCCAGGTTGTGAAGCAGGTAAACATTTTGAAAAGAAATATGATAAGGGGAAGTCTTGGAAGGCAATTTCTATTCTAGAATTGGTTCATAGTGATGTAGTTGGCTCTTTTCCAGTACCTTCTTTTGGTAAGGCCCGCTATGTCCTCACATTTATTGATGACTTTTCAAGGTACACTTGGGTCTTTTTCCTTGGTCATAAGAGTGAAGTCTTTGACAACTTTATCACATTCAAAGCCCAAGTTGAGAAGCAATCTGGGAAAGCCATCAAGATACTAAGGATAGATAATGGTAGAGAATATGTCAACTCCAAACTTATAGGCTATTGCACACATGAGGGGATAGATCTTCAACATTCAGTTGCATATATGCCACAGTAGAATGGTGTAGCTGAAAGAAAGAATAGAACCCTTAAGGAAATGACTACTTGCATGCTTCAACACAAGTCTCTTGATCAAATTTTTTGGGTTGAACCCATGTGCTATGCCAACTACATTCAAATCCAAAGTCCGCATAAGACCTTAGATTGAATAACTCCTTTTGAGGCATGGTGTGGTAGGAAACCAAGTTTTAGGCACTTCAAAGTTTTTGGTTGTCCAGCATGGGCAAGGATACCTCCACAAAAGAAAAAGGCATTAGAACCGCAAAGCAAACCATGCATATTTGTTGGATATCCTGATCATCTTAAGGCATATAAAATAATGGATCTAGAGGCTCACAAAATCTTCTATGAGAGGAGTGTTCATTTTGAAGAGACATGTCCAAGTTTGTCTTCTTCAAATCCTCCTTCTTCCTCCTATGTGGATAGTGATCATAGTGATGAAAGTGACTTGGAGGATGAAATTCCTTCAACCTTGACTCATAGGACACCACCTTTGCAGGGTCAACAAATAGTTGAGGACCTTCCTTCATCTTCCTTCACTAAACCTCATTGGGCACAAAAAACTCTTGTTGCTACGAGTTCATTAGTGAGAAATCCTTCAAATACACAGAGAACAAGGTCACAACACAAGTCATTTCCACATGCATACATTGCCATTGCTTCAGATCCATAGTCTTTTAAGGAAGCATCAGGGATTCCAAAATGGGATAAAGCTATGGAGGAAGAATACAATTCATTGATGAAAAATAACACATGGGACTTAGTTCCCCTTCCTAAGGGAAGAAAAGTGGCTCGATGCAAGTGGATCTATCGAACCAAATTTGTAGTAGATGGGAGTGTGGATAAACATAAGGCTAGACTAGTTGCTAAAGGGTTCTTGCAAGTTCTAGGTATTGATTATACAGAGACTTTGTACCGGTTGCCAAAATGAACTCCATTCACCTGACACTAGCAATTGCTATAGCTCAAAGATGGGTTGTACACCAGATGGATGTTAAGAGCACATTTTTGAATGGTGACCCTCATGAAAAAATTTATATGGAGAAAACACAAGAGTTCATCTAGGATTCTACTATGTTTTGCAAATTAAAGAAGTCTATTTATTGTTTAAAGTAGGCTCCTCAGGCTTGGTATGCCAAAATGGATTCATTCCTCCTCTTAGCAGGTTTCACAAGATGTCATTCTAATTCAAATGTTTCCATTCTTTAGAAAGATAAATCTCACTTGATCTTAGTGCCTTATGTTGATGACTTGATCATTACAGGGAGCACTACATCCATCATAGCCAATGTCAAGACCTCTCTTCAGGACAGATTTTCCATGACAGACTTGGGATTGCTACATTATTTCCTTGGCATTGAGATTATATAGTCTTCAGTAGGGATTTCACTTTCACAGCCCAAGTATGCTCTTGACTTGCTTTCTTGGTTTCACATGAGTGACTGTAAACCTACTCCTACTCCCTTCCTATCAGGTGTCAAGTTAGAGGCTAAGTGCACCACTCCACTTTTTTGATGCGACATTATATACATAGTTAGTTGGGAGCCTTATCTACTTGACACACACATACCTTGATATTGCCTTTGTAGTTGGTATGGTTTCACACTTTATGCAAGAACCTCATGAGCTTCATTGGAAGGCTTCCAAGTGCATTTTTCACTATATCAAGGGAACACATACACATGGGATTCATTATGCAGTAGGTACAGGGCTTCAGTGTATTGGATACATAGATTTAGACTATCCAGGAGACTTAGATTCTCAAAAATCTACTTCAGGATACATATTTCACCTTGGTTCTGGTCCTATTTGTTGGCAACGTAAGAAGTAGAATAATGTTTCTCTTTCTTCCACAAAGGCTGAGTATCAAGGGGTTGTCAATGCAACTACAAAGGCTCTTTGGTTATAGCACATCCTGGAGGATTTTGGATTTGATCTACCTAAGCCGGCAGCTATTCATTGTGACAACCAAAGTACCATTGAAATCTCTAATCATCCAATTCAACATTAGCAGACAAAGCACATTGAGGTTAACATGCACTATATTAGACAGCTTATACATGAGTAGATCATTGCACTTTAGTACTATCGTACAATAGAGCAAGTCATTGATATCTTCACTAAACCCTTCATCGGGGTCAACTATACTCATTTGCGAGATCTCTTGGGGGTGCGGGATGTTGCAGATAGGGGAGTCCCTTGACTTCTCTCTTCTTCTTCTTTTGAGAGGCATTTTTTCCTCTTATGAGGACTTCTTCTCTCTCTATCTTTTTCTTTATTGTACTTATCTCTCTTTTTGGATGAGGGTTTTTCCCATTAGGTTTTCCCTCTTTCTCCACTTTATGAGAGATTGCATTGCATCATTTTAGCATTGCTTTTGTACATGGGTACCTAACATGGCCTCATAGCCAGGACCCATTATGCATTAGTGAGCTTAAGTGCACTCTCCTAAGTTGCACTTAAGGGGGGGTGTTGGTTTAAATAGGTATTTACTATTTACACTTTACTTAAGTTTACTTAGGTTAGTGCATTATTTTATTATTTTGCATTATTTTATTATTTTTCTTTATGAGACACTTAAGAGTTTGTGCATCTTCTAGAGTTTTCATATAGACAACATAGAAGTATGCAACTCTAATTATGCATATGGTGTCTACACCATAGGAGTTTGCATCATTCACTCAGTTGTTATGTAGACAACATAGTTTTTCACACTCCTAATTTAGCACATGTTGTCTACAACACTGATGTGCATGTTTCACCTTTGTAGGCTTATCCTCTCATCATCGCACTTACTTTCATGCATAATGGAAGATAACCCATATCTGGTGGATATGTGCCTAGTTGTTGGACTTATCATGGTGTTGATTCTAAGGCATTCTAGATGCATCTCAGAGGCCTTTATATTGAGGCACTCCTAGTGCACTTGTACATAGAATTGAATACTATACAGTTATTTTGATCATACTCTGGTCTAATTTGTGCTTGTGTTTTGAGTTCCTTGGTCTAGGGTAAATTCTTCCTTAAGGTAGATTCTTACACACACAAAAAATATTTGTTACCCAAAAACCATCAAAGGTTAAAGTAAAACTACGGTAGGGATGACACCCACAAATCTTCACTACTGCAATAATAAAGTTATCCTAGTATGGTTACAATTTTTTATCATAAAATATGATCTACCCTATTAAAAGCTTAAGAGACTACTAGGTCTCACCTTGTTAGAGGATTTAACACTTACAAAATAGTAAGGACTTTGTTAGGAGATTTACAAAGATCTATTAAGACCACTCTGTTAAGAGATTTACCTTGATTCAAGTTGGTTAAAAGCAATTTAGTACCTAACACTAACTCTTGGTTTTCTCTATAAGATGATTTTGAGTCTTCTCCTTGCTAACTAAATCTCTCCTCTGATCTAACAAACTTGTCTTCCATTTTCATTTCACTTCTTTGAGTAGGTCATATTCTCTATTAAGTGATAAAAGAACCCTTTCACTAATCTTGATCCTTCACTGCATATTACTCCTTGTTCACATGGATGCACTTCTCTTCTCTTGCTCTTTCTTGCCCACTCTTGCATATACTCTCTAATCTAGGTTAAGATCTTCTCTAATGAGTTTTTTAAAGAGTTTTCTAGATTATTCCATAATAGCCTCTCCATATGAATCATTGATCGCACAACATAGTGATATGTAATCCATGTCATTAACATGTAAAATAACCTTTACAAACATTAAATGTTCTATAAAATGTTGGAAATGATTGAAAAAGATCATGAGGAAAGTTGTTGGAAATGATATATGGAAATGGTAAAGAATGTTCTCAATCATTGTTTTGTCATTGCTGTCAAACTTGCTACTTGCAGGAATGACAATTGCTTTAGTGATCCAAATACTATCAATTAGTTGATTGACAAGGAGGAGGCAATCAATAAGATGTAACTAGAACACCTAGAGAAATTTTGAAGTTATGATGTTGTAATGAAGTACAAGGATCAGCTAAACCATTGATGAAAAAGTGTATTTGATGACATGCTATAATATACAGAGAATGGGCACACTAAAACATATCAAAATGTAAAGTTTTAGCTAAGTCTTTTGTAAAGACCAACTAAGTTCATTAGAGAGAGGGAGCTGAGCAAGCTAGTAGGTTCCAAATAGATTCCTAGTTGAAGCCGAGCAAGTTCAACTTTAGATGCGAAGTAAACTTTAGATGCTGAGTAAACTTTAGATGTCGAGTAAACTTCAGATGCCAAGTAAACTTTTGATGTCAAGCAAATACAAGTGCCAAGAAAATACAAGTGCCGAGCAAAAACAAGTGTCAAGCAAATACAAGTGTCGAACAAATACAAGTGCCAAGTAACACAGAGGTGTCGAGCACCAGTAAACCAATAATGTCGAGTTGTTGCATTATTTTAAAAATTAAAGATTCGCCAAATCTAAGAAGACAAGGTTGTTATCTAAAAGTTTGTGAATTAAATGGAAGATAAGAATGATGAGCTGGTGGCACAGAACACCATGTAAGCATTTTTAAAGATACAACTAGATTCTAGACGAAGTTTCTAGATAAGAGCAAGATATGGGGTAGATACATTCTATCCTACCTAATCCATTTGAAACCCTAAAATTGGAGAGGGAGAATTGATCGAAAAAGGAAAATCAGATTTCTATTTAAGGAGTCATAAGTTTATGAAGAAAAGTGAGAGAGAGGCGATCAAGCATGAAAGCATAAAATTTTGAAGGAGGTGCTAAGGAAAAAGAGAGCATAGTTACTCTATTTGAATAAGAAGACCCCAGATATGGATGCATTGGTATGATGAGTAAGAAGACTCAAGGAGACGAAGCTTGAGAGGAAGACAAGCAGTCAAAGTTGAAGTGATTGAAGCCAAGCAAAAGATTGAACTGAAAGTGTGATCTGAAATCTGCAAAGTATGTTGTAAGTTATATCAGATCAAAAGGCCATTATTGTTACTCTCTACCAATTGTAATAGTTAGTTTAAATCCTATGGACTTAGGTTGGTTTAATAGCCATGAGGTAAATCCTTTAACAGGGTGACATTCCAAGTGAATGTTCAGAAGTCCTTTAACTAGGCCCATTCCTAACAGTTTGGTGAAATCCTCTAACAAGGTCACATTTAATAGTGTGTTGTAAGCCTTTAATAGGGCAGGCTTTTAATAGGGCATCACTTTAGAAGAGGGAGAATCAAGTAGCATGTTACTGGTGGTTTTTTCCAAATTGGGTTTCCACGTAAATCATTGTGTCATGTGTGGATCTTGCATGTTTTATCTCTGCATGTTGATTTACTCTAACTTGCTAATATGGTTGATTTTAGTTTGGATGGATGAAAAGTGTATGGATTCATTATAAGTAGTGAAAAAGTATTATTAGGGAATTTGGACCTTGAATAACTGATTCACTCTCCCCTCTCATTTATTCTAAAGAATTCTAACAATTGGTATCAGAGAAAGACTGCTGATTCAGTTTAAAGGGACTATAAGTAGAAAAGATCAAATTCCTAAGAGAGAAGTTCCCAAGCTCAACAAAGATAAATTTGTTGCATGGCAAAGCTTGATGAAGCTACATCTTGAATCCATAGGAGATTATGCCCAAAATTCAATTCTCACTAAACATGTAGGTCCAACTGGTACTCTTACTACAGAAGATATGAAAAACAAGTAGGAACACAATCAGACAATGTTGGAGATTGCCTCCTCACTTAACTATGCTGAATTTGATGATATCAAAGGTTGTGACAAGGTATGTGCAGGATCATGGTGTACCAAACTATGGCCTTAAGTGGTAGTGAAAAACTAGCAAATCAGGGTTATGTCAACTTGACACATAATTTTAAAGTGGTTCTAGACTTTATATCAAAAAGTTGTAAGAAAATAATCTGTAGGAAATTGAATCTAGTTTCTAAACTACAAGGCCTTATCTAGAGAAAAAATTATTTGATTGGTTAAAAGTTTGGATTTTAATACAGTACTACAAAAATTTTAGGGAAAAAATAAAAAGTAGGTGTATGTCTGACCACATTAATCATAATCAAATGATAATATTTTTAAATATAATTTTAGATATAAAAATTAGACTCATGCTTGGATGTGACACATATTTTTGGAAATTTTTATTCCAAATAAATAATTAATTATGAATTTTCTACTATACTATTTTCAGAATTAAAAAACTCCCGTGTCTGACCACCTTAACTAGTTCAAAAAAAAGCAAAATTATGTTTTTCTTTTTTTTTTCTTATACTAGTCAACGCATAGAATGTGATGCATCTTTTGGATTTCACAAATCTTATACAATTTGAAAGTTATAGCTATTTTTCAACTAGTATGTCAATCAGCACTTTGTAGCTAACTCCATTAGAAAATAAGTAATAATTACTTACTGAACTCATAATTTGACAAAACTTACATTTATGAAAAGCTAAGAACATTCTTAAGAAACCCTTTTCATTACATCAAATTTTAATTAAAAAAAGGTTGTGACCAGCTACATGCTTGAAGTAAAAAACACATAAGAACATGCCAAAAACACATTTTCAAGATGTTTTAAAGATGACCATATAAGGTTGGTATTGAAAGATATAGTAGGAATTATAAAGGTATTAATTGTTTTCATTTAGTATCAAGATGGGTGAGAAAAAAGTGGGAATATATTTTGAAATTCTTTGAGGCATTTCAGAACTACATATTTTTTAGATCACAACTTTTTGGCACACCATGATCCTGCACATACCCGACACTACATTCAATATGTGGAAAGCCCTATCAGACATATATGGAGGAGATCAGAATGTACAAAAGGAAAAAAGAGAAAGTCTCAGAAGAAAGTTCGATGATATGAAAATGGAGGAAAATGAGAATGTTGCTCAGTATGGCACAAGAATAAAAGAAGTGGGAAGTGCAATAAGATGCTTGAATGGTCAATTGGATGAAGATATTGCTAACAGTAAACTCTTAAGAACCTTGCTCCCTATCTATGCTATTAGAGTATCAGCAATACAAGAACTAAGATGTGTACCAGGAAACAATCTAAGTTTTGAAGGTATAATAGGTAGACTCGCTGCATTTGAGTTATCTAACTTTGACAACTACAAACTTGAGAATGTTGAATTTGCTTTCAAGGCCAAGCTATCACTGAAAGATGTTGAACAAGTGAAATCAAAGAAAGGAAGAAAAATGAAATATGTATCCAGTGGCAGTAGTACTAATGAGGAAGATGTGGAACAATTGGAAGCATTTCTTGCTAGAAGATTTCACAAAGGTAAAGGAAAATTCAAAGGTAAGATGCCTATCATTTGTTTCAATTGCAATGAAGTAGGTCATATTGCTGCCAGGCGTACATAGAAAAGGGATTACAAGGAAGGCAACAAAAAAAAATTCAGAAGAGATGATGACAAGAGAGATTACAAAGAAAAAGGTAAAAAGTGTTATATTGTTAAGGAAAATTCTGATGATAATGATGATGAAGTTTTTTATGTAGCCATGAAGGACCAATCTGATGAAGAAGAGCCTACAACACTGGTAACATGCATGAACAAGAATGACAGGTGGACCATAGACAGTGGATGCTCACATCACATGATAGGAGACAAAAGTAATTTTGTTAACTTTACTCAGTATGATGGAAATAGTGTTAGATTTGGTAATGATGCTCCATGTCAAATCAAAGGAAAAGGTTCCATTAAGCTCACAGAGAAAATTTCATGTGATAATGCATACTATGTTGAAGGATTAAACTAGAATTTGCTGACTGTCTCACAGTTAGGCAATATAGGATGCAAAGTAGAATTTGGAAACAAAACTGCAAAAATCTATGATACTGATGATAAATTGATAGGAAAAGGAGATCAAACAAGGAGTAATCTGTTTTACCTTGATATGGATGATGTTTCTTGTTTTATTTCAAAATTTGATGATGAATGGTTATGGCATAGAAGATTATGTCATGTAAAATTTGACAATCTAGTCAACATTAGTAAAATGAAGAAATTCAAAGGTTTACCAAAATTGAAGAAGTTTGATAATATCATGTGCAAACAATGTCATCTAGGAAAGATGACAAAGTCAAGTTTCAAAAGCAAAAACTATACATCTAAAGAAGTACTTGTGTTTGTTCATACTGACTTATGTGGTCCAATGGAAGTACAAAGCTATAGAGGAGATAAATACATAATGTTTTTTGTTGATGACTATTCCAAGATGATGACTATTATGTTCTTAAAACAAAAATCTGATGCTTTTTAAGTGTTTAAGTGGTATGTGGCTAGAGTTGAAAAGAAAACAGGAAAAAGCTTGAAATGCCTAAGATCAGATAGAGGTGGTGAATTCACATCAAATGAATTTGAGATATTTTGTAATGATAAAGGAATCAAAAGACAAACATCAGCTCCTAGAACTCCCCCACAGAATGGAATTGCAGAATGAAGGAAATGGAAAATTTGATTCTGAAGATAGTACACATGAAATAGATGAAGAACAATCTGAAAACGAAGTGCATAGTGATCCTAAATCTGAAAGACCAAACATGGAAACAAGGACAGAGCCAAGATTATCCAAATATGTAAAAAGACATCACCTTGCTGAATAGATAATTCGTGACAAAGATGCAAGAACAATGACAAGGAATAGACTGAGACATGAATCATGCCTGATCAACAAATCTAAACCTAAGACAATATATGGTGCATTACAAGATGATGACTGGTATAAAGCTATGGAAGAAGAGATTGATCAAATAAAGAAAAACAAAACTTGGAGTTTGGTTCCCAGACCAGTTGACAAAAATGTGATTGGCACCAAGTGGGTATTTAGAAACAAGCTAGATGATAATGGTGAGATTACCAGAAACAAAGCTAGACTAGTATGCAAGGGTTATGCTCAAGAAGAAGGACTAGACTATGGGGAAACATTCACCCCTATTGCTAGAATGGAAAGAGTAAGAACTTTACTTGCATATGCTGCATATAAAGATTTTAAAGCCTATCAGATGGATGTAAAGTATACTTTTTAAAATGGTATACTAGAAGAAGAAGTCTATATTGAACAACCAGAAAGATTCATTGATGAGAATAATAGGGATATGGTTTGTAACTACATAAAGCACTATATGGTTTGAAACAAGCACCTAGAGCATGGTATGAGAGACTTCACAAGTATCTAGTGCAAATAGGATTTGAAAGAACTGATGATAATAGCAACATGTATATCAAAGCAGAAGAAGGAAAGGACATTATTGTATCTGAAATCTTTGTGGATGACATAGTTTTTGGAGGAAAGGAAGTGCTTTGCAAAGGCTTTTCTAACAAATGAAACATGAATTTGAGATGTCTATGTTTGGCGAGATAAAAAAAATTGTTAGATTGCAAGTACATCAAGTCAAACATGGTATATTTGTGACACAATCAAAGTACATCAAAGAGATTCTTAAAACATTTGGATTGGAGGAGTCCAAACTAGTCAGCACACCAATGGCAACAAGAAATAAGCTATCCAAAAATGATGAATCAGCTGAAGTCAATCAAACAATGTACATATCTATGATTGGAAAACTACAATATATTGTACATAGTAGACCTGACATAGCATTAGCAGTTGGAATAGTGGCTAGATTCTCTACTAATCCTAAAGAAAATCATCTCATAGTAGTAAAAAGAATAATGAGATATCTTAAAGGAACTGATAACTTTGGTCTATACTACAAAAAGAATGGAAAATTTGAGCTCAATGCATATACATATGTAGATTGGGGAGGCAACATTAATGATAGAAAAAGCACAAGTGGAGGTGCATTATTTTTAGGCAAAAGGCTAGTTACTTGGACTAGCAAGAAACAAACATGCACATCCCAGTCTACTGCAGAGTCAGAATATGTGGCAACAGTAGTCAATTGGACAAACATTGTGTGGCTCACACATCTATTGAATGGAATGAAAGAAGAGGTAAAAAACCTGTGATATTGTATTGTGATAACACAAGTGCTATATATATATATATATATATATATATATATATATATATATATATATATCCAAAAATCCAGTAATGCATGCAAAAACCAAGCACATCGCAATAAAATATCATTATGTCAGAGAATTGGTAGAAGACAAACAAGTGAAGTTGGAATACATTCACACAAAGGAACAAACTGCAGATATCTTCACCAAACCATTGCCCAAGGATGCTTATGAATATCTTAGAGGCAAGTTGGGGGTAATACCCCTAACTCAAGAAGTTTAAAGCAACAAGGAAGCTGCCCTGCATCAACAGGAACAAATCATTGAAATATCAATAGATTGATGCAGAGGATGATAGCAGGAGTAGAAACTCCAAATCAATCACAAGCATGGTGACAGAGGGAGAAAACATCAAGAATCCAAAGCTTATATTTTGCATGATAAAGATGCTACATCTTTGGCATTTATGTCAAAGAGGGAGAAATATGCAGAAACTTGATCAATACAAAGCAAGAGGGAGATATATATGAAAGAGGGAGATATATGAGATCAGTAGTAAAGATGCAGTAGCCAAGAAAAGTAGTAGACAATGTATACAATCTTGGTGGTAACTAAGTTGATTAATTGATCAGTTTGGTTTGTCATCAATGTCAAAGAGGGAGATTATTGGAAATGATTGAAAAAGATCATGAGGAAAGTTGTTGGAAATTATATATGGAAATGGGAAAGAATGTTCTCAATCATTGTTTTGTCATTGATGTCAAACTTGCTACTTGCAGGAATGACAATTGCTTTAGTGATCCAAATACTATCAATTAGTTGATTGATAAGGAGGAGGCAATCAATAAGATGTAACTAGAACACCTAGAGAAAGGTTGAAGTTATGATGTTGTAATGAAGTAGAAGGATTAGCTAAACCATTGATGAAAAAGTGTATTTGATGACATACTATAAGATACAGAGAATGGGCACACTGAAACATATCAAATTGTAAGGTTTTAGCTAAGTCTTTTGTAAAGACCAACAAAATTCATTAGAGAGAGGGAGCCGAGCAAGCTAGTAGGTGCTGAATAGATTCCTAGTTAAAGCTGAGCAAGTTCAACTTCAGATGCTGAGTAAACTTCAGATGCTGAGTAAACTTTAGATGCCGAGTAAACTTCAAATGTCAAGAAAATACAAGTGCCGAGAAAATACAAGTGTCGAGCAAATACAAGGGTCGAGTTGATACAAGTGTCGAGTAACACAGAGGTACCAAGCACCAATAAACCAATAATGCCGAGTTGCTGCATTATTTTGAAAATTGAAGATTCGCTATATCTAAGCCAACAAGGTTGTTATCTAGAAGTTTGTGAATTAAATGGAAGATAAGAATGATGAGCTGGTGGCACAGAACACCGTGTAGAACATTTTTAAAGATATAACTGGACTCTAGAAGAAGTTTCTAGATAAGAGCAAGATATGGGGTAGATACATTATATCCTACCTAATCCATTTGAAACCCTAAAATTGGAGAGGGAGAATTGAGTGGAAAAGGCAAATCAGATTTCTATTTAAGGAGTCATAAGTTTATGAAGAAAAGTGTGAGAGAGGCGGTCAAGCATGAAAGCATAAAATGCTAAAGGAGGTGCTAAGGAGAAAGAGAGCATAGTTACTTTGTTTGAATAAGAAGACCCCAGATATGGATGCATTGGTATGATGAGTAAGAAGACTCAAAGAGACAAAGCTTGAGAGGAAGACAAGCAGTTAGAGCTGAAGTGATTGAAGCCAAGCAAAAGATTGAATTGAAAGTGTGATCTAAAATCTGCAAAGTATGTTGTAAGTTATATCAGATCAAAAGGCCATTATTGTTACTCTCTAGAAATTGTAACAGTTAGTTTAAATCCTATGGACTTAGGTTGGTTTAATAGCCATGAGGTAAATGCTTTAACAGGGTGACATTCCAAGTGAATGTTTAGAAGTCCTTTAACTAGGCCCATTCCTAACAGTTTGGTGAAATCCTCTAACAAGGTCACATTTAATAGTGTGTTGTAAGCCTTTAATAGGGTAGGCTTTTAACAGGGAATCACTTTAGAAGAGTGAGAATCAAGTAGCATGTTACTAGTGGTTTTTCCCAAATTGGGTTTCCACGTAAATCATTGTCATGTGTTGATCTTGCATGTTTTATCTCTGCATGTTGATTTACTCTAACTTGCTAATATGGTTGATTTAAGTTTCGATGGATGAAAAGTGTATGGATTCATTAAAAGTAGTAAAAAGGTATTATTAGGGCATTTGGACCTTGAATAACTGATTCACTCCCCCACTCTCAGTTATTCTAAAGAATTCTAATATAAAAACCTCTGCATAAAGTAACTAGTCTTTCCATATCTACTTGAAAAATGTTTTACCTCTTAATTTGTTCCATTTCTGACTTTTTTGTAAACTCTACATTGCCCAATCTTTATTGTTTTCTGATGCTCAGCATTGTTGTTGCTCAATTTGTATTGTTCTTGGCACACACTATGTAACTTGACACTTATATGCTTGAAACTTTCTCAGCCACTATTGAGCTTGGCTCATATAGAAAACACTTTAGTGACCATAAATCTACTCCACTCCTATAAAGCTTGGTACATACTTTCTTATGTACATGACTCCAGCTTTATTGAGTATCTTAGTCACAATGATGACCACCTGACTCTACCTTGTAAATGAGTAAGTGGTTGACACTAATATAAAACAATGGTTAGAGATACCAATCATCTCCCCCTTTCATATTAGTGGAACAAACACTTTTTCATATGTACATGTTTATAATATAATCTGATAATGAGCTCTCCCCCTAAGTCTTATGACTTATGCCAATGAATAATGAAGAAAAAATATAAAAATGAATAAAAAATTCATTTTACCCTTATCCAAATTTATTTCCCCCTTTCAAATCTATTTCCCCCTTGTTTTTGAACACTTTATGTCACTATTTTTGGGGTTGAATAGGTTGAAGTAATCCATATTTGTCAATGAATGTCTTGTCAACTTTAGTGATCATGGATAGTGCATGATCCCATGTGGTTATGGATACTTCCAAAATGTGATTATGCAATTTTAGTCATTCAGCTAAATCAATCAAACTATTAGCCACTAAAAGATTATGATCTTCTTGGATAAGATCTTGGGCCAATTTCAGCTCTCTGCGCATGACCTACAAATGAGGTATCATAATTTCTTGAATAGAGATCAATTTGGATCTCATATTGTTGTTAGTTAACTATAGCTCAACCAATGTGCCTTGAACATTTAGTAAATTATTGTAATGATCAATGCTTGATCCTACTAACTGTGAAATAATATTGTTGGATCTCTAAGTTATCTCAGCCTTTATTTGATTTATTTGTATTTGGATGTCATTTGTGAATCTTTGCACATCTAATAGAATCTTGTATGAAATTTGTACCTTTTTTATTAGTTCTAACAAAACCTATACTTTCTCTTGTAATTGCACTTTCTTCTCAAAAATGGTTATAGAAAATTTTTCCACAACCTTATTTTTAATCTTCTCACAAACCAATTCATCAATTTCTCATTTGATTCCATATTTCCAGCATTGACTTGATCAACTATATTTACAAGTTGGTTTATTATTGGAGTTTCTTCATCAACATTTTGAATGTCTAAAGCATCAACAAAAATGTTCTTTGCATCATAAAGTACCTACTTTTTCTTCAACTCTCTCTTTAGTTATTCTTGGCTTTTCTTCTTTCCAAAAACTTATTGTAGTGAAATTGTTTCCACCAAGGTGAGATTTTCTAGATCTAATTATGGCATCTCAATTATTTCATCCAGAATAACTTCAATATCTGGTGAATCATCATTTATTGTTCTCCTTTTTCTTAGGGAAGGAGTGTTTCCACTTGACACTGCTTTGAGAGTTGGTGAAGTATTTTCACCAATCGATCATGCTTGTGCATCTATGCTTAAGACAATAATAGTCACACTCTATTCAAATTTACTTGACTCT
The DNA here is from genome assembly GCA_028749045.1 of Cupressus sempervirens. Lineage (NCBI taxonomy): Eukaryota > Viridiplantae > Streptophyta > Pinopsida > Cupressales > Cupressaceae > Cupressus > Cupressus sempervirens. The sequence goes on from CM053793.1 coordinate 110,308,550, forward strand.
TTGTTTTCCTCAATATTAGGTGTTGAAACAATCTTATTGTCTACATTTGTTTCTTTCTCTTCACCTTCTACCTCTATACTTGTGAGCCTTGAGTTCTCAGCCTTTAGAGTGTCATAGGTGCCATCATGTACAAGTGACATGCTACCTTCTAGAGTCATCATACCTAAACTTTCTCCATAGTTGTAATCATCTTTGATGTTTACAATGTTTGTCTCTACTATCTTAGTTCATAACCCAAAAATAGTTTTCCAAAGAAACTTGTCTTGTTGTTGTACAGATTCCATTTTATTTTGTAATATCAAAAATATTATGTACTTAGGAACAAATCTACTCTTATAATGTTCAAAAACTGTTTCATGTTGCTCCTATGATAGATCAAGCATAACTTTGATTAATGTGTTAGTTATTATCTTTTCCTCTACTTCCTCTTCCTACTACCATCTTATCTTCAATCTATCATATAAATCTTGAGATATCTTCTTTCTATTTTACTATGAGCTAGCTTATGATTTGCAATCATGTCTACCATAACCTCCTCAATCTTATTTTTATTAGTATCATCTAATGTATCATACTTTACAAATCTAAAGCTAGATAATCCTAGAGATCTTCTTAGATCTACACATACCTCTTCTATAGACTTAGATTTCCTTTTAGGTGTTCCTTTGACCAATATCCTTTTGTTGGTCTTAGGGGCACTAGGCTCTATAGACTCTTCTACTCTTTTCTTTACAATATGCTAGGCACTAGTAGCTACCCTGGTCCTTGGCTTGTTTGGTGGTGGAAAAGAGAGGGATGTCATTGTTGGCCTCTTCTTGGTTCCTTAAGCCTTCTTACTCAGTAGAGGGATAACAACTAGGGCTTTACCCTTATCACCTTCTTCTTCTTCATGTTCCTCATCACAACTACCTTTTTCTTCATCTTCTTCAAGACCTTGTGTCAACTATAATGGTTCTTTTCCCTTACCTAGGGTGCCCATTTTTTCTTCTAGGCCTTCAATCATTCTCTTCCTTTTCTTTTCCTTAGAAGAAATCTTTATATTTATAGTTATTCTTGTGTTAGCTTCCTCATATCTCCCAAAATATTTAGCCTTTGTCTCTATCTCTTCATTTAGTAATGCTTCAATATTTTCACTCACTACATTGTTGTCAATTTTATAGTCAAAGCTTTGTAACCAAGCCTTCCTTGACTTTACTACCTACACAAATGTGTTGTTTGTATCTACAAGAAAATATATATCACTATAATACTTTGTGACCACTTTTTCAGGTATCCTCATCCTTATTTTTATCCTTTTATTAAATCCATCAAAATAAGTATCCATTACATTCTTAAAATTTTCTCCAAATTGAGTCATGTACTCATTAATCTATCTTGTCTTTTTTTTTTCTTTCTCCCAAACATTATCACAAACACCAGGAAAATAAGTCTAGATATAAAAGAAAATACATATAATGAGGGATCCAAACTTACATATTGATATTTTCTTTCCTTATAGATGATGGATTCTCTACAAGTTGTAGTCTTTACAGCTTGGCAATATCATATTCATGATCTGTCACCACTATCTTCCAAGCTTGATCCACAACCATACATGGCACACTATTCAATCTGCTTGATTGGTAGAATTTTTGAGTTATGACCCTCACTACGAATTAAATTAGTGGATCAGAAATGTTTGCAATGGATAGACCTCATCTATTCCACTCAACTTTACTATTTGCCTCAATTTCCTCTTGACTCAGGCATTACATGGTTTTCTTTTGTCTAGGGTTGGATATCCTATAACCCTATGAATCATTTTAATTATGATCTCTATAGGCCCATTCTATAATCAATACTTCATGTCATGTATTATTCTCAGAACAATTTTAATCCATTCAATCTTGAAATTCTTTAAGAAATCTAGGGTACAAGTTAACCATTTCCTTTCAAAAAAAATTGAATTCATCCTTCAAGATCCCTTTATTGCACAACTTCTCATATACTTCTCTAATCTAATAGTCTCCTACTTCTATAATTTTATATATGTCATGCAATATCTAACATCAAAGATCATAATAACTTTAGGTGGTATCAAGAATAAAGTACCTATTGAATCATCTTTCACCATAATTTCTAGAATGACACGAAACTTTGGTGGAGGAAAAGTGTCACACTTAACCAATTGAATTATAATAACCTCTTGACTTATCCCAATGGTTGACAAAGCTTTCATGTTCATTTTTAGGGTTTGAATTTCTTTCCTTCTCTAGATTACTCAATGTAGTTTAGATTTCCACTTGTTCAAGCTTCTTCTCCAATTCGTTCTTGAGATCTATTTACTCATCACTCAAATCTCCAAATCACTCTGTGCTCTCAAAAATCTATATACAAGGTATGAGATAATGCCTTTAGAATTAGATATATACCTTATTTTGATTGATTTAGGGTCTCAATCAATGTTGTGTAATCGAGTAGGTAGAAGCCAATTGTCTCAGTCAATATTGATGCCTTTTTAACTAGGCCTTTTCTTTACATCTCGGTCTCTTCCATGTCACTTGATCTCTACCATTTTATTCAGTCTCTATAATTCCTCTTTTTAAGTGCTTGATCTATGTTGCAATACTTTTTCAACATAGATAATTTTATTGAAACTCGGCAACCTTTCACAAATTTTTTCTTATGCATCTTTATATATGCAAATATGAACTTTTGGAACATTTACATGTAAGGAACTGATGTATGATATATCAATTAAGTATACATTTCCATACATACCTCTCTTTCTTAGTTTAAGATGACATGATCACCTTCTCCATTGGATTGGGTGACCTCAGTTCCATTTGCTCCACTATTTCCATCTTCTAATTTCTTTTTCCATTTTTGATTCATTTCCATCATGAATTATTCAATGTGCACTTTGCCTTTGCCTTTGTCTTTTATCTGATTTTTTGAATGTACTTGAGTCATAAAATTCTTTCTTAGATGTCCAAACTTCTAGCATTTGGAGCATGCATTGTTAGGTGCATAATTCTTCCTTTGATTTGTTCAGTAGGGTTTTGTCTATGATCTGCATTCATGTGCTCTATACCCATATTTCTTATAGTTATAGCAATATACTTTAAATCTAGGTGTAGTAGATGCATTGCTCATTCTTGATCTACACTCATGTATTTGATGTCCTTCTTTCTTGTAATAAAAATAGTAACTAATAAGCTTAGGTTTACGATTTTGAATACCATATTTGCTTCAACCAATATTTGCAGTATGACCAAATTTTCCATAGTGATAGCATATTGGGATGTCCTTTGACTTTATATTCCTCATTTTTCCATTCCTAGATGATTCTCCTAATTTACTGCATGAATGTCCTGACCAATTTGAATAGCTAGATGACTTCATAAGTTCTTCAAATACTTCATTGCCTCCTTTACTTTGTTGAATCTCTCCAGAGATTCTTTCTCATTTTTTAGTTCATTCTTCAGTATGTCCTTCTATGATTTGAGATTTTCACTTTACACATATTTTTTATTTAATCCTTGATTTGTAAGAATTAATTTCTTCATCATGTCCAGTTGGGTGTTTTTGAGCTTTTTCACATCTAATATCCTTTCTTCAAGTTTGATAGCCATTACCCTTTTGTCTTCTTCAGCCATAGTCTTGTCTTCTTTAGCTTTTTTTTTTCTTCGGTCACTTCACATAGTCTTATTGATTACATTTCATGTTCTTTTTTCAGTCCTCTTATTTCTTCATTTAGGAGTTTGTTCTTTTCAAGTAGATCTCCAGACGCTTTGTCATTTGGATTGATTGATTCAAACATTCCTTCAATCTCAACTTCTTCATAAGAAAAAAACTTTATCTAAATGGAAATGTTCATTCTTCTCTTTAGGGAATCCTTTAGATCTTGTCTTTCTTTTCCAAGTTTTTGTAGTAGCAATTGGATGTCAATCACCTAATCATCAACAACCTTGTCCAATTTGAAAGCCTCCATCTCCAAGATCTAATCTCCATGCTATTAAGCTTCTCTTAGAAAACTAATTCTTTGATACCAATTGTTGAATGATGGAGGTATAAACAAGATAAAGAAGATACTAATAAGGGGGGCAAGGTGGGTGGGTGAATCAAAATCTTAAACACTTTAAAGTTTTCACCAATTCATTCACATCTATCAGTAAACTTGTGCATGTAAAACTTGTAATGATAACTTGTTGTAACATGTAAATCTAATCTATCCCATCCATGAAATTAAATACATAACACAATTTTTGCTACCCATAAACCCTCGAAGGTGAAGGTAAAATTGGGGTGGGGATGACACCCACAAATCTTCACCACTGCAATAATAAAGTTAACCTATTATGGTTAAAATATTTGACCATAAAATATGATCTACCCTTTTAAAAGCTTAAGAGACTATAGGTCTTACCTTGTTAGAGGATTTAACAAGTTTACAAAAAACTAAGGACTCTATTAGGAGTTTTACAAAGATCTACTAAGGCCACTCTCTTAAGATATTTACCCTGATTCAAGTCAGTTAAAACTGATTTGGTACCTAACTCTCAATTTTCTCTATAAGATTATTTCAATTATTCTCCTTACTAATTGATCCTCTCCTCTAATCTGGTAAAGTTTTCATCCCTTTTCACTTCACTGCTTTGAATAGATCACTTGCTTTGTTAAGTGATAATAAAACCCTGTCACTAATCTAGATCCTTCACATGCATATTACTCCTTGTTCCCATGTTTACACTTATGTTATCTTGCTCTTTCTTGCTCACTCTTACACATGCTCTTTGATCTAGGTTAAGATCTTCTCTATTTAAAGAGTTTCATAAATATTTTTCTAGATTTTTCCATAATAGCCTCTCCATCTGAATCGTTGATCACACAACATAGGGATATGCAATCCATGTCATTAATGTGTAAAACAACCTTTACAAACATTGAATTTTCTATAGCAACCTCTTCTTAAAGTAAATGTTCTTTCCATGTTAGCTTGAAAAACATTTTACCTCATAATCTAGTCCATTTCTAACTTTTATGTAAACTATGCATTGCTCAGTCTATATTGTGTTTGGCACACACTATGTAACTCAACACTTGTATACTTGAAACTTACTTAGTCATTGTTGAGCTCCACTTGTATAGAAAATTCTTTGGTGGACTTAAATTTACTCAACTTCTATAGAGCTTAGTACATACTTGCTTATGTACATGACTTGATCTTTATAGAGTACCTTGGTCATAGTGATGACCATCTAACTCAGCCTTATAAATGACTAAGTGGTTGAAACTCATAGACAACAATAGTTAGAGATACCAACAACTCTAATACCATGTTGGTATCTAGGAATGCTTCAAATTTACTAACAATGTCATTGTATTGATTGTGCTCCAAATACAAATGAAGGCTTATAAATAAGAGAGGAGGAGACATGTCTCATGAAGAGACATGTCTCTACGGTTAATCTTTGTTTCTTGCAATTGTTATATTTTTCAATATTCAACTATAATTTAATAAGGGAATATAATTAACATTATAAATGTAGCTCTAGTCATCTTTTCTTATTGACATTCTTTGCACATATTATTAGGCTTCACCAATTTAGGTAAATATCTCACATCACTACTAATGCTAATCCACGTCTATTGATGTTTGGTAGCTCCACTCGGATAAACCTATATATAATTATATATGAGATATGATTTATATACACATGTTCATCATATATGAGATGTAAGTTTGTTGTTGTTGTTGTTGTTGTTGTTGTTGTTGTTGTTGTTGTTGTTGTTATTATTATTATTATTATTATTATTATTATTATTATTATATATGATTAAGTTTTTATTATAATAATTATATAATTAATGAATAGACATGTCTTGTGAAGTGACATGTAGGTTCATGGCTTATCCTTGTTTAAATAAGAGGTTGCTATCATTTGGAAAATATACACCAAATATAATGGCAGTGTTAATACATTTGCAGTAGTTTGTAAAAACAACATGATATTAGAACCAAATTAGAACTTGGGCACATTCCATTTCTCCATCAATGCATAGGAAATGACATCACTAGTAGAAGATGATATGAGGCATAGATGGATGTCATGAGAAGTTGAAAATGAGAACATTGAGTTGTTAATAAGAGTGGATGGGTTCCAATCATCATTGAATAGTTCATACATTAAGCAATGTTGTGTACTTTGGGCTATAGAAGATATGCGATGTAAGATATCACCAAAAGAAAAGTAATCAACTAGGAGGCTTCATTTTCTATTTCTTAGTCAACTGGGGGAGATCTCGGGAAGCATGGAGATCACAAAAGGCATTAGATACTAAGGGAATAATAAGTATTGGTTGGTAACTATAGTGTATATTCAAGATAGTGAGTCTATGTATTGACATACAAGATATACCATTAGCTAGCAAGAGAGGAAAAAGACATACCCTAACAAGGGTATGGTATGATAAACTTCTCAATTGTGATCTTTGAAAAAATTAAGGGCCTAAGACCCACATGAATCAATCTAAGATCATATTAGACATTGTGTATGGAGAATATATTAGTTGTGCTAATGTTTCACAAGAACATATTCCTAGATATTGTCATGGGATAGTGACTATCAACAAATTTATAATATGAAACGATAGGTATGAGGTGTGGATGATAGAAAAAGGAATTTAGTCTATCGACTTATACCTAGAGTCGGCTAGACTTAACCAAAACACTCAAACTATTGACTAATAGTGGCTAGAAGTGGGCCCAACCACTATTAGCCAATAGCTTGGGGCCACTGTTATGCATTGGTCTCATGGTATTGGTTAAGAGTGGCTAGGTCCACTCCTAACTGCTATTAGTCAATGGTTTGAGTGTGTCAATTAACCCGCTTGATAGGAGTCATGATATCTACACAATCGAATTAATACTCGTAGTGCTAATAGAAGCAATAAATTTCTTCAAGATTGGAAGGTGATGTCAAATAAGGAAGACATATGCATGAGCATCGAATGTAAATCTAGCATGAAAAATGCATTGAGCCTTATGCATATTGAAATGTGTTGTGTCAAAGGTACTTTGATATTTGATAAGCCTCCTTTATAAATGTTATGACTCCAATCTATGTGTAGATGACACTAGTATATGTTTGTGCATTGAGCATATATTCTTGAGTGATGAGTTGTTCCATTGACTTTTTTTCCTATCATTGTATAGGGATGTGACTATCCTCCCTACAAATTGCACCATTGACTAAATTTCAAAAAAATAAAAAACACACTAATTTTTTTTGAAATTTTCAGCCTTTGATCTTTATGATCTATATATTTTGTGATCAAAAACAACAAAAATTTTGAAAAAAATTTGCTATGTTTTCATGAATCTGAAAAAGAACCATCTTTGACTTTTTTTTTGTCTTTGGTGCATTTTGTCTAGAGATTAGCCAACGTCGTCATATAGGTGTCATATATGTTTAAGAGACATGTCAGGAAACAAAGGGAAACAACATCCTTTACTTGTGGTAACTATATTTTACTTGATTGAGGAGAAGAGACATAAGGTGGGGTTGATTGACATATTCTCTATGAAAGAAGACATGCCTTAAAATATGTGGAGGTCACAATTTTTAAAATAATACTAATCATGGGCCCCATGCATCCACCAAGGAGGACATGGAAGGAAATTGAAAAAGTTACAGATCAAAGCATAAATAAAGGAAGGATTTACAAACCCCACCAACAAGAACAATTCATATGAACGAGCAACAATGATGATCAAACAAGGTAGACCCCACATAGAAGTGGGGAGGTAAATTATATTTTGATAAATATTAATGAGATATTTTAAATGAATGGATATCATTTTATAATATTTTGAAATATATTAACTATTAAATTTCATTTTAAATATTAAGAATTGATTATTACTATTATTATTGAAAACATAAAATGACAAGTTATGTTATTGTTAGTAGAAGGCATGAGATAAATTACTAGCATTCAAAGTAATGTTAACATCTTTATGTGTACTATAAGAGCTACATGCCTTGATCTCCATCAAGATTGTTCTTACAAGAAAAAGAGGGAGCTTCACACTTCATCAGACACGAGGAAGCTCAAGAGATTGAGATTCAGAGGGAGTCTAACAATTCATTAGAGGAAACCTTGAAAGAAAAGGAGAAAATAGAGGATTTTTTTAGTCAACATTCACTGATCTCGGTCATATTGATTCAAAGGGACTAAACCAAGTTTTGATGGATTATCTAGTATTCAATAAATTGTAGCAATCAAGAGGATTGTAATTCAAATATACCTCATGACTCTATGATTCTAATGGGCCTGCCCCCTATGCACATCATGAGGAAATGACAACTTCTAAAGTCACTTGTATTTGCAAATGTTATTAAAAGGTAACAATCTTACAATAACTTAATTTTCTATTATGATGGATATCTTATGATGTCTATGTAGATCATGATAGAGTATACTTTTACATGTTGGATTTTTATATGGTAAGCATTATGAGAATGTTTATGCACATACGTTATAAATATTTTTTGAGTATATGGTAAATATTATGCAAATTGGTGTTCTAGAGGCCATTGCATAGAGTATGTGGTGAATATCATACGAATTGATGTTTTGGAGGCCATTACTCAAAGAGTATCTGGTGAATATCATATGTTGATCTATTCTATAGACTAGTACTCAAATGTGATATCAAAATGGTGAATATCATGTGATGATATTCTGCAAAACATTACCTTCTTCAGTACATGGTGAGTAATAAGCTTTGATACTCTGGAGACCATTACTTAGAGTATTTGGTGAATATCATATATTTTAAAGGCCAGTGCTCATGATATCAAAATGATAGATATATTTTTCTTAAGTTGACTTGATATGACTTTGAAGTAATAAGTTTGTTTATCCTCCCTAGCTAAGAGGGATTGTTGATGTTTGTTAGCTTCAATCGGATAAACCTATATATGATAGGTATGTGTAGGATCATGGTGTACCAAACTATGGCCTTAAGTGGTAGTGAAAAATCAGCAAATCAGGGTTATGTCAACTTGACACATAATTTTAAAGTGGTTCTAGACTTTATATCAAAAAGTTGTAAGAAAATAATCTGTAGGAAATTGAATATAGTTTCTAAACTACAAGGCCTTATCTGGAGAAAAAATTATTTGATTGTTCAAAAGTTTGGATAGACTCATGCCTAGATGTGACGCATATTTTTGGCAATTTTTATTCCAAATAAATAATTAATTATGAATTTTCTACTATACTATTTTCAGAATTAAAAAACTCCCATGTCTGACCACCTTAACTCATTCAAAAAAAATCAAAATTAAGTTTTTCTTTTTTTTTTTCCTTATACTAGTCAAAGCATAGAATGTGACACATCTTTTGGATTTCACAAATCTTATACAATTTGAAAGTTATAGCTATTTTTCAACCAGTATGTTAATCAACACTTTGTAGCTAACTCCATTAGAAAATAAGTAATAATTACTTACTAAACTCGTAATTTGACAAAACTTACATTTATGAAAAGCTAAGAACATTCTTAAGAAACCCTTTTCATTACATCAAATTTTGGTTTAAAAAAAGTCGTCAGCTACATGCTTGAAGTAAAAAACACATAAGAACATGCCAAAAACACATTTTCGAGATGTTTTAAAGATGACCGTATAAAGTTGGTATTGAAAGATATAGTAGGAATTATAAAGGTATTAATTATTTTCATTTAGTATCAGGATGGGTGAGAAAAAAGTGGGAATAGATTTTGAAATTCTTTGAGGCATTTTAGAACTACATATTTTTCAGATTGCCACTTTTTGGCACACCATGATCCTGCACATACCCTGATTATATATGAGATATAATTTATATACATGTGTTCATCATATATGAGATGTAAGTTTTATTACTATTATTATTATTATTATTAAATGATTAAATTTTTATTATAATAATTATGTAATTAATGAATAGACATGTCTCCTAAAGGGACATGTATGTTCATGGCTTCTTGTCATTTAAATAAGAAGTCATTGTCATTTGGAAAACACACACCAAATACAATGGAAGTATTAATACATTTGTAGCAGTTCAAAAAAACAACATTATCATATTATTAGAATTCACATGACAAAATCTTCTATGTGATAATCAGCTAGCATAAATTTTAGAAACCAAAAAACATGAATTCTAACTTGTAACCTTTAGCCAATAGTTTTCGAACACTCAACAAGTTATGTATCAAACTTTCAACACATCATTTTTATATTATTCTTACCATTTGAAGAAATAGATCATTTTCCTTTTATCAAATAAGGAGCATCATTACGAGACCTAATAATACCTTCATCATAATATTCATCATTATGGTGATAATATTAAAGGTGAACATCCACTATTAACACCTCCATCCTTATTACTAGTCATATGATGTGAACATCAACTATTAATTACCTATTCTTTTCTCATTCAACATGTTAAACCAAAGTCCTCTTTTCATTATTATTTTATATTTTACTAAAAGTCAACACAATCTCTACCTCATTAGCAATATATTAGATATCTATCATATATTTATTGATAGCATAATAAAATTTATGTCCTTTATGCCAAAATTTCTTAGATTTTTCTTTATACTTATCATCTATACCAACTAGTGTGAGTATTCCAAGGGGTGCTTGCAGTACTTCCTAAGAGACCTAGCTTGTCTCTTCTAGACACCTAGTCCTCCCAGGTCCTTGATTGGTTTAGGTAACCAACTAATACCAATCTAAACTCTTCTCCAAGAGTTTGATCCTTTGTGCTTACCCTCAAAAGACTAACACTCTAGTTTTAGTACTCTTCTCCATACTCACTTAGAGAGCTCTAAGTGAAATTTACTCATAAAATTTATTCTTAATTGTAGGGTCATCCAGCAACATGAGGTCACTCCATTTTATTGCATTTGAGTCCATTTATAAATATCTTTTCTTCCTTATCAATTTCAAGGTTTTTTCTCTAGGAAGCCTAATTAGGCCTAGTTCCAATTAGCCCTTGAAAATGGCTAAATCCTCTTTCTTGCAAATACCCTCCAAGAATTCTAGAAAATAAACTCTATATTTGAACACCCTTTTAGATTCCCTAAAGGATTATGTAGGTCTGAGACTCCTAGGTTGTTTGTATAGGTGATTCTTATTATATAGGTCTAATAGGGCTAAAAGGCCTATTTCCTAGGACCTCACCGGTTTTGTCTTTAAAATACTCTCAAATGCATTAGTATCAAAATCAAACCTCTTATCATACTAATATCTACTCATGTCATGCATGGAACTATACTTTTTTCATATTGTACCTCTCTATTCCACAAGAAATCTTCTTTTCTCTTGTCCTAAACCTCTAACAGGGCTCTATCTGCTCACCTAGGGCTTAGCATTAAAAAAAGTTCCCCGAACTTTCATGAATCCTAATCCTATAAAAATGTACAATAACGACTCCCCTAGTTTTTCCATCTACCCTTAGGTATTTCCCATGGTTGCATTTCACGGGGAAGCCATTTCTTTACAAACTGATCAGCACAGATCTAGTGAACTCTCAAAACCAAAAATAATTTATTTAGCCCTCCAAAAATACTCTAATAAACTTTATTACTGAATTAAAAACTCTTGAACTAAACCTAGAATACTATTCAATCACCAAGTTGATCCTTTCAATCCATTTTAAGGTATTGTCATCACAAAAACTCAAAAAGTTGTTGTAACACTATTCAGAATTCTATTCCACACATAAAGTTAATACAATATATATCTCTCTCTAGCAAGATTCAAGTCTTGGCTCATATATGATGTCATCTCCATCATTCTAGGGCTTGTTGGTCAAGCACCATCTCCTAGAGTTTAGGTAATCCAAGGGTAACAATGTTGCATGCAACTTTTGCAATTATTGCCAATGTTGTCATTAAAACATTTTTGCAACATTTGGAAACTTCTTGTTAAGCAATGATCCTATTTCTTAGGACCTCTATCCTCATGAGATTATGAGGAACCAACTAGCTTAATGACCCTAGGGCATCATAATAACAACCTTAACAATTATTATGTTCCTAAGACACATTAAAGACACCATCTCACTATTTCCTCTACACACTTAAGAAATTGAAATAAAAACTAAAAATGGCTATTTGTGTGACCTTAGTCCTAATGAATAACTCACCTAACCAATAATGCAAATGACCTTCTAAGGTCTAAAAGAAAACTAAACTATGCTCTTGACTTGGCTAGAGTTAAGTACAAGCCAAAAATCTTTCAAACATAGGAGGTAGCCTAGGTGTGCTCCTACATCATCCTCCCCAAAATGACAAGATCAATCCACCCTTGGATTGAGGATATTTGGATCAATCCCCAACTTCTTGAACTATGATTCCTTTATCCATATTGCATCAACATCCATTTTTCTATGCTTCCTTATCAAGTGTTCCTTGTATTCCTTTGTTCTAGTCTTTTTATAGACTCTTGTGTCTAGTATGTTGTCTAGTCCTATAGCTATAGTAGTAGGTAATTGGAGATCCTCTACATCTATAACCACTTCATAAAGAGTCTGATACACTTCTTTTTGTGGTCCTTTATAATGGACTAAATCTACAATGTTAAAAATTGGTGATAGGCCACTATCCTCTAGCAGTTCAACCTTGAATGCACTATGACCATACTTAGCCACTATAGGATAGGGTCCTATTCTCTTCATCTATAGTTTTTGAGGGACTCCCTTCTTCAGTCTTGACTTGTTAAGATGCACCATGACTAATTCACCAACATTGAACTCAACTACTCTTCTACTTTCATCCACCTTTGCTTTATGTTTCATGGTATTCTCTATCAATGTTTTCCTTAGTGTTTCATGAACCTCTTTCATGGCATATGCAAAATCATCAGCATACCCACTTTCTTTCACTCCATCTTTAAAATATCTCAACTCATAGACACCCCTAGGATGTAGTCCAGAAACTATCTTAAATGGACTCTTCCCTATAGATATACTTATGGTGTCATTGTAGGCATATTCAGCTTGTCCAATCAGTTGATCTCACTATTGCATGTACTCCTTAGCCAGATCCTATTAACAACCTTGGTTTAACCATCATTTTTGGGGTGGTAAGCTAATCCAAAAGACAAGTTGGTGCCCAATCTTTCCCAAAGAGTCTTCCAAAAATTACTCATAAACTTAGTGTCCTTGTCTGATACAATGTTGATAGGTAACCCATGGATTCCCATAATTTCTTTGAAGAATAGAGAGGCTATTTGAGTGGCATCATTCTTGCATGGCAAAAAGTTATCCATTTTTCTAAACCTATCTACAACCACATACACACTATCCATGCCTCCTCTTGTCTTGGGTAACCAAACTACAAAATCCATGCTTAAGCATTCCCATGGCCTAGAAGGGATTGGTAGGGATTGGTAAAGACCAGTATTTGTAGAAGTGCACTTGGCTTTTTGACATATAACACAACCTTCCACATACCTCCTAACATCAAGATTCATTCTAGGCCAATAGTAAAACCTTCGAACAAGGTCTTGAGTCTTAGTGATCCCAAAATGACCACTCAAAGTTCAATTACATTTTTCTTGTATCAAATTCTCTCTAATAAATCCTCTAGGAACATACAATTGATTCCCTTTAAACAAGAGATCACTTTGCAAAATATATTCAGCATACCTACTATGAAAATGATTCTTGTATTCAGCACATACCTTATATATGTCAGCAAAGTCCTGATCATTTGCATATAGATCCTTGAAATTATCTATTCCCATGCTCTTCAACTAAATTTCTTGGAGTGTGAGTGCCCTTCTAGACAATGTATCCTCCACCTTGTTTAGAACACCATTCTCATGCTTGATATTGAAGGTATATTCTTGTAGGCATTCAACCCACTTCATGTGCTTGTGACATAACTTCTCTTCTGAATTCAAGAAAATAAATGATTGGTTGTCTAAATACACAATGAATTCCTTGGTAAGAAAATAATGCCTCCACTTTCTTAGAGCTTGGATCAATGCATACATTTCTAGGTCATAGGATGAGTATTTCCTCTTGTCTTCACTCAACTTTTTAGAATGAAAAGCTACAAGTTTTACCTCTTAGCTTAGAACTACCCCAATTTCCACATTGCTAGCATCACACTCAATAGTGAAAATCTTTTCTAGGCTTGGCAACACTAAAACAGGTTGAGTAGCCATCTTCTCCTTTAGTAACTCAAAGCTCTTGTTAGCATTTTCATTCCATACAAACTTAGTGTCCATTCCTCCCTTGATAGTATCTAACATAGGAGCACAAATTGTACTAAAATTTCTTATGAATTTCCTATAGTATTGTGCAAGACCATGAAAACTTCTTACCTTTGTTGTTGACCTTGGAGTAGGCAAATTTATGATATCTTCCACTTTGCTTGTATCCTGTTTTTAGTTGACCATGTGCTAGAACAAACCCAAGGTACACTAGCTCTATTTTGATGAACTCACACTTCTCCAATTTGATCATCAACTTCTCCTCATGTAGCTTTTTGAAAACAATGTCAAGTTGTTCTAGGTGCTCACTCATTGTCTTGTTATAGATTAGTATATCATCTAGATATACAACTAAAAAATTGCCTATGTAGTCCTTGAGAACTTCATTCATGAGTCTCATGAATGTGGAGGGGGCATTAGACAACCCAAATGGCATGAAAAGCCATTCATATAGTCCTTCATTGGTCTTGTAGGTTGTTTTCCACTCATCTCCTTCATGTATCCTTATTTGGTAATAACCGCTCTTCAAGTCTATCTTGCTATAGTGCTTGGCTTCACTTAGATAATCCTTTAGGTCTTCAATCCTAGGGATAGGGAACCTATACCTAATGGTTATCCTATTTATGGCTCTTGAATCTATACAAATCCTACAAGTTCCTCCTTTCTTTAGTGCAAGTACAATAGGTATGTCACACAGACTAATACTCTTCCTAATTAGGCCTTGGTTTAGGAGTTCTTGTATTTGTCTTGCTATTTCCTCATTTTATTGAGGGGTCATCTTGTAGGTTGTTTTATTAGGTAGGGTAGCTCCTAGGATAAGGTATATCCTATGGCTTATGGCTCTTTTAAGGGGTTAAGGTTGATGGTTGTCCATCACTCACAATACCTTGGTAAGCTTGTAGCATTCCTTGAATCTCCTTAGATAACTCTACCCTCTTAGTTTCCTTCCCATAATTTCCCTCCTTTGGTCTCAACACCAATGCAAAATCTATACCTTCACTTTCTTCCATGGTTTGTAGGAACTCCTTTTCACTCACCATAAGTGCATTTGGACTAGTTTTCTTTGCTTCAACCTCTTCCAATAATGATTGTATCTTGAAGGTCACATTGTCCTTCTTAAAAGTATAGGAATTCTTTCCTCTGTCATCAATAGCTTGGCGATCAAATTTCCATGGGTTACCTAGGAGAAAATGACATGCATCCATAGGTAACACATCATATAAAACTTTATCCTTGTACCTTCCAATTGAGAACTCCACCCATGCTTGATCATTTACTAACAAATGTTGGACTTTATTTAGCCATGTGACCTTATAAGGACAAGTGTGGGGTATCATTGCCAATTTTAGTTTGCTGACTAATTCCTTTGACACTATGTTGTCAGTAGACCCTGAGTTAATGACATGACTCTACATACTTTAACCATCATTCTGCACTTATCCTAAATAAAGATCTTCTTTGGCTTGGCTCCTCCTTCACTAGCTCTTTGATCAAAGTTCTCCTCATCATGAGGTTCTCTCCTTCTTCTAAATTTAGTGGTACTTAAGCATGCTTGTCTTCTATATTGGACTCATCTTGAACTAAGTTTGTCCTCTTATCCCCTCCTTGTGATGAACCACCTTTCTCTGGGCATCTATAAGCAGGGTGCCACATTTGATTGCAATGGTAGCACTTCATATTTGCAAAGTACTTGGCTTTTCTTCCTTGTCTGCCACTCCTTCCTCTAGAGTTAGAGTTTCTTCATCTACCACCTCTACTTGAGCTTCCTTCTTGTTGTTCACTAAATTTTACCTCACCTTGAGCCCTTAAATTTGAATTATTTCCACCATAGCGACCTCTTTGACCTCTATTATCATTTTTCTTAGCTTTTCCTTTAGAGGTTTCTTGCTTTCTCTTTCTTTTCTCTTCAATTTTCAAAGCCATTTGGTAACATTTCCTAATGGTTTTGAAATTTACTAGGCTCATCTCTTCTTGAATAGGCCATTTGAGGCCATTCAAGTATCTTGCCAGCTTAATGCTTTCATCTTGAACTACCTTGGACCTCAAACACAATTTTTGAAACTCCTCAACAAATGCTTAGATATCCAAATCTTTTTGTCTAAGATTTTGTCTCCTCATATGAAATTGAAATTCATAGTCATCAGGAAGATAGGTTTGCTTCCCTTTGTTTACCATACCCTTTCATGTAACTATAGGTCCTTTTCCATCCTTTTCTCTCTCAGTTTGCACAAACTTCCATGAAGTAAGAGCTGAACCTCTTAATCTAGACTTTGCCACCATAACCTTTTATGCCTCAAAGATACCATCACATTCAAAATGGTTCTCAATGTTGTCAATCCAATCCACAACTAAATTTGGATCCATTTGTCCACTAAATAGTGGTACTCCTTCCAAAGCTTTGCCACTCAATGCTTTTATTGCCTTTAAGAATGGCTCTTCAGGAAGAACAAGGTCAAGTGTTGATTCTTCTTCTTCCAACTCTAGTTCCTTCTCCATTGCTTCTTTTTCTTCCTTTTGGTCAATTTTCTCTTTGACTCTATCAGCTTTTTCTTGAAATTCACCCAAGAGTTGCTCCATTTGAGCTAGTCTTTCCCTTTGTGACTTACTATCTTCTTCTTATTCTTCAACCTTCTTGGCTAACTCAATGTTAGTCACCATGGTATTGTCTTCTATTTTTCAACTTGGTTTATTCTCTCCCACCGATTCAGTAGACTACAACATCCACCACAAGCCTAATCAAAACTAGGCTCTGATACCAATATGGTGTGAGTGTTCCAAGGGGTTCTTGCACTACTTCCTAAGAGACCTAGCTTGTCTCTTCTAAGCAGCTAGTCCTCATCGGTCCTTGATTGGTTTAGGTAATTAAAAAATACCAATCCAAAGTCCTATCCAAGAGTTTGATCTGTTGTGCTTACCCTCATAAGACTAACACTCTAGCTTTAGTACTCTTCTCCATACTCACTTAGAAAGGTCTAAGTGCAATTTTCTCACAAAATTCATTATTCATTGTAGGGTCATCCATCAACATGAGGTCACTCCATTTTCTTGCATTTGAGTCCATTTAGAAAGATCTTTAGACTTCTTCCTTATCGATTTCAAGGTTTTATCTCTAGGAAGCCTAATTAGGCCTAGTTCTAATTAGCCCTTAAAAATGGCTAAATCCTCTTTCTTGCAAAAAATTTCCAAGGATCCTACCAAATAAACTCTAGTTTCTAACACCCTTTTGGATTCCCTAAAGGATTTTGTACATCTTAGACTCCTATGTTGTCTATTTAGGTGATTCCTATTATGTAGGTCTAATAGGGTTAAAAGGCCTATTTCCTAGGACCTCACTGGTTTCTTGTTTAAAATCCTCTCAAATGGATTGGTAAACCTCTCAAACCTCTTATCATACTAAGATTTACTCATGCCATGCCTAGAACTATACTTGTTCCTGATTGTACCTCTTTGTCCTGCAAGAAATCTTCTTTTCTCTTGTCCTAAACATCTAACTGGGCTCTGTCTGCTTGCCTAGGGATTAGCATTGAAAATAGTTCCCCAAAATTTCATGACTCCTAATCCTAGACATATGTACACTAATGACTACCATAGCTTTTCCATCTACCCTTAGGTATTTCCCATGGCTAGATTTCATGGGGAAGACATTTCTTTACAAACTGGTCAGCATAGATCTAGTGAACTCTCAAAACCACAAACAATTTATTTAATCGTCCAAAATTACTCTAATCAACTTTCTTACTGAATGAAAAAACTCTTAAAACTAAACCTTGAATACTATTCAATCACCAAGTTGAGCCTTTCAATCAATTTTAAAGTATTGTCATCACAAAAATTCAAAAAGTTGTTCTAACATTGTTCAGAATTCTATTCCACACATAAAGTTAATACAATATATCTCTCTCTCTAGCAAGATTCGAGTCTTGTCTCATATATGATGCCATCTCCATCATTCTAGGTCTTGTTGGTCAAGCACCATCTCCTAGAGTTTAGGGAATCCAAGGGTAAAAATGTTCCATGCAACTTTTGCAATTATTGCCAATGTTGTCATGACAACATTTTTGCGACATTTGGCAACTTCTTGTTAAGCCATGATCCTATTTCCTATGACTTCTATCCTCATGAGATTCTGAGGAACCAACTAGCTTAATGACCCTAGGGCATCATAATAACAACCCTTAACAACAATTATGTGCCTAAGACACATTAAAGACTCCATCCCACTATTTTCTCTACACACTTAAGAAATTGAAATAACACCTAACAATGGCTATTTGTGTGACCTTAGTCCTAATGTCTAACTCACCTAGCCAACAATGCAAATGACCCTCTAAGGTCCAAAGGAAAAATAACCT
Source organism: Cupressus sempervirens (assembly GCA_028749045.1). Lineage (NCBI taxonomy): Eukaryota > Viridiplantae > Streptophyta > Pinopsida > Cupressales > Cupressaceae > Cupressus > Cupressus sempervirens. The sequence continues at coordinate 110,327,172 of CM053793.1, forward strand.
ATGCTCTTGACTTGGCTAGAGTCAAGTACAAGCCAAAAATCTTTCAAACATAGGAGGTAGCCTAGGTGTGCTCCTACATCATCCTCCCCAAAATGAAAAGATCAATCCACCCCTAGATTAAGGATATTTGGATCAATCCCCAACTTCCTGAACTCTGATTCCTTTATCCATCCTGCATCACCAACTTTATCTTGATATCTACATGTAATATGTCCAATCTTACCATAGTTAAAGCATTTTGAAAGTAGGTTAGCTTCATACTTACTAATTTTTTTAGGTAATCTTCTTGCAATGAAGGCTTCCAACTCATCAAACTTTCATTCTTCTTCTTCTCCAATTTCTTCCCAATCTTTAGCATATCTCCCAAATCTAGTAGAACTAGATGAACTTGAAAAAGTATCATACGTGACTATTCTTTTGTCATTATCCATAGTGGAAGGGTCCCATATTGAATAATTCTTCTACCTTTATTGATTGTGGCTTTAAATTCTATGTCAACCTTTGGAAGTTCCTTTTCAAGGGTAGTCATCTCATATACACTAAGTCTTCTAATCAATGCTTCTATGGAAATCTTCATATTTAATCTCAACTCTTCAATAGTAGAAACTTTTTTTCTATAATACTTTGGAAATGATCTTAGAATATCTTCCATAACCCTTTCATCTTTCAAGGTTCCACCAACACATTTGATTCCAGAAGCCAAATCATTTATCTCTATGGATGTAATAGTCTCATTTTCACTCATCCTCAAGTCTTCATACTTTCCTTTCGATCCCTACAACTTATCTTTCTTAATATAATTATCACCTTCATAAGTAGTTTCCAATGTAGTATATACCTCATATATTTTCTTTGATCCATAAATGTGTGCATACTTTGTATCAACTAAGGAACTAGTAATTGTTTCATTAGCCAATATGTTCTCTTTCAATTTATTTTTTTCATCTTCAATAGCTTAAGAAAATTTAGTCAGAATATCATAGTTCTTTATGTTGTTATTTTTTAATATTCATCTACAAAGATTATTAGTTAATCAGCCATCCAATCCTTTCATATTAGATGATTAGTACCGTCAAAGTTTAGACTCTCTTTCCTCAAACTTTACATGCTAGATCCCCTTCAAATGGTTAATCTTATGCACAAGATGTATCTCTGATACAAATTGTTAGGCAATAAAAAGCAATAAGAATGATGAGGTTGAATTAGTTATGTCAATTATTAATCAAAACCTCTCAAATAGAATAAAGATATAAAAGATAAAAAGTAAATGCAAGATCCACAACACATAAAATATGAACATAAGATTTGTTCTCAAGGAAACCCATTGGCGGAAACCCTGATGGGGGTATAACCCACAAGATGATGTACTCTACTAAAATTAATGCCTGATTAAGAGCATAACATGCAGAACAAAAGGTGCACTTACAGGCACATGCTTACAAACCAATATGCAATGCTGACTTCTTAATGCACATTTCTCATAATACAATATTAGATGTATCCATCATTTAGGTTCACCAATCTATTCTTTAATTACAACAAGATGGACAAGAAGTCCATTACAGCTAAATTAACAAATAGAATCATCTATGCCTATATAGTTTCAATGAAGAACAATTCCCATTCACCTTAGTCAAATCATTCTTAAATTTATTTACGTTTCATTTATGTTTTTATCCTTTTGTTGAGGGTGTCTTTTATATTTGTTCTTTACTCTATTCCTTGTTTTCCTTCTTTTAAAAAAAAAAAAAGTTCTCTCTTCGAATATTTACCTATATGAATCTTTGTATCCCAATTTTTAATCTTTTTTCATTGGCTCTTGACTTTCTATGTTCAGATTTTAAATATTTCATACTTGAGTTGGTATTTTTTCTTTGGCTTGTTTGTACTTCCCTTTCTCTTCTTTCTCTTGTTTGATTTAAGGGTTGACAATAACTCATTTTTTACCTCTTGCTCTCTCTTGTATCTTATTGATGGATCATAAAATATGATTTAAAATATTGATAAAAATAACTCACACACAATCACATCTAAAAGCACTTGATTGTCAACTTTGTAGAAATAAAATTGTTGTTCCGGTGAAACAGCTATTCACAAGAATGCATTCAGTGGTTGCAGCATGGTCAAAACTAATAAAGCTTTGGAGCTTTCTTGTTTGAGGAGCTTTCTTGTTTGACCCAGCCTTATCGTTACCAACTACCAACTTGAATAAACATGAATATAAAAGCTTGAATATTCTTAGTAAGTCAAGCTTCTTTTATTAATAAACAGGCATTTGACTCATTCGTCCGTCATTTGTTTAGTCAGAACTTTTGAAATGTTCTGGGCAGAAATTTAAGCTATCTTTACATAAACAGGGTGCTCTGTTCCTCGCAATATTACCATATTCATTCAATGGCATTGGCTCCTCCATCTTTTCTACCAAGGGTCATCATTGTCATTGCTATTTTTATTGATTTCTTCACAAACCTCAGTCTATGTGTCTGTAGATGCCCCGATCATGAATCTATGGCTCTTCTTTCCTTCAAAGCCTCCTCCAATGACCATGGTACATCCTCCTTAAATCGTCGTGGTAGTCTGGGTTCATGGGTGAATGGAACAGACTGTTGCAAATGGGCTTACATATCTTGTGATCAGCAATTAAACCACGTAGTGGAAATTGACTTAAGTTATCTGGTCATCAAGGAAGGCATAATATCTGATAGTTTGTGTGACCTCTACTTTCTAAGCATCTTGAACTTCCATGAAAATGGTTTTACAGGTACTCTTCCTCCCTGTTTGGGAAATCTCTCATCTCTTCAGTATCTAGATTTTAGCTACAATAGTCTGAGTGGGATAATACCCCCTACAATTTGTTTTCTCAGCAGTCTCACTTATCTTGATATGAAAGATAACCAATTGAGTGGAAGCATTCCGCCATGTCTAGGAAACATTTCTTCTCTAATAGATCTCAGGCTTGATAGGAATAGACTTAGTGGAACCATACCATCTTCTTTAGGTAGTCTCCATTCTCTTACAAATCTCTATCTCTTTGGTAATCAACTGGTCAAATACCATGTTCCTTGGGAAATCTTTCCTTACTTGAGCAATTGAGCGTTTCATCCAATCAATTAAGTGGGACTGTTCCATCCTCATTTGCTCAGCTCTCATCTCTGTATATCCTCGGCATTGTCATCCTCTAAGCTGGAAATCTTTACCCTCTCACTAAACCATCATGTAGTGATTTCAGAAGATACTTTTTACAACCAAACCGAATTAGGATACCTGTCTCTATCCAGTTGTGTTATAAATATCAACACAAAATGGATTCCGCCCTTCCAACTAAAGTACTTAACCCTAGCAAGATGTAAGATTAATGGAGGTATTCCACTCTGCCTATCAACTCAACACTCACTTTATAACTTGGAATTGGTTGACAATAATCTTACTGGTGAAATTCCTTATTGGCTATGGAATATCAGTTCTTACAAGTTATCCCTAAATCTCTCTGGAAATCATCTCCAAGGCCACCTTCCTGACAATATTTCAATGAAAATATCTGAGTTGGATCTGTCTAGAAATGCACTGAGTGGATATATGCCACTTTTCTGGCCGACCGTTCTAGAAATACTAATGCTCAATGACAATTCACTGATTGGCAATATTCATCCAAGCTTCTGCAATATGTCTTGGCTACAAGAATTAAATCTGGCAAACAATAAATTGAATGGGATTATTCCTCCTGGCATGACCAATTGTGAGGCACTTGCAGTTCTAAATTTGGGGGATAATAGTTTCGACGGAGGCATACCCAATGAGTTTGGTAAGCTATCCCTGGAGTCCTTCATAATTAAGAACAATAAGCTAAGTGGGCCTTTTCCTCTAATAACAGCGAGTACATATATGAAAATACTTGATATTGGGTATAACTCATTTGAAAGTCCAATTCCAAAGACAATTGGGAATCTTCCAGCCCTGCAAGTGCTGATCATGAAGGATAATTATTTCAAAGGCAGTATTCCTTCAGAAATCGGCCAACTGAAACACCTTGAGATGCTGGACCTTTCATGAAATCAGTTATCAGGGTTTATTCCGAACATCATTCTATATTTAGAAACAATGACCTTAATGTCAGAAGATGCTAGTGTTTTCAATGAAACCATGCCCATTTTTAGATATGATAAATTTAATATGGATGTCAAGGGTATAGATCTCTCAAACAACCATTTGAAGGGAGAGTTTCCTTCTGATTTTGGCAAGCTTAAAGGTGTGCAGTTTCTCAATCTGTCCAAGAACAATTTCAGTGGGACTATACCAAGTACTTTGGGGGAAATAAGTCTGCTAGTACTGTTGGACCTTTCTTCAAATAGAATTTCTGGAAATATCCCTTTGGAGCTTGAATCTCTAGGCTATTTGGGATCTTTAAATTTGTCCAACAACAACCTCTCTGGAAGCATACCACAAGGAGGACAGATGGTGACATTTGGACAGTCATCTTATTCAGGAAATCCAAATTTATGAGGGTGTCCACTTGCCAAGAACAGTTCTTGGCCACAATTTCCTCCTCTTGCTTCTATTATTAATGATGCTGATGACAATAATGAGAAGGAAAAGCACAAACTATGGTATGGGATTGGATAGAGGTTTACACATGGAGTGGGTTTTGCTGGGTTACTATTATTATTTTTGGTGAGAAAGAGTTGGAGAGCAAAGGTTTATAAAGGGGTTGACGTGACTTTGAACTTTTTGTTTGCTTTCTTCTACAATAGGAGATTATGAAGGGGTTTTTATTCTAAAAACTCTGTCATGTGTATTTCTTAGACATTATAATATATGGAATCATTTCAAGGAAGGGCCTTCTCTTTTCTATGGTGTTCAACTCACCTTTTGGCAATTGGTAAAAAGTTAAAAAGGATATCATTGTTTCCATGACCTGAGAAGCTTGTTCTTTCCATTATATGTCAATTTATAACTTAAAAGATATCAGATCAAAATATAACATTTAACATCACGAAAATCACATGTAGACATTTATAATTGTTGCCTATATAGACAACATCACCTTTTTGAATCAAGGAACTAATGTATAGAATAGAACTTTAGTTCCTTGAGAAATATGACCCAAAAACTCAATTAGTAACCAAGAATGCAAGATGTTGAATCCCTCCTACCACATTGCATATAGTTGCCTAACCAGCAAATTTCAACAGCTTAATGCTACTTTCAATAGCTTAATGCTACACTGACTCTTACTGAAGAGATTGAGCTCCTCTTTTCATGGCTACATTTAAAATTAAGATAAAACAGTTCAAATTGCTGATTATGTTCTACAGCCCATATATGTGTGTTGGCGCGTTGGTTTACTTGTAATCTTTTATACTCTCAGTGATTGTTTTCGAGTAGTTGGATAAGACAGGGAAGTCAACAATTATATTCTTTCTCTACTTCATTGAACAGTATGTTTTAGGACCAACTTGCCTCCCCTGATGAGTAAATTACAAACTAGAAGAGATTAGACTCCATGGTTTCTAGATCTCTTTTCAGTATTGTAGCGAACTTGCCTAAAGCAGTCGTTTTCAAAAATTTCAACGATATGATATTCGAATGACACAGAACTTGTAAAAGCATTTGATTCAAATACAGAAAAAGGTGAATATATAAAAGCCTTTAGTTTATCCAACCTTATTTGCAAATCCACTTGGTGGTTTATTTATTAACCCCATGTGCATAACTTGAGCAGAAAGACTAGCGTTTGGACCTTCACGGTTAAATTACAATGTTGTAACTCCCATTTAAGGAAATTTAGTTTTAATGCTATATTATCACTGGGATATCATGATGTTTTCCCCCCCACCACTTTAAAATTAGTGTTGTACTTACAATTGATGTTGGGGTGGTTGTTAATTCTGAGGTCAGTATATTTTTTGAGATTCGTGATATGGTTTAACCATCTTCTATTTGTTAAATCTGACATTTGTATAAGGCAATAACTGTATTAGTTTTTGCTACAACAGCAAATGATTCTAACAATTAGCACAAGCCTGGATCATGGGTTTGAGTCTCCCTTTAGTGGGTGCTAAAAGCTCAGTCAGTGTTGAGGGTGAGATTGTTGTTGACTCATTGATCAGCACCTTCTTAGAGATTCGTAACATGATGTAACTACCTCCCATAGATCCAATTAAATAAGACATTTGTTTGGAATATTGACAGTTTCAATTTTTGATACAACAACAAATGATTCCAACATCAATCTCTACAAACTCTTATTGAAAACTGAATAATCTCAGCACAGTAATTGCCCAGAATCCTAGGTTTTTTAAGACAGATGACATTGATAGCTATAAAGCTCTTTACTAACCCGTGATAACTTCTTAAGAAAAATTGACACTGCTGATACCATGTGAAGAAGAGAGAGGAGAAAAGAAATCAACACAAATAGCTTTATCATTAGAAAGATAATAAAATAGATTAAATAGATTTATATTTTATATATTTTAAATCATATGAACTTGATTGCCTAATACAGTATACAGAGCTATTGGTCTTTCATTACATATACAAAAATGAAGAAAAATATTCACGCCTGTTTATTGACTAGTTTTTGACTTGTTGCTCCATTACTACAACCTTACCTTTTCTGCCCATATCTTTCTTAGACATTAAAGAACTACCCTGCCCTTGTTATTATGTTGTTTTTAAAGAAACAGAGAGGTGTTAAAAAACACGTAGAAGAAATGGGAGTTATGCACATGGTATTTCTTTTCACTGCAAGGAGGATGTGTTTAAACATGCAAGAGAGGATATGAATCTTTCCAACTACCGTAGAACTGAAACTGGTCGTGTTTCAAGGATAGATTGTAAGATAGATTCAGATTCATAAGAAATTTCAGATTTGTCTGGGATTGGTTGTCGAATGGATTCAGATTCCTCTGCTGAACCAGAAGACTAGTTGTATTTAGACAATATTGATGTCGTATAATTGGTTAATGAGAAGGCCCTTTGTTGGTTTTTTAAAATATGAGGTCAAAATGTCAGAAAAATCGAAGAAGCTAAATGGATTGACTGACGATTATAACCATCGTGAACTTGATGAAAGTGGGCAATTTGTTCCTGTGTGTTAGTACCATTCTTAAAAAAGAAGAAATAAGGATATTTGCTCTTTTGGAAGTTCTATCATGAGTACTCATTATACTTTCCAGGATATTTCTTGTGGGAAGGTTAAATAATGTGTGTGTATGCAAGTACGTGAGATTCTCTTTAGTGGCACTGTGTAGTTCTAGAAATGATTCACATAATATGTAGATTAGTCCTATATACAGGTACAGGTAATCAGGATCTCTATGTATTGAATGGACTGGTGGCTTAACACTGACATTTTTTCAATTGACTAGCATCTTCATATATAAAAGGGTCCCATATTGACCACAACCAAATCATGCAGATTAATGAAATGTATAATGGACAATTACTCCTTATGTACACCCTTACAGAGGATTCTTGATTTAATAATACATAAGGTCACTTTATAACTTGTTAACTAGTTATCTCTGTTGGAGTTGTGATCCATTTCTCCTTCTGATTGTAGTGCATCCATTTCATTTTTTACTAGGTTGTGCTTCCTATTCATTGTGTATTACAGTTCCTGGATATTACCACCTATTCTACAAATTTACAGTTACAATTAATAGTTATTCTGAGTATATTGCAGTGTATAATAGTCATTCTCTCTAAATGGAGAAAAACAATCAAGAGAGCACAAAAGTGAATCAAAATCGTCATGGATAAGCATATTTTAACAATTAAAACAAGAAAATATTATCAATTTAATGCATGGGACTAGAGAAATATAAGCACCACTTTAAAACTGTGATATAATCATACCAGCACACACATGACACAGTTCTTTTTTTCCGAATTTAAACTATACTACATAAAATATTATTAGCTTAACACCCTCACACCCCCACCTCCTCCCCCCCAAAAAAAACTCAAATATAAAATGTATACATACATAAGGCATAGGTTTTGATCAATTCTGATGAAGAAAGAGGTACTCATAATCTCCTATTTCGCAGGAAAGGAAACAGAAACTTCAAAATATCAACTCCCTTGAAATATTTTTTTCCTCCAATTGTCTCTTACTACCAGCAATAGCACTACTATACTTAAAAATCGTGCTCCATATGACCATCCTAGTCCAATTTCATACCACAGTATTTTCTTGCTCTCCTCTTCATGTTTATTTTCAGCATCACTTAAAGGACGAGGAGGTGCAAATTTGGGCCAGTTGCAGTTCTTTTGAAGTGGGCATCCTTACAGATTTGGATTCCCAGAATATGACATATTTTCAAATGTGATCATGTATCCTCCTTCTGGTATACTTTCCGATAGATTGTTGTTTGACAAATTTAAATATGCCAAATAGCTCAGAGATTGAAGCTCTTAAGGAATATCTCCTGAAAGCTTGTTTGAAGAAAGGTCCAATGATTCAAGTTGTCTCACATCCCCCAAACTCTGTGTAATTATTCCACTTAGTTTATTCATGGACAGATTCAGAAACCTCAAGCCCTTCAAATTCCAAAGTCGAGAGGAACACCTCCAATCAATTGATTGTTGGAGAGATCTATGCTTGTGAGTATGGAGAATATATGGGTAGTATAGTTCTATACCTTTGGAGACCATAGCCAGTCCACCTAGAGAAGATTTCCAGCTATTGCCACCCTCATATGGGAGATGACTCTCCAAAACATAGCCATCATCTTTTGCTATAGTCATTGCTTGTAAAAGTACAATGTTGTGTGGAATAGTGTTAGAATATTAATTGCAGACGGTCATTTCTCCCCGGAGTCAAATGCCCACCTACCATCCCTGGCGACCTGCCAACAGTCATAAACATTTATTTTGGTGGGTGAGATTTTGAAATAAAAAATGAGGGGGAAAATATTTTGCCAAAGACAAAAAGGAATGTTTTGTCATTCATTCGTAGATTCAGAGATCAAGAGAGACAGAGAGAGTTCAGCAGAGCAGAGAAGTTGCAGAGAAAAGGTGAAAGGAAGTGATCAACAGATCTTGTCATTGCAGAGACAGAAGGAGTTTATTTCATGACTGCAGTTGCAGATGCCTCTTTGTGTCATCCTGTAATTTCATAATTTGTTGTTTTGATTTGACCTGTTGAAGCAGTGATTGCTCCAGGCATTGTAGTATGCAGCCATTAGAGCTGTAAGTTTGAAGTTTTAGGGTTATTTTAGGGTTTTCTGGTTGAAGCCGAATGCTCCCAAATTTTGTAATGATTTAATCCAAGTTGAATAGAAAGCAAGCAGGCATACTTGAATCCATTTGTCTCCTTCTATTCATTATATTTGAAAAGTTTTATTTGGAAGCTTCAAGTTCTGGATTTCTGGTTTTAATGGTGAAAGTTATTCACGTTATAAATCATCACTCCGTGAAGTCTTGTTAAAAGATCTTATCTCTACTATCTCCACCAAGTTCACTTGGTATCTTCATCTATCGAGCTCCACTCTCCAATGGCTACCGAGTTCGCTCGATAATCACATTGCCTACCGAGTTCACTTGGTAATCACACACTGCATTGGCTACCGAGTTCGCTCGATAATCACATTGCCTACCGAGTTCACTTGGTAATCACACACTGCATTGGCTACCGAGTTCACTCGAAATTCATCTACTGACCTCACTCGGTATCTAGTGTCTATCGAGTTGCTCTTCATTTGCCAAGTTCACTTGGCACTCTCTTGCCACTCGGATTATTAAAGTGCCGAGCAATTTTTGGCACTCGGTAATAGTTTATGCCGAGTAAAATTCAAGGGTTGTGAAATTTTAGATTTAGGGTTGTGAGTTGTGAATTTAATTTTTTTAATATTTCTCACAAATAGAACTCGACAAGTTGTTCGATGAAAGGTCTAAGGTCTGAAGCTGCTTTAGGTCACCAATTTCTGAAATAATGTTGCCACTGAACTGATTGTCATTCATCACCAGCACTTGAAGAGATGTGATATTACCAATTGACTTTGGAAGATGCCCTGTGAATTTGTATAATTGATAAACGAGGGAACAAAGGTTCCACTGAGCTGATTATTTTTTAGCACCAAGTACTCAATGCTAGACGAGAAGATTAACCCTTCAGGCATCCTTCCCTCCAGATTATTACCTCCTAAATTTAAGTCATAAATTCTCGATCCATCCTCAATCAAACACCAAGGAATCATCCCATCCAACTTGTTGTTTTGAAGATGTAATTGTAACCATAGAGACGAATTGCACAAGCTTGGAGGAATGCTGCGAGTAAACAAATTATCGTTCAGTATCAACTGAAGAGGAGGTCCTGCAGTTAGAGTTGTTAACCTTGGCCATTCAAAAGGTATGTTTCTACTCAATGAATTGCTAGACACATCTAAGATTCCTATCCCAGAAATTGGACCATTTGGAAAAAGGGTCCCATGCAGATGGTTCTGTGAGATATTTAGTTCTTCAAAGGAAGCAGCCATGGCCCATAGCCAAGAGGGAATTTCTCCAGCCAGATCATTGTTAGCTAATGTCAGGGAACCCAAGTAGAACTGAGTTGAAATCCATGGTGGGATTTGACCATCCATCTCACATGACACAAGTTCTAATGCATAGAGCTGGAAGTTGGGAATCCAACACTTACTAATATTTAGTGTGCAATTGGATAGAGATAAATCGTTTAATTTGGTAAGGTTATGGAAAAAATTCTCTAAAATTGTGAGCTTGTGGTTTAATGAGGAGAGGTATATAATAGAGGATGGTAAACCCCAAGAAAGGGTACTCTCGTTGAATCTATTTCCATTAGCATAAAGGAAAGTAAGGGACGATAGCCCTGCAAAATGAAAACGGAAGAGTCCCACTCAATTGGTTGAAGGAAACATCCAAGACAAAAAGCAAAGGCAAATTGCTCAATGTAAATGGTATTCAACCACTTAATCGATTGTTTGAAATGTCGAGGGTACTCAAAGATGAAAGATTGTTCAGACAGGATGGGAGGCTTCCGCCCAATTGATTCCCTCCCAGACTAAGGTATGTCAGATTTGTGAGCACACAAATGCTAAGGGGTATTACCCCACCCAACTTATTGCCATATATTTCTAGTTCTTCTAGATATTGGAGATTTCCCAAGCATGAAGGAAGATTACCTATCAATCCCACCCTAAACATCTCTATTCTTGTAAGAGAAGGAAATTTGCAGAGGCTATCAAACATGATTCCTCCTTTTGCGCCATAGTCGCCCGGAGTGGGCACCCACCTTATTGCCACAACATGGTGCTTGTGCTGGTCACATTCTATGCCAAACCACTGGCAGTAGTCTATTCCATTTGCCCATTTAAAATTTCCAGGGAAGGTTAAAGTTATGTTGAAGGATGAAAGAGCTTCACGTTCCTGCAGAGGATAGCTGCATGCACACATATATTTGTTGGCAAAAAAGATGAGTAAGAACACAACACTATTCACGAACTTAACTATAGGCAACACCATTGCAAGGCCTTGTGGAAGCAAAGCATATGAAATAACAGAGGAGAGACTGAGGTTGTTAGAGAGTGTAGGGGAGCCTTGCGAAACACGGCCAATTATGAACCCGTATTACGTTACCGCATGGAAGACTTTCCATTGACTAAGCCAATGGACAAACAATGCCCATTGAAAATGATGAAGGTGCATTCAACACACAATAGGCGTATTTGTTCCATGGTGCAGACTGTGAAGTTCACTGAAAGTGTAAACTGAGAAAGAACAGAACAACAAGAAAGAGAAAAAACACACAATTTTATCGTAGTTCACCACAAATTGTGGCTACGTCCACAATGCAAGGAAGATCTCTTATTAATGTTAAACTCTGAACTTTACATCATAGTTGTAGCTTCAGCTCTTCGAATACAATTTGAAATAATGAACCTCCAATATATATATATAGAGAGAGAGAGAGAGAGAGAGAGTCTCAAGAGAAATGAAGAGACAAACAATTGGAGGGAAACAATAATAAATTGTGAATAATAAATGGAAGACTATTGGGCTTCACATATACATCCAACAAATCCCCACTTGAAGTCCAACTGCTGTAATGTATGAGTCTCCTTTGAATTCCCCTACTATTATTTTGTTACAACACTGAGAAAAGCTTGGTAGAACTCAAACTTCTTTCATGGAACAACCTTTGTGAGTGTATCAGTTGGATTCTCCTTGGTGTTAATCTTGAAGACCTGAAGTTTGCCCTCCTCAAGCTTACTTCGAATGAAATGATAACATACCTCAATATGCTTAGTCCTCCTATGAAAACCTACATTTTTAGCTAAGTCAATGGATCTTTTACTATCACAATACAAGGCTAATCCTTGTTGAGGACAATCAAAATCACCAAATAGACATTGCAACCAAATCAAATCTTTTGCTTCTTCAGTGAGAGCAATGTATTCAGCCTCAGTTATAAAAAGTGAGGCCACTTGTTGCAACTTCGATGCCCAACTGATCGCTGCTCTAGCAAAGAAAAATACATAACCAGTAGTAGATCTTCTATTATCTAAATTTCCAGCCATATCTAAATCAGTTTAACCTCTAAGTGAAGTGTCTTTGCGACCAAAAAACAATACAAAATTAGGAATGCCCTTAAGATATCTTAAGATCCACTTAATGACATCCAAATGTTGTTTACTTAGATTACTCATAAATCTGCTGACAACCCCCACTGCTTGGGCAATATCCGGATGAGTGCAACCACTGCATACATAAGACTACCCATTGTTGATGAATATGGGATGTTCTTAATGTAGTTTTATTTTTCTTGTGTCTTGGGACACATGGTTGAAGATAATCTGAAATGATCAGCAAGAAGAATGCTAATTGGTTTGGCATCCACCATGCCAAATCTTTCTAATACCTTGAGAACATAGTGTTCTTGAGAAAGCTTTATTTCCCTCTTGTGTCTATCACAGATAATGTCTATGCCAAGTATCTATTTCAATGCCCTAAGTCCTTCATGGAAAACCTTTGTGACAACTTTTTTTTCAATTATGAAATCAGCTTCATAGATGAACTGGTAACAAGCATGTCATCAACATAGAGCAATAAAAGAACAAAGCAACCCTTAGGTAACTTCTTGTAGTAGACACATGGATCAGGTTCACACTAAATGAAGTTATTTTTAGTCATGAATTAATCGAAGCTGAGGTACGACTACCTCAAAGCTTTCTTTAGACTATACAAGCTTTTCTTCAATCTACAATATAAGTTTTCTTTACCACATTTAATGAATCCCTTAGGCTGCATCATGTAGATTTCTTCATTCAGATTTCCATGGAGAAATGTCATTTTTACATCCAGCTATTCAAGTTCAAGATTGTGAACAACAAGTAAACCAAGAATAAATTGGATTGTATTCATCTTGACCATGGGTGAGAATATTTCATTGAAATCTATGCCCTTTTGCTGATCGAAACCTTTAACAAATAGCCTGGCTTTGTAATGCTTCTAATTTTTGCCTTAATCTTTCAACTAATAAATCCATCAATTTTTGAGTGCTTTCCAATTTGGTGGCAAAGGAACCAAAACCCAAGTTTTATTTTGTAATAGAGAATCCATCTCTTCATGCATCGCTACCTCCCATTTGAGAGAATTTGATGCTTTGCAAGCCTCTTTGAAGCTTACTAGTTCAACTTGGTCTAAAAGCAAACATTCTGGCTCTACTTCTTCAGAATATAATAGTTCATAATCAGAGAATCTGGCAGGAAGCTTTCTCTATTTGGTTGATTTCCTCCATCCCCGAGCATTATCATTATGATCAGAATGTCCCTTTTTTTTATCCTGAGAGTTTTGTGTTTGGAGTTCAAAGTCACTACCCTTTGGAGATGTGTAATGACTCTTCTTAGAATTAGAGTGATTAATGTTTGTATGCACAATTCCCATATTTGAATCACTACTATGTGAGTTACTTTGCTCACTTGAAAATTGAACCCTTGCTTCATGTTGACTTGTGGGTGGACTTGATCCAATGTGCAAGTCATACAATTCTCCTACGGGTCTAATAGCAATATCACCCAATTCATGCCAGATTGGAGTTGTGCGGTAATGAGAAACCTATGGTTGAGTGTTATAAAGATCTTGATCAAAGAGACCACGATGCAGGGAGTTGAAATTGTAGGATTCATCCTTGTCTCTGCCAAGAAAAGTCCTCATGCTATTTTGAAAATGTGTATCAAGTTCTTTTATTAGATCTACTTAGGGGGCATGTTGATAGAGGTGACAATGAACTTGCGGTTGTTCATATGAATCATCCATGTCAGCAATTTCCGCCCTGTCAATATGGGAGATCCTTGTGCAATAGTTATGTTGTGTGTGTCTAACCATAGGTAGGCTTGGCTCAACCACTTAAACATGTTGTCGGTGATTGGTTTGTGCATTCCCTACATGGTCTGCATGAACTTCTCTTGTGTGACCGGCTATAGAGGTGAATGGTACACCATGAGGGAGTCTTTTCGCATGCTTGGTACAGTGTAGGGAAGACCATGGGTGAGGTTCTTGTGTGGAGTCCACCTCACCCATGAGTGGCATGTTCACATCCTTAAAATATTTATGACCAAAAACATCGGCAAGGAGAGTGCCTTGGTCAATTTGGTTTCAATTTTCTCTGTACTCAAACAGAGGATTATCATCTCTGTTTTGACTATCTGATTCATCAATACTCTGTTCACCAGTAGTATTGGAATGACTCCACATGCTAGTGGATGAAGTGGAGAAAGGGGCAGGAGCAAGAACTAAGTTGGGAGATAAAATACTTCAAGAAATATTGTTCTGATCTCTATCAGCATTAGAGTTATTATCAAAAATAGAGAAAGGGATATACTCACAGATTTTTCTTCTATGTTGGGAGCCAGAAATACCTTCTCATTGAAGACAACATATCTACTTCTAATAATTTCCTTCCCAACCGGATCCCAAATTTTGAAATCGAACTGGTCTTTACCATAGCCCACAGTGATTTTGGGTCAAGCTTCCTTCTTTTCTCCTTCGAAACATGTACATAAGCTTTGCATCCAAACACCCGAATGTGAGAATAAGAGATTTTCTTTCCTAGCCACTCTTCCTCTGGTATGCCAAAATCCAATCGAGAAGAGGGACTTCATTTGATTAAGTAGATTGTTGTATTATATGCCTCTGCCCAAAAATCCTTGCCTAAACTATAATGCCTACCCCTACTTGACTTTTATGTTGTAATGCTATATTCTTTTAGGTCAGTTTTCTGATTATCGATGCTTGGTTACCCAATTTGATCAAATATTAATTCCATACTTAGTTTATATATGTGTTAAGTTACTTTAGTACTAGCTATTTCATGCATGCATAAGTATACTTTAATGATAGATGTATGTTCATACAGTGATTTCAATTATTTCATCATGTTAATTAGAAGAAGGATTTATAAGCAGTTTCTATAGATACTTACCCCATACTTGCATGTGAATGGTGTGCTTGTATGTTTTGTTTATATTTGACATTTCTAATATGGTTGAGGAAGGGAGTCATAGTCACCTGCTAGTCAGGATCTACATGATGCACCACTTCATGTCATTGCCTATTTAGTTTAGAATATGTGTTTGTACATGCATGGATTTTATGTAAATTGTAGGTACCAGGGATCAACTTCCTTGAATTGCTAGGATGAGCATACCCTATTGTAGTATCAATGATATAAATGGGGAGATAACTCTTGAGTCCAAATATTAACCCTAAGCTAGTTGTCTTAGAAAGTAGGACACTTGTATTTGAGTTTGTTTACCCATCCGAATTCGTCAAGTGACATGAATTCGTGATTTTGACCCTAGAGTTTGATTGTGTTATTTGCCTTCAGTTAAGTTGTCGTATTTGGTTTTACGGGCCCGTTGTATTTCTATTATAATTCGATCAAATTAAAAGATAATTTAATGATTTAATTTAATAGAAATTTTATAAAAAAAAATTAGTATTTAATTATATTTAATTAATTAAGAAATTAATTAAATTAAAGAATTAAATTTAAAAGATTATATTAAAGTTCTATTTTTGATGTATTTATATTTACTTAATTTAATGATAATTATTTAGGAGTTTTATTTTAACAATAAACTCTAAATAATATTATTAGTTGAATTAATAAATATATTATTAAAACGTCTCGTGAATTTATTTAAATAAAAGAATGAAACTTAAAAATAAAGTTATGGTTCTAATTTAGGTGTAATTATATTTATTTAATTTAATAATAATTATTTAAGAGTTTTATATTAAATAATATTATTAGTTGAATTAATAAATATATTATTAAAATGTCTTGTGAATTTATTAAATAAAAGAATTCATTTAAAGATAAAGTTATAGTCTAATTTTGGGCATGATAATATTTCTTCAATTTAATAATAATATATTTAGGAGTTCATTTTTTAAATAAATGATAAATATTATTATTACTTAAAAAATAGTATATTAAAAATGCTTCGAAAATTAATAAGAGACAGTAAGCAATTATTTAATAAATTTTATTTTAATTAAATTACATAAAGCTTATGCATGAAATTAAAATATAATAAATTAATCAAAGGGAGAAAGAAAACTAATTTAGTAAAGATATTTTAAAATTACTAAGAGTTGTGCATGAAAAGGTAAAAGATAATAAGTAATAAACAATAATTGATCAGTGAATTCCCTTGCATGATTGTACAATTAGAGCTCCAAATTAAGGGAGAACTCTTTATTAGAGATCTAGAGCTCATTTTGCAATCACACAAGTTTTGGATGAGGAATTTCGAAGAAGGAAGTTTTCAAAGAAAGGGGATTATTTTACATACTTTGTGTGATTCTTGTTTGAACATCAGATCCAAGTAGGATTTCGTGGTTATTTGTACAGTGGTTTTTCATCCTTTGAATTCATGTCTTCTTTGTGTCTAGATAAAAAAGTTTTCAGAGTTTTTAAATGTGGCTGAAAACCCTTCTGTTGAAATATTTTTGCCTTGTTCTTAATATGTCTTTGAACAAAGTAATTTGATTGAAACCCTTATTGTATATTTTAATTGTTCTTCATTTGATTATCTGTATGAGTTTAGAATTTGAAACCATTATTTGATAAATCAGTTTCCGTCATTGAAGTTGTCTATGATTTAAATTTTGAAAACCATTGTTTGATTTAAATTGGGTGATTCATAATGGATTTGATTAAATTCAAGATAGGGGTTCTGAAAAGAAAACTAGTTTTAAATTACTAAATTTAATTGTTTAAATTTTGATGTTCTATCAGATTTAGTTTGGAAAGTTTTCGTTTTTAGTAAATTTTCATTCTTAGTAAGTTTCCATTCTTGGAAAGTTTCTATTTTTAGTAGGTTTCCATTTCAAGAAAGTCTCTATTTTTAGAAGGTTTCTATTTTGGAAAAGTTTCTAATTTTAACAGGTTTCTATTTCGAGAAAGTTTCTATTTTTAGCAAGTTTTTATTTTTTTTAGAAAGTTTCTATTTTTAGTACGTTTTTATTTTGGAACAAGTTCTATTTTTAGAAAGTTTCAATTTTTGGAAAATTTCTATTTTTAGTAAATTTCATTTTTTAGAAAGTTTTTCCAAAGTTTAATTAATTTAAAATTATTATGGTAATAATTGATAATTATTATTATTAATAATTATAATAAGTATTGCTAAAAATTTTAATTTAATTATTTGGGAGAATTAATGGTTATCTTTAGTAAACTTGGGTTGTGCTTCATGATTTAATTTTATATGAAAATGATTTGTATTGCTAAGAAAATTTTCTTATTCGAAAACCTTAGTAATTAACATACTTTAAAAGAATGAAAACTTTGATGTGTATGTTCACTGAACTCATATGTTTTGATAACAAATTGAACTATGAAAAATGTTTAAATGACTTTATATAAATTGTTTAATCATCTAGGATCTTAGTGGAATCGAAAAATCATAGTAAATCTGACAACTAGAGGAATGGAAACATGAACCCTGATTGAAATTGAAAACTCTATAAATAGTCATACTTCGAAAAGAAAACTAAAACCCTGATTGTTGTTGAATGTTGATGTTGGAAATGAAAATGAAAACTTAAAAACATATAAGTGAAAATGGAATTGGTATGTTTTTTAAACCTAATATTTTATGAAAGTTACTTTTGTATGTACTCTTTTTATGACATGTGATTTTACTATTGGGTGTCGGGTTGACTTAACTTGACCAAATCAAGATATTTACCAAAGGTATAAGAGTTCTATTTTGTGATGTCATGATAATGTTTTGATCAGGATCTTTTATACTCATCCATGGTAATGTGTCTTGTATGCTCTATGACGTGTTTTGATCTATTGATTGTTATTGCTTTTCAGTGTTCTTGTGTGAAACTAAGGTGAATGGTGTGACCTATCTAATATAACCTTTGAGTCTTCAATCAGTTGTATTTGGATTGCTTTTCAGTTGCTTGTATAGGACTAAAGTGTTTGTATGAATTGTTTTTGGTGATGTCATGTAATGACATGGATTTGGTTTATGTGTACTTGATTTTGGATCAGTCCTACTAGGACGATCATATTGGTGAAATCTATGATTTTGATCAATGATGTTTCAACGCTTTCCAACTTTTCTTGTTTAAGAACTGATGTGTGGTTTATAGTCATTTGAGATCTTTTGCTTTTGTTGAGCTTAGGGTAGGTTATTTGTATGTCATGTTGGGAAGTGGCTTGCGATGGAGGCTAAAGCCCTAAAGAGGTTACCTGGGTAACCCATTGTAGGTTATTTTAATAAGTGATAACATTTCATTAAATGAGTTTAAAATGAATTAACAAGATATTGATACTACAAAAGGTCACTTGGGGGCTAGAGTCTTGAGAGATTGCTAGGGTAACCTTAGAGTTGACTCGTTAGTATACCTTGTTTGTACGAAAGGATACTGTTGCCACATAGAGACACTAGGGGGCCAGAGTCTAGAGAGACTGCTAAGGTAACCTTAGAGTTGGCTCATGCAATGAATCTTGCCCACATGCATAATAGATTTCCTACATGTCTGTGTTGCCTCTAGGTTTAGTTGATACTTGTGTCTTGGTACTCTTTGAGAAAGTTTGCTTCTAGATGATTCCTTGAAACTAGATATTGGAGTTTGCTTCTAGGTGATTCCTTGAACCTAGATATTGGTTTTGACTTGTAAGTTTGTTATCCCATTTGGGACTTGAGTTTATCTCCTCAGTATAGTGGGAGTGGGTCTTTTTGGGTTCCACGAGGTTGGGTGGTAGTACTTTTTTCTTATACCATTGAGATCTAATTGTCAGATATTGGTGCTAGATGAGTTTGATTTCATAGATCTTACGAGATGATGTTATCTATTTCATGTGGTATATTATTTCAGCCTTTCATACCCTGTGACCTATACAGTGGATGATTGAGCATTTTGTTTATTGCAAAGTGGCATCTTATATAATTGTACATTATTAAATGGATATGTACTGGTAGTTATTCTTTAATATGGATGTGTTATATTGTGGATTTAATGTTAATTAAAATAAAATGTGATTCATCGTCATGGGACCCTTAAGAGTTGTAACTTGTTTATGTGTTGTTGATGTATGAGTGTATGTTAATTGCTTCCGCTATTCTATAACTATTGTTGTATCTTTATCTTTAAAAGAAATGTTTGACAAACTTAGTAAAACTTTAGGTTAACTTCTTTTGGGTCACATGGTGGGGCATTACATAAATCGACATTACAAAGCATACAATGAGCTTTCTTAAGGATTGTTCTATTCATCCTCTCCACTGCTCTATTTTCTTGTGGGGTGAATGGAACAATCTTAATTATACAAATACCATTATGATGCAGGAGCATCTTGGGTTGCTTTGTTATCCTACTCATTTTATTCACCTAGTAGTTCCTTCATGTGACTAGCAGTCCTTCATGTGCCTAGCAGTCCTTCATGTGCTTAGCAGTCCTTCATGTTCCAAGTAATTCTTTCATGTGCCTAGCAGTTCTTCATGTGCCTAGCAATTCCTTCATGTGCCTAGCAATCATGTTTTCTTCATGTGCCTAGTAACCATGTTTTCTTTATGTGCCTAGTAACCCTGTTTTCTTCATGTGTTGAGTTACTATAGCATTCCTTCATGTGCTGAGTTACCCAGTGTATGTCAAGTGATTCTTCATGTGCCGAGTTACTTAGTGTATGTCGAGTGTTTCTTCATGTGTCGAGTTACTCAGTGTATGCCAAGTATTTCTTCATGTGTTGATTTACCCAGTGTATGCTGAGTGTTTCTTCATATGTCGAGTTACTCAGTGCATGCCGAGTATTTCTTCATGTGCCAAGTTACCTAATGTATGCTGAGTGTCAGTATTTGGACATGATTTTTGTGAGCCGACTTGCAGGATTTATTTCATTCATGATATTTATGTTAAGATCTTTTCTTGGGATGAGTCTAGACCATTGTTGGGTCGGCCTTCCTCTTATGTAATAATTTTAGAATGATTTGTAAGCCGTTTTGGAAAGTATAAATAGAATGTTCAGGCTTAGAATTAGGCAAGTTTTGGGAGAAGTTTTGGAGAGAGCAGATTAGAGAGCAAAACTGAAAGTGCAAATTTGCAGTTGGATCTTTGAATGTGAATGTATTTGTAATTGGTTGTAACCTAGAAGGCCTTATAGCTGGGCACGTATGAAGATATTTTGATGAATCAATAAAGTATTTCTCTCTTCTTCCTCCTTTGGTTGTTGTCCACTTGTGTTTTCTTCCATTGTGTTAACTCTTGTAGGGTGGTTTGTATAGCTGGGTGAGCCTTTGGCCCTAGTTATTCATCCTCTTGCCTATGTCAGTTGGTATCAGAGCTTGAGGTTCATCCTTGTGGAGATTGGATCATGTAGAATGCTAATTTAGATTTGGTTGTAGGGTTGCAGATCTGCAGATTTGACCTATAACTTGCAGAGGGTTATGATCTTTCAGGAACCTGATTTGTGAAGATGGTTCGACATAGAGGAAATAATGTTGATAATGCTATATTGGATCAGTTGAGACAAATTGTAGCTAGGTTAGATGCTATGGAGATAGCCCAGAGGAGAAGAGGACATCTTGATGATGTAAGTGATGATGAAGCAGCAGCACCAAACCATAATCAAGAACTTGAAGAAGACCAAGATGAGGAATGATTGTTGAGAGTATTGTCTAGAGTGAATTCAAAGCCTATTGTAGAAGTTGTTCTTTATGATTGAAAATTGGACACCAATGCTATGTTGGATTGGATCTCTGATATGGAGAAGTTATTTGAGTATGAATACACTCTTAATAATAGAAAGGTGAAGATTGTAGTTGCTAGGTTGAAAGATCATGCATCACTATGGTGGGAGCACTTGCAAACTGATAGACAAAGGAGAGGAAAGGAGAAGATCAAAACCTGGCCAAAGATGGTGAAAAAGGTAAAGAAAAAATTCCTTCCTGGTAATTACCAAGTTAGCTTGTTGAGAAAGATGCAAAATTTGAAACAAAAGGACATGACTATAAAAGAATATACTGAGGAATTCTATAGATTATAAATTAGATTTGGACATGTGGACGATGATGTTGAGAAAATTGCAAGGTACATTAATGGATTGAGATCTGGAATACAAGATGAAATAAGTTTTGTGAACTTGGAAAGTGTGGAAGAAGAATACTAGTATGCCTTGAAAGCTGAGGAGATCTTGACAAATAAGCATGAACAAAGACAGAGAGGTAGAGGTGGTAGATTCTAGAGAGGCAAAGGTAGATCTTATGGAGAAAGTGGCAGATCAGACAGTTCTATGTAGGATAAAGAAAAAATTGAATGGAAGAATGATGACAAAGGCAAGACTGAATTAAAAATTGATAATTCTTACTAAGGAGGCACTAATTCTTACCAAGGAAGAGGCAATTATTATTCTAGAGGTGGATTTCATGGTAATTGTTTTAGATGTGGCAAAGAAGGGCATAGATCTTTTGAATGTAGATCTTTTGAAGGTGGGTAGAATAATAGAAATTCTATGATTCAAGAAGACATTGAGAGTTCACCAAGTGGACCAGAGGCTAGAGAAAATTTGATGGTGAGAAGAACCTTATGTAATAAGGGAGGTGATGAGGAACCTATTTTAAGAAGAAGTCTTTTCAAGACAAGATGTAAGATGGCTGGAAAATGTTGTAAAATGATCAGTAACAGTGGAAGTTCTACAAATTTGGCATCAGAAGAGCTAGTTACAAAGTTGTAGTTGTAGAGGCTAAAACATCCCAAACCTTATCATGTTCCAGGGATCAAAGATGAGCATAAG
The DNA here is from genome assembly GCA_028749045.1 of Cupressus sempervirens. Classification (NCBI taxonomy): domain Eukaryota; kingdom Viridiplantae; phylum Streptophyta; class Pinopsida; order Cupressales; family Cupressaceae; genus Cupressus; species Cupressus sempervirens. Next base: position 110,349,448 of record CM053793.1, read on the forward strand.
ATATTGGTAAGTGAGCAATGCCTTGTGAAGTTCAAAATTGGACATTACTTTGATGAAGTTTTGTGTGATATTGTGCCAATAGACTGTTGTCATATTTTATTGGGTAGACCTTGACAATATGATAGATATGTTGTACATGATGGAAGATTGAATCAATATACTCTTTGGATAAATGGGAAGAAACAAACATTGTTTCATTTGATCAAAAGTCCAGATGAGGTTAATTGTAATACTATAAAAAATTGCATGGTTAATGGGAAACAATTTGAAAAGGAGATGAAAAAGAATCAAGTTTTTTTTGCTATAATTCCAAGAAAATCAAGTTTTGTCAATGGAGACCGACTGCAAGAAAATAGTGTTAACCGAGTGCTAGTCAGTGGTGACCGAATGATAGATGGTAGTATTGACCGAGTGCCAGAAGAAATTGCAGAGTTGTTGAATGAGTATAAAGAAATTATTGCTGATGATATTCCTCATGGTTTACCTCCATTAAGAAGTATAAGTCATTGTATGGATCTGATCCCTAGAGCTAGTTTGCCAAACAAAGCATCATATAGATTGACACTTGCTTAGAGTGAAGAACTTAATAGACAAGTGCATGAGTTGTTGTAGAAAGGTTTGATCAGAGAAAGATTGAGTCCATGTGCTATACCTACTATATTAGCACCTACAAAGAATTGAGAATGGAGAATGTGTACTAATTCCAGAGCCATTAACAAGACAACAATGAAATATAGGTTTCCTATGCCAAGGATGGATGACATAATGGATTGTTTGAGTGGAGAAAAGTGTTTTACCAAGATTGATTTGAAGAGTGACTATCATCATATCAGAATCAGAGAAGGTGATGAATGGAAGACTTCTTTCAAGACAAAAGATGGTTTGTATGAATGGTTGGTTATGCCTTTTGGTATGACTAATGCACCTAGTACTTTCATGAGGTTGATGAATGAATTTCTGAAAAGCTTCTTGGGTAAATTTGTGATTATTTATTTGGATGATATTCTGATATTCAGAAAAACTAAGGAAGAACATCTTGAGCATATTAGACAAGTATTGCAAAGGTTGAAAGAGGAAAAGTTGCTAATTAATCTAAAAAAGTTTTCTTTTATGCAAGAGGAGATTGTGTATTTGGGATTTGTGATTTCATCTGATGAATTGAGGATGGATCCTAAGAAGGTTAAAGCAATTTTGGAATGGCCTACACCTAAGAATGTGAGTGAGGTAAGATCATTTCATGGTTTGGCTAGTTTTTATAGAAAGTTTATAAAGAATTTCAATGCTATTTGTAATGCTATGACTGAAACAATGAGGGGAGATAAAAATGAATTCAAGTGGACACATGGAGCTGATAAGAGTTTTGAGACTTTGAAACAAAAGGTTGTTGAATTAGTTGTATTGGCTTTACTTGATTTCAATAAAGTATTTCAAGTTGAATGTGATGCAAGTGGTAATGCAATAGGAGCTATATTAAGTCAAGAAGGTAAGCCAGTTGCTTTCTTTAGTGAAAAGTTGAATGATGCTAAAAGGAAATATTCTATGTATGATCAAGAGTTTTATGCCAGTGTTCAAGCATTGAAGAAGTAGAGACATTATTTGATGCCTAAGGAGTTTGTGTTGTATATTGATCATAAAGCTTTAAAATACTTGGGAAGTCAACATAAATTGAATCAAAGACATATGAAGTGGGTTGAGTATTTGTAGAGTTTTACATTTGTGATCAAGCACAAGAATGGAGTTACTAACAAAGTTACTGATGCATTGAGTAGAAGATGTTCTTTGTTGACTGAAATGAAGGTTGAAGTTCTTGGTTTTGATGAGATGAAAGAGTTATATGATGCTAATCCTGATTTTTCTGAGGCATGGAGAGAGTGCAGAGCACCAAATCTGATAGACCACATAAGTAAGTATGATGAGTATTTCATTCAAGAAGGTATGTTGTTCAAAGGCATTCAGTTGTGTATTCCTAGAAGTTCTATGAGGTTGAATCTGATTAAGGAAAAGCAAAGTGGTGGATTAGATGGACATTTTGGAATTGATAAGACATTGAGTTTGCTGAAAGAGAAGTATTATTGGCCACAAATGTATAAGGATGTTCAAAAATTTGTAAAGAGTTGTGGAGTTTGTCAAGTTGCAAAGGGAGTGAGTCAAAATACTAGTTTGTATACACCTATTACTATTCCTAAGAAACCTTGGACTGATATCAGTATGGATTTTGTTCTTGGATTGCCTAAAACAGTGAAAGGGTATGATTCCATATTTGTTGTAGTGGACAGATTTCTTAAGATGGCTCATTTTATACCATGTAAGAAGACATCAGATGCTGAGCATGTTGCTAAACTTTTCTTTAAAGAGATTGTGAGGTTGCATGGATTACCAAGAAGCATTATTTCAGATAAAGATAGTAAGTTTTTTGGTTATTTTTGGAAGAATTTGTGGAAGAAGATGGGTACTGAATTGAAATTTAGTTCTACACTCCATCCAAAAATAGATGGACAGACAGAGGTTGTGAATAGAAGCTTGGGAAATTTGCTGAGATGTTTAGTTGGGAATAAGGTAAGTAATTGGGAGATGATATTGGCACAAGCTAAATTTTCATATAATAATTCTGTGAATAGGATTATAGGGAAGACACCTTTTGAGGTTATTACTAGAATGCATCCTAGAGGTATATCAGATTTGAGAGATGTTGCTGGTGAAGAAAAGAAAAGCACTGCAGGAGAAGAATTTGTTGATTTTATGGAATCTTTGCATAAAGAAGTGAAGTTGAGGTTGGAACAAAGAAATTATAAGTATAAGGAGAATTCTGATAAGTCTAGAAGACACCATGATTTTCAAGTTGGTGATGAGCTGATGGTTCATCTGAGGAAAGGAAGATTCCCAGTTGGAACATATAGCAAGCCGAAGATGATTAAATTTGGACCTTGTAAGATCCTAAAGAAGTTTGACAGTGGTAATGCTTATGAAGTTGAGTTACCTGATGACATAGATATATATCCTGTATTTAATATTGCTAATTTGTATAAGTATCATGAGTCAGATGATAAAGTTGTTATACTAGATGATTATCCTAAGAAACAGATTGAGGAAGTTGAACAGATATTGAGTCAGAGAGTTGGCAAGAGTACAAGAGGAAAAGATTACTATGAATATTTGGGGAAGTGGAAGAATAGACCTATTGAAGATGCTTCATGGATTTCTCAATTTGAGTTGGATTCAGCTCAAGTTGGGACATCTCAATGATTCAGGAGAATCATTTCTTTCAACCCCGGTTGTCTAATGCAAGAGCATCCTAGATTGCCTTGTTATCCTGCTCATTTTTTTCACCTAGTAGTTCCTTTATGTGCCTAGCAGTCCTTCATGTGCCTAACAGTTCTTCATGTGCCTAGCAATCATGTTTTCTTCATGTGCCTAGTAACCCTATTTTCTTCATGTGCCTAGTAACCTTATTTTCTTCATGTGCTGAGTTACTGTAGCATTCCTTCATGTGTGGAGTTACCCAGTGTATGCCAAGTGATTCTTTATGTGCCGAGTTACTCAGTGTATGTCGAGTATTTCTTCATGTGCCAAGTTACTCAGTGTATGTTGAGTGTTTCTTCATGTGCCGAGTTACCCAGTGTATGCTGAGTGTTTCTTCATGTGCCAAGTTACTCAGTGCATGCTGAGTATTTCTTCATGTGTTGAGTTACCTAGTGTATGTCGAGTGTCAGTATTTGGACATGAATTTTACGAGTCGACTTGTGGGATTTATTTCATTTGCAACATTTATGTTAAGATATTTTCTTTGGATGAGTCCAAACCATTGTTGGGTCAACCTTCCTCTTATGTAATGATTCTAGACTGATCTGTAAGCTATTTTGGCAAGTATAAATAGAATGTTCAAGCTTAGAATTAGGCAAGTTTTTGGAGAAGTTTTGGAGAGAGTAGATTAGAGAGCAGAACTAAAAGTGTGAATTTGCAGTTGGATCTTTGAATGTGAATGTATTTGTAATTGGCCGTAACTCAGAAGGCCTTATAGCTAGGCATGTATGAAGATATTTTGATGAATCAATAAAGTATTTCTCTCTTCTTCCTCCTTTGGTTGCTATCCACTTGTGTTTGCTTCCATTGTGTTAACTCTTGTAGGGTGGTTTGGATAGCTGGGTGAGCCTTTGGCCCTAGTTATTCATCCTCTTGCTTGCATCACATTATTTACACAAAATGAATCAAACTCCAATGAGAAAAACTCTCTGTCATTATCTATTTGCAAGCACTTTATTTTGTGGTCAATTTGATTCTCAGCTAAAGCCTTAAAAAAATTTAACTTGTTGAAAACATTAGATTCCTTATGCAATATGTAAATCTATACCTTTCTTATGCAATCATCAAGAAAAGTGGGGAAGAATCTTTCTCCTCCAATAGAGCATTTCTCAATGGATCTAAACACATCAAAATAGACAAGTGTGAAAGGAGTGCCTTTCTTTTTGTGTCTGGTCCTTAAGAAGCTAACTCACTTCTGTTTTTCATAGAGAAAAAATTCACAAAACCATAAGTCAACTAATTTTAGCATTGGTAATTGTTCTCTTTTGTGCATAACAACAAGACCATTTTTACTCATGTGATTGAGCCTTTGATGCCACAATTCTGAATTTTTATCTTCAACTGTCATGGTAGCCCCCACTTCACTGATATTTTCTACTATAAACTCCCAATCTTGTCTCCTTTTGCAACTAACATGGATCATTTTGTAACTTTCCATGAATCAGTTAGAGAAGTGATAAAACCTTATACATATAGTTGACTTATGAAAATTAAATTTCTCTTTAGTTTTGGAAAATGACACACATCTTTTAATAGCCATTTAACACTAGCTTTCAAAGATAATAAAATATCTCCTTTGCCTACTATTGCACATGCTTTATTATCACCCAAGTATACTTCACTGAACTTACCTTCATGATAATTTGAGAAGTATTATGTACATGAAGAGGTGTGAAATGATGCACCAAAATATAAAACCCATGAGGCTGAAGTAGTCTCAATTATAGATAAAATTAGTACACTATCATCTTTGTCATAAATGGTGTTGACTTGACTTTCTCGCACTTGTTCTTGTGCTCTTTTATAACCTCTACAATCCTTTTTCATGTTACCACTTTTGCCACAAAACTAACAATCTTCTCCTTTCCTTTCCCTTGACTTCAAGTGCCTAGCTAATTTTGATCTTCTATTATGATTGTTTCTTCCCTATTTTGGCTTCTTCCTCTAGTTTTGATGTTGACCACTGTCAAGGCTTCACTGGATGAGGATTCCTTGTTGCTTCTCTGCATATTCTCACTAAGTAGAGTGGCCATTACTTCATCATGTACCAGCTTGTTCTTTGAAGAGTTAGAAATACTAACTGTTGTAACAATGGGATCCCAATTGTCAGTTAAGGAACACATCAAGATGATAACTTTAGATTCATCATCTTTTGTCATGCCAACTAAGGTTTCTTGACATAATAAAGTGTTCAAATAGTTTATATGATTTGGCATCACAGTCCCATCCTTCATTTTTAGCTTGTAGAGCTTCTTCATAATGAATATTTTATTTGTAGCTAAGGTCATTTAGTACATACTTTGAACATTATCCCAAACTTCCTTGGTCATAGATTTATTGTGTACATTGAATAAAACATTTTGTGATAAAGAAAGAAAGATTTTCTCCTTTTCCTTCTCATCAATTTTATCCCAGTATTCATCCTTCATTGTAGCTGGTTTCTTTTTTTTTTTCCATCAATTTCTACTACCATGTCTTGCTTGATTAGTAGTGAATGCAACCAAACTTTCCACAACTGAAATTCTGTCCTGAGAATTTATGCACTCACAAATCTTCCATGACTCTGGATTTTCAAACACAGAAATTGATTCCCGCATCAACACCAAACTTTTATACCAAATGTAGCTATGTCCATGCTACAGGGAAGATCTCTTATTAATGTTAAAGTTTGAACTTTACATCATAGTTATAGCTTTAGCTCTTTGAATACAATCTGAAATAATGAACCTCCAATACATATATATAGAGTCTCAAGAGAAATGAAGAGACAAACAATTGGAGGGAAACAATAATAAATTGTGAATAATAAATGGAAGACTGTTTAGCTTTACATATACACCCAACACAAACTTCTTGTTCCTTTTTGGTTGATTTATTAGAATAAATATAGGTCAAGTCTAGATTGATCAAATACCTGCCAATCATCATATCTTTAGATTATTCTTGCAATCTTTCTTACCATAAATACCTTTCTTGTACATTTTCCTTTATCAATCTTTGTACTCCACAAAATCATCATTTCATCAATTTTGGTAGATTTCTATTACAAGAAGAAGATTTTATTATTAATTTTGTACAACAAATTTTGAATGGCAGAATTGAATTTCATGATTTTTTATTTTTTTTTAATATCTAACTTAACTACCTTAATTAGAGGATGAGCTAGTTGTTGCTCATGTTTGAATGCCCACTACCTCTACCGTTACCTATCCTTCCTAATTACTACTCATAAAAAGTCACAAAAAATGATAGTACGCTTACTAATAGTTGATCACACATGTACTAATAGAAAATCATCTTTCAACTTTCTTGGTTGTTGATTGGTCCATTTGTGCAAAAAGTACTATTTTTGGGGGTGAGCAACTATTGGGGTAAACATAACAGGTTTCAAGCAAACATTTTAAAATGACACTTTTAGACCACCATGCACTCTACAAGTTCTACAAAGAGCTTCATAAATGCAAAAAACCTGAAAGGTTAGCTTTAAGCTCTTTACTCACCTACCTCCACGTTCACTAAGAAAAATGACAAATTCCAATATATAGATTAGGAGTTCCAAGTGCATGAAGTTAACCTAGATGACTACTAGGTTATCTCCCCTATTGTTCTAATTATTATTGGTAACAACACAAATTTTGAGATGGGGAGGTAGACAAGGATTAAATTGTAGTCATTTCAAAGTGTAGTATGATGCTTACCTAAGAATAACCCAAACATGCACTTTGACTATTCTCAAAGATTGTCAATATTTATGCACAAATGACCTCTATAAATATCAACAAAGTTTGATTGTTTTATTTAATAATTTTGGATAATGATAAATTTTCACAACTCCTCTAGTTATATTCTACAAATTCTAACTACTGTGAGTACAAGAGAACCATTATGTTGATGTTGTAGTGTTTTTGTGTATAGTTGGTCTTTTTGAAATCATAATTGTATATGTCAACTAATTGGCTTTGATATCACATATGAATCTTATGTTGTAATGATGTTTCTATTGGAAACAATAGCCCACCAAGATAACTGAGAGGGGGGGATTTGAGGGGAGGGGGGCAGGGGGGTGAATCAATTATCCAACAATTAAAATATTTATCTACTTTAAACAAACTTAACCATTCAACCATAGTAAAAAACAACCATAATAAAATACACATAGACAATTACACTAGATATGTTGACTAGGGAAACCCTTGATTATAGGGAAATCCCTGATGGGAATGATGCCCATAAGATGATGTACTAATACAAATATTATTTTTTAGAGGATGGACCCTATTAGGAGTCTATTCCAACATTTAGTACAACTAGTCCATGTTAGGAGACTTTGAATCCCTATTAAGAAATTTCACCCCTATTAGGAGTTGTAGTATAATGTATGCAAGAAGAGCCCACTGCCCAAACATGCAATTTCAACTACAAGAAGAGCTCACTGCTCAAACATGTAATTTACTATTATCTCCTTCTTTCCTTTGTTTTTTCAACTGAACCAATCACATTTAGACCTTATAGACAAGGTCACAAACCTTGGATCCAAATATCAATCCTTGGATCACTCAAAAAAACCTCGGCAATGAAGTTTCCTTCACTTCCACACTTCTCTGCTCAACTTTACATTCTGCTCTCTCTATTGCTTACAATTACTTCTCCATCTCATACTTGAAAAAGTAAAATTTTCTTCCTTTATATCGATTCCATAAACCAATTCCTTGAGTTAGCCATAATACCTTCCCAATTAATTATTATAGGACCACATTAAGAATATATTACACTTAGCAATAACATTAATCTTCCACCTTGCAACTTGAATATCTTTCCATACATGTAATATCATGATTAGAAAACTTAGCCACATCATCACCAACATGTTTTCTTAATATCCTCAACCTTGATTCTCAAAATAAAAACTTTGCTAAGAGATATAACAAGTTTACCAGAACATGCCTCTATTACTCTATCTCAAAAAAAATATCACCAAAACTTATATAAATTCTTCCAAACTTATCATTTCTTCTTCTAACATTAACTACATATACTAGATACTCAGAAGTATCTCCCATAACATTGGATAGTTATAATACTCAACTAGTTGTCCGTACCAACTTGATCTTTCTGTTGTTCTTCTCTCAGATACCACAAAAAATTGATATGTTGACATCAATGACAAACTCAATCATGAATGTAACATATCATCAGAGTAACATATCTATAATACTCCCCCATAGTAATATTATCAGCATTCATCCAAATAAATTGATTGTGATTGTTTGCTACTGCAACATATTCTACTTCTATTGTACTTTGAGATGCACAATCTTGCTTCTTGCTTAACTAGGAGACCAATCTTCCTCCAAGAAAGAAGGCACCACCATTGCTGCTCTTTCAATCATGCATACTACCTACCCAATCTACATTAGTATAAGCACTTAGAGTGAAATCATTAGATTTTTCATACCACAATCCAAATTCAGAAGTAATTACTTTTATATACCTAAATATCCTTCTCAATACTGCATAATGTGCTTCTATGGGATCAGCCTAGAATCTTGCAACAATTCCAACTACATTTTCTATATCTGGTCTTGTGTGAGTCAGATATTGCAATCCTTTGGTCATAGATCTGTACTTTTTCTGCTCAATAGGAGGTGTCTCATCCTTTGTAGATAACTTGTGTCCAGTTACCATAGGTGTTCCAACAAGTTTACATGCTTCCAAACCAAACCTTAGTAAATCCTTCAAGTACTTAGTCTGAGAAATAAAGATTCCTTCTTTATTTGGTACAATTTGCAATCATAGGAAATATTTCATCTCTCCTATCATACTCATCTCAAATTCTTTCTTCATCTCTTTAGCAAACATTTCACTTTCTTCATCATTTCCTCTAAATATGATATCATCAAAAAATATTACTAAAATCATCAAACCATCATCAATTTCTTTCCAATACAAATTACTATCTACCATACCTTTGCTATATCCAAGAGTTGTCAAATTCTTGTTGAACCTTGCATACTAGGTTCTTGGTGTTTGCTTCAGTCCATACAATGTTTTCCTTAGTCTGTACACTATTTCCTTGTCATCTATCAAAGGACATCCTTTAGGTTGGTTAATGTATAGTTCTTCTTCAAGTTCTCCATTCAGAAATGCTAACTTGACATCCATTTGATATACTTTGAATTTCTTCTGTGTTGCATAGGCTAAGAATAATCTTACTACTTTTATTCTAGCCATTGGAGCATAAGTCTCCTCATAATCTATCCCTTCTTGTTGTGAGTAACCATTACATACCAATCTTATTTTGTTTCTTACAACTTCTCCTTGCTCATTCATCTTGTTCTTGAATACCCTTTTAGTTCCTATCACATTCTTGTATGGTGGTCTAGGAACCAATTACCGTGTCTCATTCTTTACTATCTAATCAAAATCCTCCTTCATAGCTTGTTTCCAATAATCATATTTACATTTTTCATTTGCATTTTTTGGCTCAACTTGAGATATCAAAGATAGTTCTTTATTGACTCTGCTTCTTATCATCACACCTTTTTCTTTGCTTCCCATGATCTCCTTGGATGGGTGATTCTTTATCATATTCTTTCCTAAGGTAGCAGTTGTTATCTCAACTTTTGGCTCTACTGAAGGTTATGAGCTTTGTTCATGCCTTGGTTCTCCTTCATTTTGCAAATCATTGTTAGTCTCAAGAAATATCTCATCATTCCTTGGCTTAATAACAACATCATTTGAATTGTAATCAACTATTCTCTCTTGTACTCTAAATTTCTCATCAATTCTCACATTTGCACTTCCCATAATAGTCTTAGTTCTCTAATTATAACATCTATAAGGTTCTCTTTTCAATGAATAACCAAGAAACATACCTTCATCTTTTCTAGCATCAAACTTACCAAAATCATCATCTCTTTTGATATAACACTTGCTCCCAATTTTTTTGAAATACTTGACTGTAGATGAATGACCAAACCATAGTTCTAAGGAGTTTTTTTTTGTGTGCTTTCTGAATTGAACTATGTTCATAATGTAGAATGTTGTATTCATAGCTTCTCTCAAATTTTTTTTGGATACATCATTCTCTGCTAACATCGCTCTTGAAACTTCCCTCTCTCTACAACGCCATTCTATTTAGGGGTTCTTCGAGCTAATAGCTATCTTTTAATTCCATTTTCTTCACAAAAAATGTTAAACTCATTTTATCTATATGTTCTCCTCCTCTTCTTTTAATGCCATTTAATCTTTACACCATATTCATTCTCAACCCTATTCTTGAATATCTTAAACTTATCAAATGCCTTAGATTTCTCTTTAAGAAATGCAACCCACATCATTCTAGAAAAATCATCAACTAGAATCACAAAATACCTTTCACCATAGAATCCTTTAGTCTTTTTAGGACCACTAGATTTGTGTGTACAATCTCCAACTTTTTTGTAGTTGTAAACTTCTTGCTATGAAAAGAAGTTTTGTTATGTTTAGCCAAAACACACTCCTTGCAAATTGTGTTAGTATACTTTACAATCTTTAGCAAATCTCTAACTGCAAACATTCTACTAGTTTTCACAAGACTATCAAATTTTATATGAAAAAATATCTTATGCCATAACCAACTGCCATCTACCTTTGCAATAAAGCATATCATTTTAGTAGGATTCAATTGAAATACATTACCTCTAGATCTGGTTCCTATTCCAATTAACCTTCCATCTTTGTCTTTTATCATGCATGCATTTTCTGTGAACTATAACTGATAACCTTTGTTTACTACTTGTCCAACACTCAAAAGATTGTGTATTAAACCATCAACAAAGTATACATCATCAATGTTAGTCTTACCATCAAGAGTTATAGATCCAATACCTTTAACTAGACATGTTGCATTGTTTCCAACTCTGACAATTCTTTCATCCTAACTTTTGAAGTCAAAAAACTTGTTCATGTCACTAGTCATGTGATGTAAAAAACCATTGTTAATTATCCAATTAGATTTTTTTTCAACCTGTGATACCAAAGCTACCTTTTTTGGAATTTCTTCTTTAATTTCCACAAATACAATTACATCATCACTAACATTTAGTGCTTGTTCATTAGAATCATTATCTTCATTTGCATACAAACACTCTCTATCCTTTCTAGGTTTGTAATTTCCCTTATACTTTTTCTCTATTTTAGGACACTTAGATGCATAATGACCATATTCATCACAAGTCCAACATTTAAAGATTTTCTTACCTCCCTTTTTCTCTTCTTACTAGAAGGGCTACTCCTTCAATCTTTCTATCATCTTCAGATCTACTACTACTAGTAAAATCTCCTCTAGCACTTGTGCTCCTTGATAGACTAGGTCAAATATTCAAGGTACTGAAAGCTATTTCTATTCTGGTCAACTCTCCAGACTTTTTAAGTTCATTCTCAACTGCTTCAAGCCTTCCAAGCAATGTCTCCTTTGTGAAATCTTTGGTACAAGATATCAAAAACTATATCATCTAAACTGATGACTTAAATGGTGGTGTTAGAGTTTTCAATATCTTCCATATAACCTCATCATCTTCTTTGGTTCCTCCTTGAGCTTTGATACTTGTAGTGATATCCTGCATATATATGTTCTTATAGATTCATCTTCCATCATTTTAGCATCTTCAAACACACAAATCCAACTTTGTAGTCTCATTTTTTTAGAATTTTCATCTCCTTCAAAACTATTTTCCAAAGCTTTTCAAATCAAATGTGAAGTATCAAGTGATTTTACATTATTGTACTCAATTTTGGGAAGTGCAACCAATAGTGCTTCTCTAGCTCTCATGTCACACATAAAAAGATCTTTTTCTACCTCAATACAAATTTCCAAGTCCTTTTCAACAATGATTGTCTTCTCTGATTTTGTCAAGATCCAATATCTCAGACCCATATACAACAAATGTATCTTCATCTTTTTTTTTCTAGGTGTCATAATTTGTTCCATCGAACATCAAACTATCTTTCTTGAATATGTTTGCATGGATCTCCCAAAGTTGTTAAACTTTATCTTCAAGGACATGATGCTCTGATACCAATTGTTAGAAACAATAGTCCACCAAGATAACTAAGAGAGGGGAGGGGGTGAATCAATTATCCAACAATTAAAATATTTATCTTCTTTAAAAAAACATAACCATTCAACCACAATAAACATAAACCATAATAAAATGCACATATAAAATTACACTAGATATCTTGACTAGGGAAACCCTTGATCAAAGGGAAAACCCCAGTGGGAATGATGCCCACAAGATGGTGTACTAATATAAATATTTCTTGTTAGAGGATGGACCCTATAAGGATTCTATTACAACATTTAGTATAATGAGTCCTTGTTAGGAGACTTTGAATCCCAGTCAGGAGTTGTAGTATAATGTATGCAAGAGGAGCCCATTGCCCAAACATGCAATTTCAACTACAAGAAGAGCTCATTGCTCAAACATGTAATTTACTATTATATATTTCTTTCCTTTGTTCTATCAACCAAACCAATCACATTCAAACCTTGTAGACTAGGTCACAAACTTTGGATCTAAATATCAAACTTTAGATCACTTCGCAAAACCTCAACAATGAAGTTTCCTTCACTTCGGAACTACTCTGCTCAACTTCACATTTTGCTCTCTCTACTACTTACAATTACTTAACTGCCTCATACTTGACAAAGGAAAATGTTCTTCCTTTATACCAAGTCCATAAAATAATTCCTTGAGTTAGCTATTAGACCTTCCCAATTAATTATTATAGGACCACATTAAGAACATGTTACACTTAGCGATAACTTTAATCATATGCCTTGCAACTTGAATAACTTTCCATAAGGGAAATATTATGACAAATGAGCTTAGCCATGTCATCACCAACATGTCTTCTTCATGTCCTCAACCTCAATTCATGTAATATCAATTATGTTAAGATATATAACAATTTTACCAAAACATGCCTCTGTAAACTCTATCTCAAAACAAACATCACCAAGACTTACATAACTTCTTCCAAACTTATCATTTCTTCTTCTAACATTAACTACATATACTAGATACTTAGAAGTATCTTCCATAATCTCAAACAGTTATAATACTCAACTAGTCATCTATACCAACTTGATCTTTCTTTTGTTCTTTTGTCAGATACCACAAAAAACTGCTATGTTGACATCAATGATAAACTCGATCATGAATGTAAAATATCATCATCTACAATATTTTCCCATAGGAATATCATCAACATTCATGCTTCCAAAAATTTTGTTTCCTTCTTTATAGTTCTTATTGGTTTTGTCATAATTCTTCATTGTAATATTTAGCTTTGATCAATACAAAAACAACTATTGGTACATAATGAAATTTATTAATGGACTTTAATTTATGATTTTCTTAAGCTTAGTTATTAAGGAGTTGGGTGAACAAGGAGTAAAAAAAAATTGAAATGCCAATAATATTTGGTCTCTTCCACTATAACAAATAGATGTTGTGGATTGTTAAAATGACTTAATAACTTTTGTGATGAATTCACCATTCATCTTAATAGTTTCAATTTCAATAAAATAGTTAAATGATTAGTGTAATAATTTTGAAATTATATTTCTACTACAAGCAATAGTTTTGTATGGTATCAAAGAAGAAATAAAGTTAAAATATTTCTTCTTAAGACCTATCTATGTAAAATAATTGTAGCTCCTCATTCTTTGATTCTCACACACACCTACCTACCATTTCTTCTTTCAATGTACTTTGATAGTTTTCTATGTACTCTATTACTTATTTTATTTATTCTTGTTCTAGTTGTTTGCAAGTTGGTAAATATAATTTTCATTTTTTCTATTTTAATAGTTTTATTTAGATGTATAACACATTAGAACCCTTCTCTACTTAACTTGAAAAAATGACCTACTTTTAAAATAAAAAAGAAAAAAGTTAAATTTGATACAAATATCCTTACCTATAATTTAAGAGATATCTTAATTAGCCAATAGGCTACCTATGCGGAAATAGGCTGACAAAATATTATAATGTCTCACTCCAAGCTTGGAAATAGTGGGCAATTCACATTTATAGCTATCAAAAATTGTGCTTGGTGACTTTGACATTGGTAGATTTTAAAAATTCTAAATTTTAGTATAGTATAGGGGATTTGTTTGAAAAAAATTAGTCTTCTTTATGGAAAAATTTGGTCCCATTTACAAATGACATAAAAGGACACTTTTAGAAGCTTTGTATTTTCTAAAAGACTATAAACCATTTGTTCATGATTAAGATTTTTGATGAAAATACATAACACAATTTCCATTAAAATGCCTATAGGTATTTTTGGCGATAACTCTGTTTTGGATAAATAAAGGCACTCTAAAGGCAGCTCCCCATGTTTTTGCTTAGCTTATTGCTGCTAGTAGTAATTGCTCAATATTTTAATGCATAAATTGTGGAGTTGATGGCCCCATGCATAGAATATTTGTTGCTTATGTTTAAGCAGTCTTATTAAATTTTATTTAAAATTATTTTTTTGGTTTCATATATTCATAAAAATTAACTAACTTGGAAAAGTTGGAGGCAAATAAATAGGAGATTGAAAAACTTGGTGAAGACATGTGTGCTTTCTTAAATAAGCAACAACTACTTATTTTTAGCCCCCCTTTTATTCAAAGCTTATTGTCAACTTTAAAAAAGCAGTTGCTCCACAAAAATTGGGAAAGATTCTAAATTATCCTTTCCATATAATTAAAAAATTTCATAGGGAGACTTAAGCATAAATTACTCTTAAGAAGCCACATGGTGACATGGGGTAATGCATTGAGTAATAACTTAGAATTAGGACTATTAGATTGACACTTTCTCCCCTACAATATACAAAGCTAGGATAAGTAGTGATGCCCCTTGGATTTTTAATCAAGTAATATTTAGACATAGATGATCAAAAATATTATATTGTCAACTATAAATTTAAAAATAATATTCAACATTGTAAATGTATTAAATTTAAAATTAGAAAAAAAAATCAATTTCAAATATTTTTGTCTTCCTTTCAACCCCTAATAGGGTTGGCATAGCTCCTAATAGGGTTAGAATCTTCTAACATGGATTCAAATTCTCCTAAAGTGACTCCTATGTACTGATTATATTCATTTTGTCACATCCTTTCACAAGGAACTTTCATAT
This sequence comes from Cupressus sempervirens, assembly GCA_028749045.1. Taxonomy (NCBI): domain Eukaryota; kingdom Viridiplantae; phylum Streptophyta; class Pinopsida; order Cupressales; family Cupressaceae; genus Cupressus; species Cupressus sempervirens. The sequence continues at coordinate 110,364,930 of CM053793.1, forward strand.
TAATACATCATCTTCTGGGAATCATTCCCACTAGGGTTTTCCCTCTCATCAAGGTTTTTGTAGTTAACATATCTTATATCACATTGGATGGTTTTTATCTTATGGTTTCTATATCTTTTGATTACATGTTTTTAATTTGTTAAATTTGATAAAGTTGTTTAAAACATATAACTGATACACCCCCTGACAGAATATAATGATGTATCACTTAAAGCTTAGAAATAGCAAGCAATTGATCATATTTACAATTGTCAAAAGTGTGCTTGATGACTTTCACATTGGTAATTTTACAAAAAAAATCTATATAAAGGATTTCTTTGAAAAAATTATGACTCCTTTACAAAAAAAAATCAGTCCCATTTACGAAATGATATAAAAATAGACACTTGTCAGAAGCCTTGTGTTTTCAAAAAGACTTTAAACCATTCGTTCATGGTTAAGATTTTTCTAAATTTGATGAAAATACACAACACAATTTTTTTTAAAAACACCTATAGATATTTGTGGAACTAATTCTATATTAGATAACTAAAGGAACTCTAAGGGCAGTTCCCCATGCTACTGCTTAGCTTATTTCTGCTAGCAGCAATTGCCCAATGTTTTAAGGCATAAATTGTGGAGTTAATGGCACCATGGATAGAACATTTGTTTCTTTTGTTTAAGTCATCTTATTAAATTTTATTTATAATTATATGTTTAGTTGCATGTATTCATAAAAAATCATCTAAAGACAAAGTTGGAGGCAACTAAATAGGATATTGAAAAACTCGATGAAGACACATGTGCTTTCTTAAATAAGTAGCAGCTGCTTATTTTCAGCCCCCCTTTTTTTCAAAGCTTATTTAAACCTTTAAGCATCTGTTGTTCCCCAAAAATAGGGAAATGTTTTAAATTATCTTTTCCTTATAATTAAAAATTTGCATTCGGACACTTAAGGATAAATTACTCTTAACCAGCCACATGGGGACATGGGGAAAGGCATTGAGTAATCACTTAGAATTAGGACTATTAAATTGATGCTTTTTCCCCTAAAATATACAAAGCTACGATAAGTAGGGACGCCCATTAAATCTTTAATCGAGCAATATTTAGACATATATGATTAAAAAATATCACATTGTCAACTATAAATTTGAAAAGAATATTCAACATTATAAATGTGTTAAATTTAAAATTAGAAAGAAAAAAATTGAGTTCAATTATTGTTGTCTTCCTTTTAACTTCTAACAGCGTTGTCCTAGCTCTTAACATGGTTATAATCTTCTAACAGAGATTCAAATTTTCCTAATAGGGACTCATATGCACTGATTGTATTTATTTGTCTCCTAATAAGGGTACATCCTGTCATAATGAACTTTTATAAATTAATACATCATCTTGTGGGAATCATTCCCACTGGGGTTTTCCCTTTCATCAAAGGTTTCCCTAGTTAACATATCTTGTGTCACATTTCATGGTTGTTATCTTATAGTTTTTATATCTTTTGATTACATGTTTCAAATTTGTGAAAGTTGATTATATTTGATTAAGGAATATAATTGATTACCACCCCACCCCGACCCCTAAAATCTCTCTTATTTATATTGGTTGGCTTTACTTTCTAATAAATAGATTAGGCATAAGCACTTGACAAGATGCATTAAAAATGGGCCAATGAAAAGACATTTCTTGTAGAAGATGTCATTGCCTAGAAAATGAATGAGAAAATTCAAACACAACCAAGAACCAATAATAAAAAAGGAATTTATGTCACCTTATCTACTTAACAGGCAAGGAAAATCACTAGTTGTAAATAATTGTAAAATTTAAATGATAATTTTGACATATTAAGCTAGTAAGACTTAGAAAATCATCACAACCTTTCTATTTTATTTTCCTTGATAACAAAATTGAAATGAATATGTAGATTGAAATTACATCTCTCCCCTCCAAATTGATTTACAACCAATAGTAAATAACATCATTAAACAAATTATTATTTTCCTTGTTTAAAATTGATACTAATTATTCAAATTTAAAGACTCCTTGAATAAATCAATGACCCTTTGCAACTTAAGTTGATTGGGAATTATTTAATTTGTTGTCATTTATGGTTTTTACTACCTTTGTACATATTTCTAGTGCCTTTTCACTAGAGAACATCATATGTTAATATAATATGATTTTATAGACAAGAGCCTACAACGCAAGAGTAAATTATGACCCTCTTATCTAGGAGGTTTCGGGTTTGACTCTAATTGAGCTTAATAAAAAAAAAAAAACAATTAATTACAACACATAATAATAATAATTAATCTTGGCTTCAACCTCTTGCCAATAAAAAAAAATATATTATTTTATTTGATCAATATAATTAAATTATAATTATCAATATAATAATCAGATGATATAATAATATACAATATAGTTATTCTTAATATAATTATATTATCATAATATTTATGTTGTTTATGTTAGTTTGAAGGAATCCAATGATAGCTACAAAAATACTAACACTCCCCTTCTAGTGAGGAATCCTTCTCGATGACTTGTGGTTCATCCACCTGATGTTATTTTCAACACATTGTTCAATCCATAGTTCAATAGACTAAACTTATTCATTTCTTCATCATTTACTCAAATGTAGGTGCACATACTCTATTTAATAGATTAAGAACCCATGCTAGAGATATGGATTCAAATGATAAAGAAAATTGTCATTATTTATATTTGATGCATCATCTAGTTCTCTTCTAGTTTGGTATCTTTGGAAGCTTTACAAAGATGCTAATGGAGGATACAAATCAATGTCAAATGTAATTACTATTAGGACAAGAAAATAAATAGCTAATTGAGCTTTATAAATACTAATAACAATTAATTACAACAAAATAATTAATCTTGGCTTTGGCCTCTTGCCAATCAAAAAAATGTAATATAATTTTATTTGATTAATATAATTAAATTACAATTATCAATATAATAATTAGATGATATAATAATATTCAATAAAATTATTCTTAATATAATTATATTATCACAATATTTATGCTGTCTATGTCAGGTTGAAGGAATCCAACAATAGGTACAAAATTACTAACACTCCCCTTCTAGCGAGGAATCCTTCTCAATGACTTGTGATTTGTCCACTTGATGTTATCTTTGACACATTGTTCAATCTATAGATCAATAAAAATTATTTATTTCTTCATCATTTCCTCAAAGGTAGGGGCACATACTCTATTTAATAAATTAAGAACCCATATTGAAGATATGGATTCAATGATAAAGAAAATTGTCATTATTTATAATTGATGTATCATCTAGTGTTCTCTTCTAGTTTGGTATCTTTGGAATCATTACAAAGATGTTCATGGAGCATACAAATCAATGTCAAATGTAACTACTACTAGGACAAGCAAACAACTAGCTAATATGTTAATTCAAATGTCAAAAGTTTTACTTACATAGAATATCCATCTATGTTATAGAAGATATCTAGATTGAAGTGATCAAATCAATTATATGGAAAAAAAATTTATTTTAATAAGATTTGATTATGAAATAAAATATATCTTTTTGCTAGATAAATACATAAGAATACATTTTTTATTTCTAATAGAGATAAATCCATTCTTATGAAACTTAAACTACAAAGAGGAGACATAGTTCATAGAATGGAGATGCAATCACAAAGCATGGATGATATCAATATTATTTATGTAACACCCCACCAAGGGATCCAAAAGAATTAACCTAAAATTTCACTAAGTTTGGTAGCATTTCTTTTTTTGAAATATGAAAGTTAAACCATTCACAAGATACACATAGTAGCGGAAGGAACAAAAACATTCAACTAAAAGTGTTCATAAGCATACATAACAGGTTACATTCCTTAAGGATCCCTTAACGTTGAATCAAAATTAAATCAACTAATATTAATTCTATCTAATACCACATCCACATGAAATAATAATGAAAATTTGAACGTTCTTAAAACAATATACTTTGGTTCCAAATGTCCCTTAATAAATTACATTTCAGAATGCTCAATCATCCACTGTACATACCACAAGGTATGAAAGACATGAAAGAATATACATGTGTGAAAATAAAGTGCATCATCCTATTCCAATCCATGATGTAAGTGCAATAAAGTAAATGAAACCACATTCCATACATGATACATCATCATAGAAGATATAAACATCCATCGTAAAAGATAACCATACATAACACATAATTATCTAAGTGCACAGTTCCTCCCAACTGTAAATAGCATCATTAGACCATTTTGTGCCCTAGCCATCCCTCTGTGCGTAACATCCCAAATCAATGAAGAGATCAGTGGTATTATCATAGTAAGAATGTCACTCCTAAAATATACTACATCATATGCAAAAAGAAATCTAATCATGCAAAATAAAGCATAAGATAAGTAAATAACATCATCTAACATATGCTAATCATCAATATAAGGATAAGTGTCCATCACTATAATCCAAGAACATAATGAAGGTAGATGCCAATAAAGAATGCATCAGCCATGGTGTCTCAAACAGATCTCAAATGATAAGAGTGAAAAAGCACTACCACCCGACTGCATGGAACCTAAATGGTCCACTCCCACCGTGCCAAGGAGATAATCTCAAGTCCCAAATAGGCTATCAAATCACATAGCATAATTACTCTCTGAGACCAAGAATCCTAAAAGTATACTAACTCAAAGGTTCCAACATAAATCGACATATAATCCTAGAGGCACACAAGACATGTAGGAACCTACTATGTAAGCAAGAAAGTGTCATCGCACGAATCATGCTAGAGTTACCCTGGTAGTCTCTCAGTAGACCCTGACCCCCTAGTGATCCCTATGCGGCCACTAGTATCCTCTCATGATGACGAGGCATACTACAGAATGCAAGGTTGCAACCAAGCATTCTCTCTACTCCCATCCTAGTCTATACTAGCACTTGAGGCATGGGTGAGAACAAGCAATTATCTTATTAGGTTCATTTAAGTCACTATTAGGTGTAATATTTTTGCTTATTAAACAACTTACAACAAGTTACCCTAGCAGCCACTTAGGGCCCCGACCCCCATTGCAAGCCACTTCCCGACACTACAAGTAGATAACCTACCCTAGGCTAATGGAATCATAAATCACAAAATCACCACAATCCTATACAAGCAACTAGAAAAATACCAAAAGATAATCCACAATAAGAGCATCAAATCTCCATGAAAAACTGAAAAGCATCCATTGATAATCATGACCACAATAGTTCTCTATTGGCAACTAAAGGTATCACTAATAATCACCATATCCATTGGTTCTCAACAAGAAACCAAAAAGGCATATCAAGCAAATAATACTGATCAAAGACTCCAAGATGATAGAGTCAAAACATGTCACAACATGACATCATCAAGATCAGATAAACACTTTAGTCCCATCAAGGTGACTGGAAAGTAATCCAAATACAAATGATCAATAACTCATAAATGGTTACATATATCGCAGCTTACACAAGAAGATTGGAAACAATATCAATCAGTAAACTCAATCACACACCATAGAACATGCCATCTCATAACCATGGTTGGGTTTAAAAAGATCGAGATCAAAAGACATCATCATGACATCACAAATCATAACCCCCAAGCCTCCAGTAGACATCCTATAACTGGTCAACAATCTAGTCAACCCAAAAAGAAAATTCAAAATGGATAGCATAGAGATAACGCAAAATGCAAGCACATGTTTTGGTTTGTCAAAATCACATAGTTGAATTAAGTGTGGGGTTTCAATTTTTGTTTAAGAGTTGAATATCAAGTTAGGAAATGTTATTTATCTAACCCACGTATTTGTTTTGATAGATCGGATTTTTTGCCCCATAACTTCTTTGATCAATTTTCTAAAGTGTCCAAAGGATAAATTATATACCTTCATTGTTTAGTCAAAAACCTCCATCATATTTTTAGTAGGTTATATTGAAGATATACTATAAGTGAATGTAAATTTTCCCTCATAAATTCTATCCCTAATTTTAATACAATTGAAATCTAATACAATTGAATTTATTAACAATTAAATTTATTATGATAAAATTAATTATTATTATTTAAAAAGATATATGTTTTTAATAAAACATAATGTTAATAATATGCATATATTAATATATTACTAATTATTATTAATAAAAAACTATTATTAAAATCTATATATAATAATAACATATATGTTTTAATAAAACATAATGTTAATATTATATATTAATACAATCCAATAGTAAATATCAAATATTATAACAAAATTATACTAATTCCCTGCATTCAATATGTGTACCGTCGACTGCAATGTTCCCAGACCATACCTTTTAAATAACATATTATAATAACTTATTAAAATTTTAAATTGTACAATATATAAACAATGGAGGAAATTTTTAAAAAGTTTTTAAGTGATTTTTAAATCACTGATGGCTCTTTAATAGGTCATGCAGCCCTGCACCCTGTCGTAGGGCTTGCAACAGTCAGTACAGGCGACCACCGTCCATATAGTTATGAAGGAAAGTGGGGGTAGGGGGTGGGTAAACCCGCCCCTCCCCTCTACATTTTATATTTGTTTTTTTATTATAATAAAAATAGTCACCCGATTCATTATTATTATTTTTTAAAACATTTTCAATGATAGTATAAATGATAAAAATTTAGAGCTCTCTCTCTCTCTCTCTCTCTCTCTCTCTCTCTCTCTATATATATATATATATATATATATATATATATATATGCATGTATATATATATATATATATATATATATGCATGTATACATATGTATATATACATATATATATATATATGTATATATACATATATATATATATGTATATATACATATATATATATATGTATATATACATATATATATATATATGTATATATACATATATATATATATATGTATATATACATATGTATACATGCATATATATATATATATATATATATATATATGTATGTATGTATATGTATATATACATATATATATATATACATACATACATACATATATATATATATATATATATATATATATATATATATATATATATATATATATATATACATATATCAAGCATAATTCTAAATGATATGCAAAATTTATTTGGATGAAGGAATACAATGTATCTTCCTTTATCTATCTAATCTTTCTCAAAAGATTTATCCGCATCATTTAACCCTAGCCCATTAAATTCCTTGGATCTACACATGTGGGATTTTCTCAAATAGGAATTTAACTACCCATGACAAGAATGCATACAACCAAGATATTCAACACATGAAATCTTCAGAAAGCATTCAAAAGACACGAAGAAGATAGGAAGTGCAAGAAGCGAAATATCATATGCAAAAATCACAAGTGTCTACCTAGACACTGATGCTAATTCACTTCTCCTCAAAATCTATAGAGCAAGCTCCTTCCTTCTCCAACACTCATGGATCCACCCAAAAATGCTCTCCTAAGCTTCTAGGAGTGCTTGAATACAAGGACCTCTTAGGAAGCATCTAGAATGACTCTTGAAACAACCAGAAGATAAGATAAGCATTGACAACTAAGCATGAACCTATTCCAACCTTCTAGATGAGTCACAAGGTTATAGACACCATGTGCTTAATTTATGCGCTAACTCCTACGTTGTAGACATATGTGCAATCAAGGGGTGCACTTACTCCTAGGTAGACTTATAACTTTTATTTCAATTCATTTATTATTTCTATTATTATTATTTATTTATTATTTTAATTATTATTAATTTTAATTTCTTTTATTTAATTCTTTTACTCAATTAATTTCCCATTTAATTAATTAAAATCAAAATATCAAAAGATCATGATATCATATTAATTCTCCCCAAAATAATTAAATCATTAATTAAATCTTTTAATTTTAAATTTAATTAATAGAAAATTCACCATAGATTTCCAAAATAAAATATGAAAACCCATCATAGAACAATTCATACAAAATCAGTCTAAGGGGTTAAAACCACGAATTATGTCATCTGACACATTTGGAGGGTAAAACATCTCAGATACTTGTCATACCTCTCTAGGACAAATGGTTTAAGGGTTTAAGATTTGGACTTGAGAATTTATCTCCCCTCTCTTACCATTGAGATAGTGCAATAGGTTACGCTCATCCTGGCAATTCAAGGAAGTCGATACTCGATACCTGCAACTCGCATAAAATCCATGCATGTACATACTATATATATATATATATGCTAAGCTAAATAGGCAATGGAAGGAAGTGGTACATTGTGTAGATCCCGAATAGCAGGTGACTATGACTCCCTTCCTTAACCACATCAAAAACACCATACCTAAAGAGAACAAACACGCACACCATATGCATGCAAGTATGGGGTAAGTATCCATAAGAAAAACACATGTGATAATAAACCATCTAACTAATCATCATCAATAACCAAAAATAATGTAATAATCATCATGCAAACATGAAATGTAGAGTCTAAGTAATCTCATCATATATCACTGAATCAATAGCACAATATCTGATAGTCTCAAAACAATGCTACTAACCATCAACATAAAACTAGCCTAACAGAGTTCGGCCATGATAGCAACAATGTATCTAGAAAAATGTAAATGAAGGCAGGCACTACAATTTACCATTCAAGAAGTAGAAAATCTTATGCAAAATCTATGTAAAAATTGAGATAATAGTTTGCTACAAAAGATACCTAATTAAAAGAAGAAAATCTAGTTAGAGTGGAAAATAAAATCCTTCTATTCTAGCATTGATATTTATTAGAAATGTCTTCATACAATTAGATAATTGTCTTCATTATAATAGAGGGGAGTAAGGCTTATAACTAGAATTGAGTTCCTCATAACAACATTCAAAAATATATGTCTTTAAAGAAATGTTAAGAGAATCCAAATATTAAAGAAGAGCACTTACAATTGAGAAATTCACGAATCTACTATGAAAATTAAAAAATCAACAAATGGAGCTACACAAGGAACAAATTTGTGAAGACTCTAAATTTACATGAAACCCAACTTGAGATATCTAAATAATAAATATTGTATCTATCATAAATTTTCCTACTTATGCAAGGAATGATGCACCAATTTCCCTAGTAGTATTTTCTAAATAGTCTATGTAATTAAGATTACTATCATTGTTGTTTCCATTCTTGTTGTCAACAAAGATTACACAATATATTTTCTTAAGGAATATAATGGGTACTCTCAACTTATAACTAATAGGAATGAACCATACACTAGGAATGATGTGTCCTAGATCAAGTGAGCAATATTTTTTTTCTATCTTCTATCCTAAATTACTCTAAGATCTAAATATAAAAAGCCTAATTGGCTCTCTTTAATGCCAATGGCTAACTACTCACCATGTTCAAATAAAAAAACTATACTATAAATAATATTTAGTATCACTCATCCCACCATGTTCAAATAAAAAAACTATACCATAAACAAGAGATGCAACGTGTCATAATGCCTACCTAATAATTAAAGAATTGTATTGGAGTGGAAAAATGTAAGTTAAGGTGAAAAAAATTGTTGTTAATAATTGATAAGAGTGATAATGAAGTTAAATACTAGTAAATTAGCATTGTGAGTGATTGAAGCTCTATGTGAAGAGAAGTTTATTTTAGATCTGCAACAAAGGCATTGCAGCTCTATTTTGGAGTGATTCTTGGAATGGGCATCCTCCTCTCCTATCCTCTAATCCTCACTTGTAGGCTCTTTGTGATTCTTTCCTTTCTGCTAGATGGAATAAGGTGGCACATTATAAGGATGCTTTTAACCTGGGCCTTGCTGTGGGTTATAGATGGAAGAATTCTTCTGATTGGCCTCTAGGTGGCTCATTGGGAGATCGGTTCGAACTATCTCAGATATTGGCTTCTAGGGAGTGCAACTCATTTTAGGAACTTGATTTTTTGGCTTGGGGAGGTGATTATTCTAGAAAGTATTCTATTTCTTTTGGGTACCTTGTGCTAATGAAGCAAATTTTTGGTGAGGTGGAGGTCTCTTGGTGGAAGAAAGTTTGGAATAGTTTTTCATGGCCCAAGTGTAACTTTTTCCTCTGGATTTTGGTTTACAATAATTGTCTCACTTGGGATAATCTCTGCAAGTGAGGCTTCCAGGGGCCTCCTATTTGTGTTCTTTTTTGCAATAGTGAACAGACTGTATCTCACCTTTTTTTCCAGTGCCCCTTTGCCAAATAGATTTGGCACTTCTAGTGGAGTGTTTGGGGATGCATGTGCTGGCATGTTTCCTCTTTGTCTAAATTCTGGGACCATTTAGGCCATTCCCCTTCCAAGACTTCTTTTCTTTAGATTTCTTGGACTATCAACCCTTCCCTTATTTTATGGCATGTTTGGATTGAGAGGAATAGGAGGATCTTTCATGATTTGTAGTTTGAGATCAGGCACCTGTGGGGGAAAATTGTTAATTATCTTTAAGAAACACTCCTAGCTAAATTTGACATTGGTGGGGTTTTAGATCCTATTGATGTTGGTATTTACTCTTGCCTCTCCTCTCCTCTTTAGGGTTTCACTCCCTCGATCCCCCACACCTGCACTGGGAATAGAGTTAAGAAACACTCTCAGCGTGTTAATCATTAGGGACATTGGTCTACTCCAGAGGTGGGCACTCTTAAAATCAATACTAATGGTTCTTCTAGGGAAATCCTGGTCTGGCTAGTATTAGGGGAGTTGAGCGTGATATTTTTTGTGATATTCAGTTTTTGTTTTCTATATACAAGGGTTACCGTACTAATAACCTCATGGAAGCCCTGGCTATCTTGGTTGCAGTGGAATGGTGTTGTCAGCGTGGCTAGAAAAGATTCATCTATGAGATTGACTTGCAGGTGGTTGTGAACTTATTGCATAATAGGAACCTTGCGCATGTAGATTGGCATTTGGCTCTGGTTATTCAACATATCATTTAGTTATGCAATTCTCTAGATTCTATGTCTTTTATGCATATCCCTCATGAGTGGAATAGTGTGGCTAATTGTTTGGCTAAATGGGCCTCTGAGTAGGGGTTGGCTTGGAATATTCTTGATCATAGGATGCTTCCCCTTCATTTATCTTAGATGCTGGTTCAACTTGTGGACCAGGATAAAGCTATTTAGTTCTCTTTGTTTCTTGTGTTGTTCAGCTCTCTTTGATATTCAATAAAAAATTTACCCCTCTTTTAGTTTAGCAATTACCAATAAATGTAAGATAAAAATCAAAATTAAAAGAGATGGATATCCAATACATAATGAGAAAAAAACATCAAGTGTATCTTGATGATGCACAAACCAAAGAGAAAATTGATTCATAGAAAAATGAAATGTGGAACTTTGTTAGATGCAATAAAAAATCTTCTTACTAAGAACTATTGAAACTATAAATTGGGATTGCAAGGAAACATTGTTTTGACAGTATTAAAAATTAACATAAGGAAAGAATTTTTAGTTATTATTTTATTTTAATCTCATATTATATACTCAAGATTTTATTGCAAAAAGGTCTTAAAATCTATCAATTTATACCAAATACAAATATCATATTTTATCAAATATTTTAAATAATACTATTACAAAATAAAATATTTAAATACATGAATTTAAATATTTTGATATAAAAAATTTAAGTGTGGCTTTTACACTTGTCCAAAAGACCACAAGTTCTTTGAGGAATTTTGTAAGACTATCTGCATGCCCTGTCAGTGCTTTCACTTTTAGACACATAGCTTACAAGCATGAAAATGTAGACAAAATATTTTAAGAAGATGTTAAATGTTATTGATCATTAATATAATACACAATTTCCTAAGCCGAGCATAGTAAACTCTACAAATGTTCTATGTACTGAAAAGGCTAGGTCTTAAGGACAAGACAAATATTATAGAGAATTTCCTTATAACATTGTGGCTTCAAGTGCTATGGTGATTGCAACTATTATTTGTCAGTGAGAAGGAGGTAAGGATAAATTTCATAATTTACTCACTCTACAATTGTAAGTTCAAGTTGTATAGATTTTAACCTAGTCAAACTATGTCTCTTAGTCTTTTATGTGGCATTAAGGCGGTCTACAACATAAGGTATTTTTTAGAGCTCTGTCTTTGTTGGTTTAAAAATTATTTATGGGAACATCTACATGAATTCTTCCCATGATTCAAATGGTGTACTATCTTGATCTATTTATTTTAAAATTAGAGAGAAATGATATGAAATTGAGTTTTTTTTGTACCACTCAAATTGGTTCCTCTTTCCTCCAGCTATGTTTGGTCTCCATGGGGGAGGAGCTCTAAAGCTTAATTTAAAGTGCATTCTTTAAAAATCCTTTCATATTAATCATTATAAAAATTGCTTCAAAGAAGATGTTATGTTTGATATTTCCCATTTGAATCAAGTGCATCCTCTTGTAATTCATGCTCTTGAAGATATGAATGATGCTTTAGCTTTTGCAATGTTTGCAAAGAGATTTGGAAGAGTATAATTACAATCTTGAAGTGGTCTAAAAGTGTCCAATGTTGACAAAACTCTGTTGCTTGTCAAAGGGAATCTGATGAAGTATGCCACAAAAAATGTCATATCTGATATAAATGTAGGGGTACACAAGAAAATGAATAATGCAGTAGTTCCTAATTCAGCTAATTTTTGAGGTAGTTATACTTAATTTTTCTGAGGTCTTCTAATTTTTGTGCGTATCTCATATCCCAAGCTTGCAAATTTGGTACTTTCATTTTTCCTAATATTTTTTAGTAAACCCAAGAGTGGTTATTCAAGCTCCTTTGTGGAGGAATTTATGCATAGGTCATTATATACCATCCAATTCCTAATGGCTATATTGATGCCAATTAGATGTTTGAAAATCGATTCAATGGAAGAGAATATAAATCATGTCCTCAAAAGATTTTGGATTCTTCTACAATTTTCCCTTCTCAAACTAAATAAAATCAACATAGTACTTGTTGGGATAAGGTGACTCAGCCTTACCACGATTTATTGCTTTATTTATACTTTCTTGGAAAGTTGCTAAATGAAGCTAAATTCTTCCACAAGAAAAGACTTGGAGTAGAAAAATAGAAAACATCTATTTTTTCATGATTTATTATCTTATGTTTTGTTTTTATGCAAGGGTTGTGCATAAAGAAGTTTCTAAAATAATTTGTAGATGCATTGAATGTAGACACTTTAGAAATTTTTTCCTCTCCTATGAAAACTCTATAAGTACAAAGCATTGTTGTAGAGAATAGAGAGAGAGATAGATGAGAAGTTATTTGCACAGGGTTATGCTGCCACATTTTCTCTAGAATGGACTAAGATGTAAATCTCCATGTGAAGGCTGAAAATGTATTGTAACTTGTTGCTAAATAATACATTAGCTTGATAATTTGGAAGGTGGGGTTTTTTACCTAGAAAGGTTTCCCCCACGTATATATGTGTTCTTTATTATGTCTCATTCTTGTTGTTCTATGATGATAGAATAATAATCTGTATGTCGTAATGCTGCTGAAATTTATTTAGATTGGTAAATTGCAATCACTTTCCTTTAAGGTTTTAATTGTGGGAAATCAACTATGTGTATTTCCACTTTTATGGCATAGTAGTATGTACTTGTATTTTCTTATTAGAAGTTGTTCAAGGAACTATTTTGTATAGGATGTGCATGTATATGAGCAATGTTAGTATGCTAATAGAAACCAAATTTAAATAAAGCTTCTACAAACTAAACAAAATTCATAAACTTCAAGATAGACTAAGATGAGCTCTCAATTGAGAATATGAGCCATTAATGGGCTCTCTCAATGAGAAGCTCTCTTGTTGAGTGGCTTTAGCTAAATGGATAGGATGTATGCTCAATATGCTTCCAAAGGCTTCAATGGATGATTGTGGATTTTTGGTGTGGATAGATGGCTTTAGTATGGATTTGGCTCTCAAAATAGCATTATAACTTTACTTCATGGATTGTGTTATTTTGCAAAGGGGAAGGATCCAATTTATAGGCAAGAGGCTTGAGGGATTGAGAGCTAAGATGCAAGGATGGGAAAAAGCTCATGGAGGGCTTAGATTGCATGAGAGGAGAGCACATGGATTGTGCTTCCTTACAACCAATCAAGGAGTGACACATGTCACATGGTGAGAGGATGGAGGAAAGGGGAAGGATGAGTCAACAAAGGAGGCTCAAGGGATAAAATCTTCATAAAGACCCTTCATAAGTGCTTTGTAAGAACATTTATGACTTTGTGGGCTTTATAAAGTTTTGTGGTTGAAGATATTTGTGAGAGATACCATGAAATTCGAATTTGAGGGTTTAGGGAGGTTTTAAGCTTGCTTAGGGTTGTAAAAATGATTAGAGGAAGGGTTAGAGATGGCTTAGGACTAGGCAAGTGGATGGCAAGTGGATTGCAATTAATGAGGGTGGGTGAAGGAGGAGATATTTGTTAACTTTGGCTTGAGTTAGCAAGTCTTAACCCATTTTTAGGGAATGTGACAAGGTTAGGAGGGGATTAGGATTAGGGTTAAAGACATCTTCTAGAAGAGTCTAGGCTTTGGATGAGGATGAAGACTTTCTAGAAGAGTCTAGAACTTCCTAGGATAAGATTTTATGAAATAAATAAAGTTTTATTTATTTCAAGGGTTTGGGTTGAGGAGATATTTATTAAAATATTTTTAATAAACATGAGGATTAATATTTAATCTTGATTAAATATTTTGAGTTGGGATTAGGGGTAGGAAATGACGGGATTAGCCTTTAATTAAAATTAAAGAAGGATTAGAAGATTTTGGAAGAGGTTAGTGGTCTTAAGGAAATTGGCCAAGTTTTGGGCAAATAATAATTTATTTATTTATTTTGGATTTTTTGGTCAATTTATTAATTAAATAATTAATAAATAAGGAAATAATGTTTAAATAAGATTTAAACATTTTTGGGAGGGATTTCTTAATTAAATATTTTTAATTAAGATAAATGGATTTAATGGCATAAAAATAAATAAATAATTAATTAATAAATGATGATGTCATCAAGAATTTTTCAGAAAATAAAAATACTTTATTTTCTAAAAGATTTTTAGGTGTCTACATTTTGCCCCTCTTTGATGTGATGCTGCAAGTGGCATGGCATCAAAGATAAGAAAATAAGATGCCCAAGGCTAGAGCAGAAGAGGAGAGAATGGACTGTGAGATGCCCCCTCAAGAAGGCGGTGGGGAGAGAAAGCAAGGCTCGACGACTTCTTGAAAAGTACAAGAATTCAAGATGAGCAAGAAGACTCAGATTTGCTTAAGAGAAGACGTTTGGTTAGATCAAACTCTCACTACGGGAGAATGATAAAGGGAGAATCAGAGGCACAAGAGGAAGCAAGCTTAAGATTTCAGGGATTGTAGAGGATGAAGGAGCAGAGCACTATAAAAGGAATCCAGGATGGGGAGATGGATGAGGGGATTAAAAAAGTTGATGCAACAGGATTTCAAAGAGTCAGATTGGCAGAAGATGGGTTTCGGAGATCCCTAGGACTAGGATTGTTGATCTCGAAAGATGAGGCTTGGTGGATTGATTTGGATTGGTGGATCCCTAAGACTAGGATTGTGGATCCCTAAAGCTAAGAGTGATGAGTGATTCAAAGAGATACTGATGCATAAGCTAGGGTAGGAGAGACAGATGCTGGATATGGATGGGGGATAATGGAGATGAAGGAAAACCATTGAAGCTTTTTGAGCGGGGGGATACTTCAAAGAGAAGTACCACCATGTAGTTGAGCACTAGATTTGCTATAGAACTATTGGTTAATTGCCAAGGTTACCAAGAATATCAAGGCCTTTTCACCAACCGTCCAAAGGACTGACAAACTGACTCAAAAAAAACACGCAGGGATTGCCCCAGTATCACACATGAATCCTAGAGGAAGCAGCGTGGAAACAACACTGGAGAACCCACAAGCAGAAAAGAAAAACAAACAAAAGACCTGATCAAGACCTTACACTCTAATTGCCCCATTCGCAACATACCATGATATGGAAGATCGTGGCAACCTTGAGGAGGGAACAAGGAGATTGCTTGGAAAAGATACTTCAAGACCGAATAGGGAAGAGTCCAAATCAAAAAAAAGTGAAAATCCAAAAGAGAACCATTTGCCAACGAGATGGGTAGGACGAGGTACTAACGGACCAAGATCAAACATGAGGAAAGCTATATCCTGCAAGGACCTATCAGAGAGCACCTAAGCTGCTGGATTTGGATGAGTGATGCGTCTGGCAAGCTGAACTAAGAAAGGTAACACTTTGGTGATAGGAAATCTAGCTAAAGGATGCATTGGAATAGCTAACCAAGATGTGCGATGGGTGCAAGATGTTGATCAAGGACGAACTGACACGAACACTGGATAGATACAATGGTACTAAGCTAAAGAGGATGTACAAGCTGACAGACCAAGATATTTACAATCGGGCTAATCAAGATATGGTACAAGCTAACAGACCAATGATATGTATGATATAGATGGATAAAAGCTCAAGATGAGAGGATAGCAGGATAGCTCAATTTTGTGTAAGATGCAGAAACTAAGGATGAGGTGATAGTGTAAGATATGGATTTGGAAGGATGCATCCAATGATGATGATAGATGTGCGACCAAGGATGGGGACAATGCTAAGGTTGGTGGTAGCTGAGCTGATAGATAGTGCTAGAGTGAATGGCTAATGAGAGGATGACATTGGATTTGCATGAGGATAGCCTAGAGTGAGGTACCAATGACAAGGGAGGATGGACAAGACAAGATCTCCAAGGAATACAGTGCCCCCAGTTAGAAGATGACATGCAGAAGGAGGTCTTACGATGGATGTGATAGGATTGAAGCTAGGATGGAAAAGCTGAAGGCGCTAGGGAGATGGATGATAACTAGGATGATGGGGTGAGGTTGTAGAAGATAAGTGGATAGTGATAGATAAAAGCTGGAGGATGAAAGATAAGTGGATAGTGATAGATAAAAGCTGGAGGATGAAAGATAGGTGGATAAATTGGAAGATGGAGCTCGATGGCAAGATGTGACCAAAAGCATGAGGATGATAGGCTAATATGGGGATGGCTAGATTACGCATGATGCTTGTTTGCCAAGTTTTCATCATGGTACTTGTCCAAGGCACTTGAATTGCCAAGTTTTCACCAGTGGATGCTTTTTTTTTCTTTTCTTTTTTTTGACTTTTTGACTTTTGGACTTAGCTGGAATGATTTTGGCTTTCTTTAGATATTTTGGCTTTTTTGGGATTTTTCACTGGCTGTTGGAATGTTCAATTTTTTTGCTAGTTTTTGGTACACTGGATGTGTGATTTATGCAATAGATTGGATTAGATGGGATTGATGGTAGGAGATGGAGGGATGAAAAGGTTGGAAAGGAGCATGATATGGGGATGCT
The DNA here is from genome assembly GCA_028749045.1 of Cupressus sempervirens. Taxonomy (NCBI): domain Eukaryota; kingdom Viridiplantae; phylum Streptophyta; class Pinopsida; order Cupressales; family Cupressaceae; genus Cupressus; species Cupressus sempervirens. The sequence goes on from CM053793.1 coordinate 110,382,371, forward strand.
TGCAAGAGCAACATTGGCACATGTTGGGACGGGTGTGAAAAGAGCATATGGGGGATAGATGGCAGATGCGGGCGTGATGGAGGATTTGTGGAAGCGTGCTTGGGGATATAGGCACCCAAGATGGAGTTAGGAGATGGGGGACATGAGTCACTAGATGGGGGATTAGCAATGGTGGATGCCATTATGCATCGGGTTTCAACCTTTTTCTTGGGGATCCACATGGTTTTGGATTTTCTTTTCATAGGCTTTTGCATTGTTTTGCATTCTTTGATTGGATTTTGCCTTTTTGGAGTATGTCTTTTAGAATAGACATATGATTGCCTAGGATGTGGATTTTTAGCTTTATGCGTTTTGAAGTTGGCATTCACATTGCTGTGGTAAGCTTTGGGAAGATGGTTAGCAGAAGCTTTGTGAGATGGAGAGGACATGAAAGAGCATGTAGGGGGATGATGATGGATGATGTACCGTGATATGTGCCTTTGTTGATCTTGCATAGGAATGGATGGAATAGGATTTTTATGATGGCTAATAGGAGGATGGAGGATGGTAGATTTTGGGACATAGGGACCCAAAATGGATTTAGCGGATGAAGGGGGGATATGGTAGGTTGTTTTGGGTTGCAAAGATGGTGGAGGGGGGATGACATAAGATTTCTTGAAGGAGTGATGGGAGGCTGGCATGGTGGGCTTGGAGATAGGCTTGGTTTGGGGGTGTGGTGTACCAACACCTTTAGATGGTGAGACATTGGATACATATCCAAGACCATGAAATCCTAGATTTTTTTGTGCAATAATAGGCTCTCTGATTCCTTGCTCTTGTGGTCCTAAACCTTGACCTTGATAATGCCATCGATTGAGCATTTGAACAAGCTGAGGAAAATTTTTGCTTGCAAAAAATGGTAGAAGTGATTTATTAGGTGTATTGCAATGGGGAGATACTGTTCTTAATTCTTCTGCTGAGAGAGGGCCACCATGGATGAATGTAAGTGAACCAAGAGGGTAGATTATAGATGGTGGAATAGCTTGGATAGGTGGTAAGATGGAAGCATGGAGCGGGGGAGATGGAAGGATAGGATCTTGATGTAGTTGGTGGGATGACAAGATATCTTGTAGTGGAGGAGATATGGCTTGAGGTTTTGGAGATGGAGGAGATGGTGACTACACTATGGATGGAAGACATGGTACGATGATATCTTCATTTATGCTTTGGGGGATGTCAACATGCTTTTGGGCAGGATCTTGATAGGATTGGTTTGGAGTGGATGGTGCGATAGGAGGTGAAGGGATGGATAGATGGGAGATTTAGTAGTGGAGATGGGTGAGTAGAAGATGGATGCATAAGGGTCATTACGAGAGATTTGGGAAATGCTTGGAGGTGATGTGGATAGGATTTGGAGGGATTTGAGAGGTGGTGGGATTTTGATGCTTGCGGGAAGTGGAAGGATTTTAAGCAATTTGATGGATGGTATGGGGATGATAGCTATGGGAGATGGAGGTGATATTATAGATGGGGAAGCTTCATCACTGACTACTTCACATGGTTGGATTAGATGACATGGCTTATCGACTGTTGGAGGCAACTTTTCTTGTATTTCCTCTAGGAGATTCCTTGGAGACTCGTGTGTCGAAGGTGGAGGTGGATTGACAGGAATAGCTAGTGTGATGGGGGTGGAAGATTGGAAGCTTGGTTGATGGGGTGATGGAGGGGAAGCTAGAGTATCAGATGGCATGACTAGATAGTTTGGAATAACTCTTGGATTTTGGGGGATGATTGGGGGAATGTTTCTAAGGCTTTCAATATACCCATCATAGTCAACAAGATTTTCATCATCATTGGAATAGGAGGTGGCGGGAGCAAGGACAATGCGACCAAACACATCATGATAGGATTGGTACTTCATGCTTTGATGGTGAGTTTGATGGGGATGGGGTCTTGCATATGGATGAACACGGAAGCTCATGGTTGGATTTGGATTAAGCACAGATTTTGGATTGGCTGATGAAAAATTTCCTAAGGAGAGTCAAAGCTACATGACAGACCTAAGGAGGATTGGCTGGAGATTTTTGGCTTTCTTGTGGGTGGAAGACTTCAAGGGTATGCTATCAAAAAATGAGAGTTTTGCTTTCCTATGTGCAGGATTCGTGGTGATTGTGTCAACTTAAGGATAGACTAGTGATCCTACGGCATGACACAAGATTGACCACTTGTGGATCCCAACCTTTAGCTCAAGGTGATGAGGGATACAAGTGACAAAGATGGATTACCCTAGACAATGCTTTGTCAAAGGGATAACCTTAGTGAGATTGGTTGATTGGTAGGATTGATTGGATAGCAAAATCTAGCAAAGTGACAACAACTCTTTAAAGGCTTGGGTGATTTTGGATTGGGTTGCTAGCTGGCTAGGGGGATGATTTGGATGGACTTTGGATTTGGGATTGTTCTAAGGCAAAGAACTAGATAGATTCGGTTGCATCGGGGGAGCTTGGATGATTTTCTGATAAGGCAGTGACTACGCTAAGTATGCCTTGAGTTGGGAGATTTTTGCTTTTCTGGGATTTGGACCAAAATTGGCAAACATTCATTCAAAAGCTATGAACAAACAAGCAGAAAAAAGTTGAGAGCAAGCACGTCAAACACACCAACATCTTAGGAAGCTTTCTACAAGGATGAAATTTGGTTTAGCTAGGGAGTCCTCGATATACACAAGGTACGTGAGGCCCAAATCTGTAGATGAAACCAAAAAGATGTCACATAGCCGAGAGGAGCGGTAACCCACTTCTCCTCTTTCACTTCTCAAAGGTATAAAGTTCCTTGAGGCTTAGCCCGAGTGACAAAATTTTGATCCCAAGAGAGGTGTCTTTGGATTCACCTCACGATCTTTATACTCCGCTGAAACGCTAGAGTTGAGGTCGTCCCAAGGGGTGATGAAATCCCCAAGCAGACCTCCTAAAAAGCTAAGACAAGATTTTGGATCCTAATCTTATGCACCCAAGATGGCCTCGAAAGACGACAAGGGGAGAGAAGACTTGGATGATCTTGGGCTAAAAAACACGCTTGTTCTTTTACCAACTGACACTTAAGTTTTCTGATCTAGACTTTGCAAGCACTCATGTTTAAGATACAATGTTTATTCCAACTTTGAAGCGTCGATAAAAATAAAATTGATCGAAGAATGCGAACAAGAAGAAGAGTTAGGGTCAACAAGAAGGTAAACCCGTGTGCCCGGAAGCCCTCCACGTCAAGTATAGATTGATTTTTCTTTAAGGCATTCAAAATTGAGTGTGAGTTTATTTTAAGCCCGAAACAAAGGTGTGTGAGATTCGATTTCAAGCGCGCGCCCGAAGCCCCTCCACGTCAAGATTTGTCCAATTTTTATGCCCAAATGAAGTGTGAGCGAGATTAATGCGCATTCAAGGAATTTTCTAACTTAGAAAAACCATTAAAAACCCAAGTGAGTGGAGTTTGATTTGCGTGGAGCACTTAACACCCTCTTAGGTGGACCCATCCCCATAGATGGCACTAAGATTGCAACCAATGGTTAAATTGATGGGTGATTAAAGAGGGTGAGTCCAACAACAAACTCACTCAAAGAATTTTTATTTGTTTTTATAACTTAAAAGATTACAAAAATGTAGATTCTTTTTATGCTCCAAAAGATGATTATTTGATCTATGGCATTCAAGATTGGATTTGTTGTTTTAATCATGCATTCATAAAGAAACAAACTTTGATTTTAATCCATGGCACTCAAGAGTGATTTTAGCAACATGCATTCAAAGACAAGTGATTAAACATTCAAGTTTTTTCCTTTGAGCATTCAAGATTGATATTTTGTGTGTTGTTTTAAGAACTTTGAAGTGCTTTCCTTTAAGATTTTAATTGTGGGAAATCAACTATGTGTATTTCCACTTTTATGGCATAGTAGTATGTACTTGTATTTTCTTATTAGAAGTTGTTCAAGGAACTATTTTGTATAGGATGTGCATGTATATGAGCAATGTTAGTATGCTAATAGAAACCAAATTTAAATAAAGCTTCTACAAACTAAACAAAATTCATAAACTTCAAGATAGACTAAGATGAGCTCTCAATTGAGAATATGAGCCATTAATGGGCTCTCTCAATGAGAAGCTCTCTTGTTGAGTGGCTTTATCTAAATGGATAGGATGTATGCTCAATATGCTTCCAAAGGCTTCAATGGATGATTGTGGATTTTTGGTGTGGATAGATGGCTTTAGTATGGATTTGGCTCTCAAAATAGCATTATAACTTTACTTCATGGATTGTGTTATTTTGCAAAGGGGAAGGATCCAATTTATAGGCAAGAGGCTTGAGGGATTGAGGGCTAAGATGCAAGGATGGGAAAAAGCTCATGGAGGGCTTAGATTGCATGAGAGGAGAGCACATGGATTGTGCTTCCTTACAACCAATCAAGGAGTGACACATGTCACATGGTGAGAGGATGGAGGAAAGGGGAAGGATGAGTCAACAAAGGAGGCTCAAGGGATAAAATCTTCATAAAGACCCTTCATAAGTGCTTTGTAAGAACATTTATGACTTTGTGGGCTTTATAAAGTTTTGTGGTTGAAGATATTTGTGAGAGATACCATGAAATTCAAATTTGAGGGTTTAGGGAGGTTTTAAGCTTGCTTAGGGTTGTAAAAATGATTAGAGGAAGGGTTAGAGATGGCTTAGGACTAGGCAAGTGGATGGCAAGTGGATTTCAATTAATGAGGGTGGGTGAAGGAGGAGATATTTGTTAACTTTGGCTTGAGTTAGCAAGTCTTAACCCATTTTTAGGGAATGTGACAAGGTTAGGAGGGGATCAGGATTAGGGTTAAAGACATCTTCTAGAAGAGTCTAGGCTTTGGATGAGGATGAAGACTTTCTAGAAGAGTCTAGAACTTCCTAGGATAAGATTTTATGAAATAAATAAAGTTTTATTTATTTCAAGGGTTTGGGTTGAGGAGATATTTATTAAAATATTTTTAATAAACATGAGGATTAATATTTAATCTTGATTAAATATTTTGAGTTGGGATTAGGGGTAGGAAATGACGGGATTAGCCTTTAATTAAAATTAAAGAAGGATTAGAAGATTTTGGAAGAGGTTAGTGGTCTTAAGGAAATTGGCCAAGTTTTGGGCAAATAATAATTTATTTATTTATTTTGGGTTTTTTGGTCAATTTATTAATTAAATAATTAATAAATAAAGAAATAATGTTTAAATAAGATTTAAACATTTTTGGGAGGGATTTCTTAATTAAATATTTTTAATTAAGATAAAGGGATTTAATGGCATAAAAATAAATAAATAATTAATTAATAAATGATGATGTCATCAAGAATTTTTCAGAAAATAAAAATACTTTATTTTCTAAAGGATTTTTGGTCAATTTATTAATTAAATAATAATAAATAAGGAAATAATGTTTAAATAAGATTTAAACATTTTTGGGAGGGATTCCTTAATTAAATATTTTTAATTAAGATAAAGGGATTTAATGGCATAAAAATTAATTAATTAATTAATTAATAAATGATTATGTCATCGGAACTTTTTCAGAAAATAAAAATACTTTATTTTCTAAAGGATTTTTAGGTGTCTACAGTGCATACTGATTTCAGATGAATTTCTAGGATGCTCTCTTTTCCCTTCAATTGCTATCAAAGCTCAATTTTGTGAATTGCATCTTTCTTGCATGTGAGGATTCATAAAGTTTATGGTTCTGGGTATTTCTTCTATTAAGATTTCTTAGCTTGCAAAGCTTGAAGAAGTTCATTTTGAAGAAATTGACTAATAATTAATCATTTGATAAGTGGAAGTCTTGCAATTGATTTATTCTTTCAAGAGACAGCAAACATTTCTTAAAGGATGGTGAAGACAGAGAAAATAGAGTTGGTCATGTTGAAATGACATTGATCTAGAGCTCTTGGTTGACATCAGAATAACTCTTGATGCATGGGTATTTGAAGGTGTCTATTTTGTTACTCGAAATGCATAGAGGCTATGGAGTTGATCATTGGATGATCTGGAAGCTTCTGGATAGCCTATCTCTCCTAGATGCATGTACTGGTAGTGGTTGTGGGATTGGTCTACAAGTGGCCTAGAGTTCCAATACTATGTTCTCCTCTTGGATGTTTATACATGCATGGCTTGGATTCTTGTCCATTGGATCGAAGGGGTTTATAGATTTTCCTTATTAAAAAATCTATTATGATGTTCATATATGATAATCCATTATTTTGGGTTCAGTTGTTTGGTATATTTTTTCAAACTTTGAGTCTTCTAGATGAGAAGTGGGTGTGGATGTGAATGGGTGTTCTTAAACACAATGTTTTTGTAGGTTTTGCATGCTGAAATAAAAAACTTGTGGTTTTTTGTGGATCTACTGAAGAGCTATTTTTTGGACTCTTGTTCCTTTGGAGTGGTACCAAATGAGATAGTTGTAGTTCTACATGCATGCATTCTTTGTGCATGGTGAGAGGAGGTGTTTTTCTTTCTCTACACGGAGATGTTGGTATGTGATTAGTCACTCAGTATTTCTGTGGTGATGCTTTGTTGGATTCCTAGATGATGGTGCTTGATGTGGACATAATTGGCAAATCATATTTTTGCTTGATCTAGTGCTTGATTCATGTTGTCTACATGATTATTCTCTTTGATCTCATTTGTATATGTTACTAATGTGATAGTGGGTTTGTATGTTGCAATGATTTGATCTACAAGTTATGCAGTCAGGTGGGTAGGCCACCCATTTAATTGTAGTGGGACAGCTTGGATGTGGACTATCTATATCCACTAGATTTGATTCAGTGTTGGTGTAGACTTGTTAGCTGAGCTTGTTTATGGTCACTTTTGCATTTGTGTGGTTGCTTTGAGATGAGATTATTGATGATATTTGAGTACTTGGGTAGTTAGTTATAGAGTCCTAAAGCATGGTGAATTTCCTTAGTGTGGAGATCTTGGTTTCACCTAGTGTCATGTGTGGGCCTGGATGATTTTTAGATTTGGTGGATGGTGTGCCATATGCTTGGAGAGCTTGGTATCACATTTTAGTGGGAGCTTTGGTAGTGACTATATGTTTCCATCGTATGGTGGTGGATGATCTTCTTTAGTGTTGTAGATGTTGGAGGATGCCTTAGATCCTATTGCTACAAAAGGGTCTTTCACATTTGTTGGTTCACTAGTTGGAGATGGTATCTTCATGTGATTGGAGATGTTGACATCTTTAGGATTCAAGGGGTCCTTGGTAGAGGTGTTGTTTATTCTTTTATTTGATATGTTATCATGGTGGCTTTTATGTCATGGTTCTCTCTTTATTAGTAGTTTAGAGTTGTGACATGATACAATTATTTGATATGATTAGATGAAGCATGTTATCTCTTTGGAGGAGATGGTTTAAATCATGATGTCATCTTTATGTTCCTAATTCCATGGATGGAGCTTTGACATTGATCTTATTTTAGTTTCTTGGTATTGAGTAGTTTGATCATTTTCTTGATACTTCATGGCAATGGAGTTTTGCATGGATTGATTGATTATAGGTGCTTGTGAATACTTGAAGACTTAGGTGAGGCTACAATTCTCTTGATATGAGAGACATGTTGTTGAGATGTATATTCTTGATGGGATTTCAATAGAAAGTTTGAGGAGCCTACACCTTTGTTGGATGTGAGTTCAATATAGACCTATGAGGAAATTGTTCTTGGATAAGTCACAAGGTGACTTGCATATCTTGGTGGAGCATTCTCATTCCCCACTCTTGGTCTACTCGACATTTTATCACTTGAAAGGTATTGCCCAATGTTAGTTTTAGGTGCTTTATCTTTTCTTTCATAATCGTGGATCTTGAGTTGTAGTTAGATGGTTCTAGAGGATTCATTGTGAGAGTTGGATAACATGATTATCTCCTTGAGGTGTACTTTCATTTATGATGAAAATAGGAGATGGTAGTGGGCTAATTCCTTGAAATGGGAAATGGGGTTGTTTGATCTTCTTTGAGAGGCTTACATCCATGTAGATTCATGATATCATGTTATGTTTGATCTCTTGAGGTTGAACAGTTTTGGATGTTGTTGTGGCTTTTCTCTTGAGGTTGTGAAGGAGATCATGCTTGGCACAGTTGACATTTAGAAGTGTTTGTAGAAGGACATGCTACATGTTTATGATTTGCACTTTTCCTCTTTGGCCTTGGTTATCTTCCTGGATGTTTAGGTTCACATAAATTTTTTTTTTGAGATTTCTTGGAGCTATGTGGTCACTCTTTCGTGGTTGTTTGTTATCACTTGTACTTCATTTTTTTTGGTGATGACATGGTGGCTCCTTTATCTTTTTTCTTTGTTGGATATGGAGAACATGGGAGAGTTGTGGAGATTGGACAAGAGAGATGTTTCTTGCAGTGTTTCTGCTATAGGATTTGCATATCTTTGTGGATGGTCCTTGGTGCTACATGGTTTCACTTTCTTTGTGTTGTTATCAATAGACTCAGTATGCCATTGATTTTTTAGATTTGACATTACCCATGTAGTGGGAGTTCTTGTACATGTGTTTGGTCTTCATCAACTAGTTTGCACATAGAGCTTGAGGTTGCAGTTTATGGGTTGGTTATGTTGCTGGCATGAGTTTTTGGGTGTTCAATACCTTTGATGTATGAGGTATGGGTGATTGGATGAGTTAGCATTTACCATGGATGCTATTTTCAATCTCATGGGTTTATCGATTGGATTGGACCAATTAGTTTGGTTGTTGTTCTAGCTGATGTTTTATCTTGTTTTCTAGAGGATGACTTCACAATTTTGTTGGGCTAAGAAGTTGATGCTTTTGATGCTTCTATGTAGCTCATGAGCATGGTGCAGTGGTGGTAGGTTGTGTAGCCTTTGTTATCACATGGATCTTATGCTTGTGTTATTTGGATAGGTGTTCAGTTGGAGCACGAGAGCATATGTTATGATTTATGTTGTTTCATGGATGGCTGTGATGATATAGTTTCATCAGTTTGAATCTTGTAAGGTCTTCATCAAGTGGGAGATTTTTGGGATAAGGGGACTCAGCCTTACCATGATTTATTGCTTTATTTATGCTTTCTTGGAAAGTTGCTAAATGAAGCTGAATTCTTCCACAAGAAAAGACTTGGAGTAGAAAAATAGAAAGCTTCTATTTTTTGATGATTTATTCTCTTTTGTTTTGTTTTTATGCAAGGGTTGTGCATAAGGAAGTTTCTAAAATAATTTTTAGATGCATTGAATGTAGACGCTTTAGAAATTATTTTTTCATAAGTACAAAGCATTGTTGTAGAGAATAGAGAGAGAGATGAGAATTTATTTGAATAGGGTTATGTTGTCAGATTTTCTCTAGAATGGAGCAAGATTTAAATCTCTATGTGAAGGTTGAGAATGTAGTGTAACTTGTTGTTGAATAATACATTAGCTTGATGATTTGGAGGCTGGGTTTTTTTTACTTGGAAAGGTTTCCCCCACATATATCTGTATGTTGTAAAATTGCTGAAATTTATTTAGATTAGTAAATTGCAATCACTTTTCTTTAAGGTTTTAATTGTGGGAAATCAACTATGTCAGTTTCTGCTTTTATGGCATAGTAGTATGCACTTGTATTTTCTTATTAGAAGTTATTTAAGGAACTATTTTGTATAGGATGTGCATACTAATCTAAGATGAATTTATGGGATGCTCTCTTTTCCTTTCAGTACTTTAGTAATACATAAGCAACCAAACAATGGTGGTGAGGATGCATTTAAGACAGTTTGTTGCATTATAAATAGGTTGGATTTACCCATTGAATTGAGAATGCACTATCAACAATTAGGAATGCAATAAAAATTTAACTTCATAGGCAACTTTAGATTTACTCAAGAAGAAAAAGAGTTATATATTTGTACTAAAGATAAATGTAAAACTAAACAATCTCTACTACACTAGCACAATGAGGAATCACTCGGTACAAAACTAGAAAGGGTAGAAACCAAGCTTATTAAAAGTTGCAAAATATGTTGTTAAAAATATTAATTGATATATCAAAAATCAATGCCTATGTGCAAACTCCAAAAAATCCTTAGTGTCTAATAGTATAATGTTGGATAAACTTCACCAAGATCAACCACCCAAATAATGTACCCAAGAAAAACCATTAGCAATATAATAGAAAAAGCAATACCTTAAACATCCAAGGGCATATCAATACATTTCCTATACAATGTTCTTCAAAGTTTTTGAGAATTAACTGCCCAAAACCAAGAAACATCAAAAACCCTCTACACCTCTAAGAAATTCACTGAGCTCATTATTTGTGTGTCTTGTTCAAGGAACAAGCTTGGTATCTTTCAAAAAATAACCTGCTAAAATCATAACATGCAAGAGAAGAAATAGGAATAGAAATTGGAGAATGTAGATTAGCAGTGATAAAAGAAAAGAAAAGCATAAAATTGGTAAAAGGAAAAGTACAAAATGATCTAGCTAAGAAAACATACTTATTAATGCCAAAAGTAGTGAGTGATCTAAAGAAAAGGAAAACACATTTATTAATTCATATTTAATGATTAAAGTATAGTGTTATCATTTCATTTTTTTTTAGTAATTTTCTAATGTTGTTTCTAGAGTTTTTTTCTCCTCTCCTTCTTAAGTTAGAGTCAATAGAAGTTCAAATAAATAACAATTTAATTTTTTTTAAATTATCAAATAATATCAAAATATAGATAAGACTATCTAGAAAAGACTATAAGGATGAATTAATTCTAAAATACATTTGGTTAAAATTAATTATACCACTTAATGGATCCATTAGTATGCCTACAACAAGAACTAATAATATTTAGTATCACTCATGTTTATAAAGGGTTATTATCTTATTTCTCTCTTTCCCTTTTTTCTAGATACTTGCTATAGTAAAGAAGGGTTGAACTATAAATGGAGACAAATAATTAGTGTAACTCTAGTAAAAAGTCCAAGAATAACACTTTAAACCCAAAAAATTAATCTATAGTGACACTTAGTCATTTCCTCAAATGTAGGGGCACACATTATTTAATGCATTAAAAATCCACACAACTGACATGGATTTCAAAGAAAAAGAAATTTTTTATTATCTATAGTTGATCAATTCATCGTCTAGTGTTCTCTATCTATAGAAGCTATTACAAATATTATCTTGGATGACATAAATGTTAAAAATAATTGATCAATTGTATATTGTCTTTGATGTTACACAAAACATCACACATTCACCAGTCAATATCTGTCAAGCTCACTCAAGTGATGAAGATAGTTTCCTATATCTATTGAGTATTCCAATATTTTCCAAGTTCAAAAGAAAATGTCTACCAAGTTCACTTGAGAGACAAATGAAAGTTGGAAGGTAACGAGTGTTAACCAAACTCACTCGGTTACCAAAGACAATTCACAAAAGATAGTGTCTACCAAGTTCACTTGGGAGACAAAGTATATTGGCATGAAACCAGTATTAACCAAGCTCACTAGGTTAATGAAGGAAAATTAATTTTGATTAGTGTCTACCGAGTAGGGTTGGCTAACAAAGAATTTTATGGTCTTGGCATTTTGAGTTTAATGGATTTGTTTGATGGTTCTAGTCGAATGAGGAGGTGACTATTAATTATTTTAAGTTTTATTTGAGCCGACTTAATAATGTATATGATATAAGTATAAGGTCAAGATTATGGGATTGAATGTGAACAAGTGTGAAGACAAGAAGATGCTTAGAGGAAGCAAATTGGAAGGATAATAAGAATATCCTTGTTGGGCTGTAAAGATTTATTTGATCAAGAAGGATCGAGAATTCAAGCCAGAATTGAGATCTAAAATCAACAAAGACAATTGCATTAGAAATTAGGTCATATAATTGTTACTCTCTAACCATTATAGTAGTGACCTAAATCTCTTAACAGAGTTATCTTAATAGCTATTTGTAAATCCTCTAACAAGGTGGTATTTATACTTGAAGTGTCTTGAAGGTCTCTAACAAGGCCACTCCTAACATGGTAACTAAATCCTATAATAGAGTCACACCTAAAATTTTATTGTGTAGCCTTTAACAGAGTTGGCTCCTAATAGGACTCACTTTAGAAGAGTGAAAAATAGTAACTAGTTGCAATTGGTGGTTTTTCCCAAATTGGGTTTCCACATTAAATCTTGGTGTCATTTGTGTTTATGCTATGTCTTTCATGTGTATGCAACTAAGTTACTTAAGGTTAATCACACTAAACGTCTTAAGATCTAAATATTCAGTTATTATCAAGTTATAGTTGATATTTTAGTGCTTGTCAAGTTACAACATTTTGCTAGTGTTAATTGAGTGCCTGTGTGTCTGTCAAGTTGCAACAAAATACAGTTTTAGCTAAGTTTATGTTTTGAATTGTATTGACATTTAAGGGATCTAGAATTAATTTTGTGGTAACTAAATCACCCTCCCCTCTCAATTACTCCTCTTATATTTCCAACAACAAATTGATGTCAAATGCAACTTTTATGTAGTGCAAGCTACTTATGTCAATTCAAATGTCAATTTATTTGTTTACATGGAATGATATTTTATGTTGTAACTATGGAATACGTCACTAGTAGTAATTAGATCAATTATATGGTAAAGTTATTTTAATAAGATAGTATTATAAGAGAAAATGTATCATTTTGTGAGATAAATAGGCAATAATACATTTCATATAGTTTTTAAATAGAGATAAATCAATTCATAAGTAACTTAAACTACATAGAGAAATCCATAGTTCATAGAAAGGAGATGAAATCACAAAGCATGGATGATGTCAGCATTGTTTCCCATTCAAGAAGCATAAAATGCTAAAGAAATCTATGCAAAAAAGGATACAATAGTTTGCTACAAAAGATACCTGATAAAGGATGAAAATCTAGAGTGAAAAATATAAAATGCTTCTGTTATAGTGTTAACATTTATTTGAATTGTCCTCATTAAAATGGACATTGGTCTTCATGAATGTCTAGAGGAGGTTTAATCTTACATCCAGAATTAAAATTCATCATAACAATATTATAAAATATGTCTTTAAATTATTGTTAACAGAACCCAACTATAAAATACTTGAGCACTTGTAATTGAGAAATTCACAACCCTACCATGAAAATATTTAATCTCAATAAATGGAGCTATATGAGGAATAATTTTTTGAAAACTTAAAAATTCCATGGAATTGAGTGAGATATATAAATAATTACATATTTTAATTTTTAGAAATTTGTATTTAGCCTACTTATGTTAGGAATGATTGTCCAATTTCCCTAGTAGTGTTTTCTAAAAAGTTTATATAATAAAAATTATTGTCATGTTTCTTTCCATTCTTATTGTTAGCAAAAATTACAAATATTATTCACTTAATTAATGAATTTAATGGGTGATCTCAACAAATAACTAATAGGAACAAGGCCTACACTAGGAATGAGGAATCCTAGATCTAGTGGGCGATAATGAACTGGTGCTAAACTACTCTAAATTACTATAAGCTCTTAATGAGAAAATTAATTGGCTCTCTTTAATTCCCACCATGCTCAAATGAATAAAATATAACCATGAACAATATTTAGTATCACCCATGTTTATAAAAGGTTATTATCTTATTTCTCTATTTCCCTTTTTTCTAGATACTTCCTATAGTAAAGAAGGGTCTAACTATCAATGGAAACAAATAATGATTGCAAAACTAGTAATAAGTCCAAGAATACCACTCAAACACAACCACCACTAATTAAGATAAGGTGGAAAGAGACGTAAAGCAAAGTAAAACCTAGTGTAGGAGACCATTAAGTGGAGCTAAGACAACTAATAAGCCAACATTGTCTCTAACGCGGAATAAATTCTAGACTATTTTCAATTGCTCTTCTCCTTTTCCATATTCATAGATTAGTTTCTAGCATAAGATGTGTTAGTTCTATTTTTTGTTCACAAGATCCAATAGATCAAATTCAGGGCACATACTTTTTTTTATTGAGTTACGTCTATTTTTTATTGAGAAGATTCAATAGATCCAATTCAAGGCACATAAAATTTTTTTTATTGAGATTCCTCTTGTTGCAATGTTTCTATTCTATGGCATCTAGATTGGAAGGGTTACTCATTTCTATTTATTTGACCTGGTCACGATCCTTCCCTTTTTATTCCAAACTCAAATGCATTTATGCAAAAAAAAAAAATCCAAAAAATGTATCTTATTTTAATCTATATTAATATTTTTCTTATTTATATGATATATGTGTTTATGCATAATAAGGAAGGTTAATGTAAATATTTTTTTTCAACAAAACAACAAAATTACTACAAAGAGCATACTGATAATACTGACTAAAATTTTCTTGTAACCTTTCTTTGACTCTCAAATGATCATATGAAAATGATGTTCCTTTTTACTCAAGTCTCAAACTTTCATGTCATGCATACAAAACTGTAGATATGATACTTTAGTTAAGATAACATTATGGTTACAAATGGAAATCATCCAAATCAAACTCATACTTCATATGCATATTCAACTTGTTTTGCCCAAAGTTACCCAACCTTCTATCCATTAAAATAAGAATATATTTATGGTGTGTAATTTATCTCTCTAAAATTAATTAATTTACCATTGGAGTATAAGACCCATTTTTTCTCACGCAATGTTAAAAAGTCAATTATACCATTTTCATGTTGAGATTTCCATATCATTTTGCTAAAACTGTAGAACTGTAGAGCTCATTAGTAGCTAAAGCCAAAGAAAACTATAACATGTAGATTTTGCTAAATTTTATTGAATATTTAGGTTACTTCATTTGTTTCTAATGTTTTATCCTATTGCTTGGTTGTAATGGCCTAGTGTAGTGTTGTCATTTTGTATTGGTTCTCCAAGTTCAAGGCCCTCTCCCTATCTTCACTTTCAAAAATAAATATAACATGTAAACTTATAATTGAATTCTCCAACAATATGGAAAACATTTATATTGAAGAATTATTTTTATTTACAAACTTATTCTAACATTTTTTCATATCAGGGATTTGGAACAAGCTATTCATACACTCTCATAGCTCAAAATTAACTGTACAAGGAAATAGTCTCAAATTAAAAACTAAATGATTATTTTTATTTTCTTATTGATAAAATGGTTAGAGTTATATGAATCAATGAAAAATGTTGAATTCTAACTCTATAATATGTATTTGATTCGGCCACAATGCAAGGATTATCTACAAAGTAGGGTTATAAAATAAAGAAATTTTGAATTGCATTCACCAATTTTAAAATTGATATATATCTTATTTTATTTATTTTGACTCCTCTACTTATGGAACTTATTTTGTCTCTTGTTTGGTCAAAATTAAATCAAGGCCATGTAAGTAAGCGTGTACCTTTTCCAGCTGCACTTCATCAAGGAAACTAGTTGAACAATTTTTGTTTTTTGTTTTTTTAAATTCATTCGTTTGCAGGGATCTTTAGCCCTTGTTCATTCACATATTTAAATGACCTTCAAAAATATTACACAATGCCTATTAAATTCTTTTACTGTGGAACTTTTTATTAATATAGAGATATTTGAAACTTTGATTTATGTAGAAGTAAACTTTAGATCAAAATTAATATAGCATTACAGTAATAGGCAACAAGAGGTTCATGTTTATGAGATTCATTACCTCTCTACAGAAAAGGAAGAATTTATTTTCTAGGCTCTATGTCATTCACTTTTATATTTTTTTTGGTGATAATGATAACAATATGGTATTGCTTCTATTATGAAATGGATCTTGGAAGAAAGGATTAAATATGACAATAATGTCTAGACAAGGAGTTTGAAGAAGATTGTGAATTTGATTAAACATGGATAAAAAAGAGAGCTTCAAGGAAAAATGAAAAGAAACTTTTAAAAGTTTGGAATAAAATTTAAACCCACATGCATGCCAATGCAAATATCTAGCTTTAAAGCTAAGAGGACCTTTTTGAGTTCTAATGCAAGAAATAGGATTCCTTAACTTTCTCTCCTCCTAACATTGATGTATCCAAAGCTCTTGTTCCCCTCTTTCCAAGAATTTGACCTCTTTGAGCTCCAAATGAGAGTTCCTTCTTTTTTGACATCCCCTCATCTAAAGACCAATTTTCTTCATTTTGGAGTAGATTTTTACTAAATTTTAATAATATAAAGGGGATTCTAGTTTCAAAAGAAAATGCAAACCTCTTTTCCAGCAAAACTCCATCTTTATACAAAGGAGATTTAGGGTTTCAAAGAAAACCCCAATAATAGTGCCCAATTGGAGATATTCTTCCCAAAGATTATTAAATTCTCTTTTTCATCTGTAGTAATTGAAAGAGGAAGAACACCCAAAAGACCCTAACCTAAGATCCCTACATTCTCTAAAATATTTTTGGGGAACCAAAAAAATCACCACTAAAATGTTGGAGCTCACTAGCACAATGCTTAGGTATGTGCACCAAGAAGGTGTGCAAAAAGGTGGGTACAAGTAGACTTTTTTTCTAAAATTAGGTAAAATCGGTCTTGGAAGACCCATTTGAGGGTCATGCACTCAAAATGAGAACATATGTAAAATACAAAAATTGTACTACTTTGAATCTAGTTTCTAAACTACTAAGGTTTTTCAAAAATGGTTAAGATTAAGAAGGTAAAACACTGTGTGCACAAAAAATTATTCTTTTTTTTGGTTGGAAAATATAACATAGTTTTTTTGTGTACTCAATAAACATATAGTTGAATTTAATATTTTGAAAGAGCCTTTAGTAGGATGATAGGCAAGAGTGAGATCAAAAAGTTGTGTATTTTTTAATAATTTTTGAAGTAGTTATTTTCTATGATTGTTTATTTTGAAGTGACTCAATTCTGAAGTTTTGATACCTCTTCGTGTGTTGGGCATAACTTGCATCAAAATAATCTAAAATCTAAAATACCTCTTCATGTGTTTGTAAGGAAAGTTTGAAAAAACTTATAGCTAAAGATCAAGATTTACAAGAGAGAGGTACCCAAGTTGAACAAGTAGAACTTTCTAGCATGGAAACACTTGATGAGATTACACTCATCTGGTATTGGATATTCTACATCATACTACCTAGATAATTAATATATTAAGGTACCTAGAGCTATGACAGTTGAACAAATGAAAGACAAGCAGAACACAACCAAATAATGATTCAACTAGCAGCAACCCTAAGTTATGTTGAATTTGATGATGTGAAGGCTTGTACTACTACAAAGAAAATGTGGGATAAGTTACCACAAATCCATGAAGGAGACAAAAATGTATTGAGATCTAAGGAAGAAATCTTGAGAGGCAAATTTGATGATATGAGAATGAAATAACATGAGACCATTATACAATATTGTGGCCAAATTAAAGAGGTGGTGAATGTTATTAAAGTTTTGAAGGGATTATATTTGAAGAGACTATGATAAGCAAGGTATTGAGAACTTTACTTCCTATTTATGTTATTAGAGTTTTTACAATACGAGAGTCGAGATGTACATCTGGTAATGATCTAACCTTGGATAGTCTAGTTGGTAGACTCAGTACATTTCAATTGTAAAATTTTGATAATTATTCACCTAAAAGTGTTGAATATTCTTTCCAAGCTCAACTAACCCTTGATGTATCTAAGAGAAATAAGAAGATAAATTTGGTGATCCCTTAGGCCAATTGTCTATTACTATCAAACACTTCTAGTCATTCACAAGGCAAGGTTGTTTATTCATCACTATGACTAAACCACCCTATACAGGTTGAGTCATGTATTGAAGACTTGTATATATTAAGTTATATGTCAAGCAGTAGTTACTGGTAAGAAAGCTAGAGCTCATTGAGTACTCTAGTGATTGTTGTGTTTTTCAGGGAAAGTAGTAGAAGTTGAGTGCTACATAGGCTAGGTAATTTAGTATATGAAGAGAAAAGTTAAGGATGAGGGACAACATGATAAAATATTTTATAACAAGCACTAATATGATATAAGTGTTGAGCAAGACAATTTTGCATTTTTGTTTAGAATGGCACATAATCTTATGTAAACCATTTTTTCTAAGTTGGAGGCATATTTTACAAATCAAAGAGGTAATCAAGGAACTAATTACATATCTAAGAGGATCACTAAGCCATAGGTAAGGAAATCCACCAATCAGAAAATTACATTGACTAAACAACACTAGAAATGGATCTAGATAGTTGATTGGGATCTAGAAGGTTCACCCAAACAACTATTTAAGGAGGGTATGTGACCTAGTTCACATATGTGAGAGAATATGTGAAGAGAGTTCATAGATGTGATTAAGAATCTAGTTGCATTCAAATTATAGAGGTAAATTAGGGTAGAAGAGATTGAGTAGTGCACTGAAAAGTATTGAGCTGAGATATCAAAGATCAATCATATTAAGGTAATAATATATTATATAGAGTAGATCTAATATCGACATTGTAAGTGCAAACTGAAGGATTGGGTACTAGATATTCTAGTAGGTGTTTCAAGGTTTAAATCTCTTAATAAATTAGTTTTAATAGGCTTTTGTAAATCTCCTTATAGAGTACTCACTTTGTTTTGATGTAAAAATCCTTTGATCAAGGTAGGACTTAATAGATCTTTTATCCTTTAATAGGGAAGACCCCTCGTAGGGTATATCATTAGAAGTGATAAAAATATTGTAGCCCTAATAGGCATAACTTTATTTTTGACATAGTGAAGATGTTGTGGGTGTCATCCCCACCACAATTTTACCTTCACCTTGGAGGGTTAATACATTACCAAATCATTATCTTAATGTGTTATATGTTTATGAGTTTTCATTCATGTAGTTAGAAATTAGATCTAATATTATGTTGAAGTGAATGATTTCATTGATATGAGTTTAATGTTACAATAAGAGTTTATGTGATGAGATAAAATAGGTTTGAAGTGTGAAAAGTTTTATAGATTCTAATTCACCCCCCACCCCTCAGTATCTTACTTTGCATATTGAATTTCCAACAATTGGTATCACAGCTTCATTTTCTTAACTAAAGTTTAACCACTTGGGAGTTAGGGAAATAAAAGTCTATAAACTAGAAAAGATCATTAAAAATTAGAAGCTTGGTATTCATCTTGAATTTTATCAAGTCAAATCTACAAATGAGACATTGAGGAAATCCTTGAAGAGAAGAAAAGATATATCGATTCAACTGGGTGATACACAATATAAGAAACAAACCATTAAAGAACTACTTGATGAAAGTAGTTCCTATGAATTTTATGCAAAAATAGTAGATCTATTGGAGAGAAATAATACTTTAAATGAATAAGTCAAATCGCTAAAGGGAGAAAATGGGATCCACTTAGTAAGGCTATATGAAGTCATGGAACAAAAGAAGAAACACTAGTACATTTCCCCTGGTTTTTCTACCAAAATTTTTTACCAAAGACCATATTGCCCTATGATTTCATGTTTTTTAAATTTTTATCCTCGTGTTGGATGAAAATTTGACCAAACTAGGGTTTTATGCTTGAGTTGGTTGAAATTTTGACCAACTCGGGTTCATAACAAAAAAAAGGAAATTTTCCTTTACAATAAAGGGGTTCCGCTTTGGGACAAAACTTCTCAAGCTCTGGCAAATTTCTTTACCCATTTCCAATTCATTGTTGGCAAGGGCAATGATAATCAAAGCCATTTTGGAGACAAGCTTTTTTCCTTTATGGCACCTTTCAAGTTGAATCAACCCTTGAACGCTATAGGAGGAGGTCTTGGATTGTTTAATGAGACAAAATTTAATGGATCTTTCTATTAGATGGTGGTCATGGGATATAGAAGGTGAGGTCTCAAAAGGAGAAGCTCAAGTTGATTCTTCTTTACTAGCAGCTAAAGGTGAAAGAGATGGACCATTTAAAAGCTTTCTTGAAGATATTTTTAAGTGTACTTAAAAAGATGTGCCTGGTACAATTGATAAGTGGGTCAAAGATGGTAATGAATTCCATAGAGAAGAAGCTAAGATTATTATTAGGTAGCTTAAAATGCAAAAAAATGTTCAGAGGAGCCCTCCAGGTCATTGTCTTTTATCATCTTTTCTTTCTTGGTCTTGAGTGTTTCATTAAACATTAGTTTTCCTTTGAAAGAGAGAAAAATAATATAATTTAGGGGTTTCATTAAACATTAGCTCTATTAAATATTCCTACATTCTTTCCTAGTTTCAGGGGTTTTGATCTCTTCTAATTGGTGATTATAGCCCACATCTAGATATTTGAGGCTGGGGCAACATTGTTGAGAGATTGATAAATTATCAAGAGTTAAACCCACCAGTGATATACATCTGAGGCTGCACAATGATGAAGAAAAGGACCCTGATAGAATAGTCAACTCAGTCAGAGGGCGCCCTTCAATATTTAGATATTGAAGGTTAGTAAGCTGCATAAGTGTTTCTAGTAAGGAATTCAAAAAATGCTTGTTTATTATCAACTCTTCCAATTTGGTCTATTGACCAATGCTATCTGGTAATCCCATGAAGCATGTCTCACCCAAATCCAACTTCTTGAGTGATCCCTGGCTTGTGACTCCTTCATTTAAGCACATCCCCAAAGAATTAGAATCTAGCAATCTAGATCCTAAAGTTTTATTAGAGTTTTTAAAAGAAGAAGAGGTATGTCATTCTATTAATTTTATCAGAAATACATTTTTTATATGCAATCACAATGATATATATGGTTTACTTGTGTGTAGAAACTCAAAAACTTAAAAGGCATCTATTTTCATTAAAGAAATGAGCAACCTCCAATCAAAAATTAGGGACTAGCATCTCAAGTGTATGAGCAATTCCTTAAGAGTGCTAGCATACATGGATCCAGACTCTAGACTAAGCTGACACCAGTTTGACCAACTGAATGAAGAAATCTCCTACTATATGGGGTTCGAGCAGATGGGTTTTTCCAGTAGCCTAAGAGGGGTATTACAAGCTTTCTTCTCTAGGTGAGTTTTTTATTTGTAAGTTCAAGAGTTTATTGTTTAGATGAAAATGTGTTAGACCCACCTGAGATTTTGAAGTGTTACCTATTTCATTAAAGTAGCCCATGCTCTAAATCATGCAATTTTTGTTAGTTTCAAGGTTTCATAATCTTGACAACAACAAATGGTCATCTACAACCCTCCATACAAAAAACACATTATGCCCACCCCCCCACACTTTCTCTGTAATTGGGGCCTCAACCTATGGAAATATTACATTTAGAATGGCCTCGAGATTCCCAAATCCAAGTGTTGTTTGTTTCAATAAAATAGGAAAGCTCTACAACTACTTAACCAAATGAAATACAGTGGATCCCAAAATACACTTAAGTTGATGATTTAGCTTATATAGTGCATGGAACTTTAAAAGTCTAATATTAATACCACAAATCTAACCATTAAAAACTATAATGATAGTGAAGAGATTCATCAATATGCAACAATATGACTTTATTAATATCTCAATCTACATACATTAGGTTTCAAGACAAGCCATGATCTGTAGAAATTTACTCTTAATAGCATCACTCCATATACTTGTTGGATACATCATTCTCCTTGGCAAAGAAAAACATCTCCAAGTTTCAAGGTTCGTTCACATTGATTACCTTCAGATGATTATATTGTCTCTAAATGTTGATTACTTGTTTCCTTACTAGAATCGGATGCCCTTGTTCATTTGATTATGTTCTTCTCTCTTGTTCTATGTTGTATATTAATGATCTTGATCAGATTTGAACTTGTGAGTACATTATTTTTGCACTTACTTGTTGATTAGATTGATGCTTTTATGGATACTTAATCATCAATAAATCTTACCTTATCAATAAAACCTCATTCTTTCCATTCATGGTTTCAAACATATTTATCAATCCAAGAACCTTGTCCAATATCCTTACAACCTACACACACAAAACCTTTACTCTATTGCAAAGTTTCATTATTAACATACCTTGTCCAAATACCCATTCTAACAAACAAGATTCTTACATTGTTGCTATAAAGGTAATCAGAAAACTCATTATCATAATGACATTATAATCTTCATTATATAACACCTCCAATGTTGAATTAGATATCTTTGGGGATCAAGCACTATCAAACTCTTACAATATCCTTGAGAAATCAACAGTGAAGTACAATAACATAATATTGTCGATTACTTATAACAAGGAATAAATATTCACTATTAACATTCAAAGTATGTTAATGGGATTTCATTTAATCGTAACTTTTGGAATATTCAACATAAGGAAACCTTAATCCTTCCAATTCATAATCATTAATGAATTGGTGAATCAAACTTTACAAAAGAATAATGGTCCAAAATTATTGTCAATATTTAGACAACTAAGCTGAAGTTTTCATGTAAATTATATTGTTTATCTTCATTGGAACATCCACCCAAGAGTATAGAGCACCCATTTAATTTTCCATTTCCTCATTACCCTATTGTCATTTTTCACAAACCCTTATATTGTATTTTTTTTACTAATAAGACTTGTTACAACTAGAATACATGGATCTTACTATTTTAAGCCACTAGGACATCATGAAATTCTCACATGGAACCACTTCCGAATGCAAATTCAAAACCAAATGAAAGATTATTGAGTTTACTATCAAATTCCATAATATTAGAATTTTTGACTAGTTACTAGTGAGGGTTTCAAAAATCTTACACAAAACATAGATATCTTCCTCATTATTAATGAAATCTAATCCCGCAAAAACCATAATGGTTAGGGCTCAATGCTCTTTCATGCTATGCAAATGAATCTTCACAAATAAGTCAAATATACTATAAAGAGATTATGTAAGCAATGCTTTAAATATGCTGAAATAAGTCATATTTATATTTTTTGATAGTCAATTTTGTTGTATCTATTCTATGCACTGGTGATTCTAAGATCCATTATCTTGAATATGTTAAGATAGTAAATCAAAAGCATCTTGGTTTGGTGGCACTGGTTTTCAATTAGTTTTAACAGAGAAATAAGTGATCATTGTTCATTGACAAACCCTTAGGTTGGAGAATAAATGTTAAGCTGAATATGAATGGGGGTGATCCCACAATAATGGGTTGCACTTTTTGACCAATTTTGACTCTGAAATCAATATTTTTGCAACAAACGTCACATTCACGTGACTATATCTCCAAAACTATAAATAATTTCAAGATGACATAAACTAGTGATTTTGAGTAATTTTTTCCTACTTTGTAACCATATTTTTTAATCTAATTTTTTTTTTAATTTATCTCAATTTTTTTTATCTCCTCCAAAAAGTGGTACATAATAAAATTCAATATTTTAAAAAGTGACAGTCTGTTTGACACACGTAACTTTTTTTCTAGAAATGATAATGAAGTAATTCTTTCTGTGTTGGATTTGTAGCATCAATATCCAGTGTCTGCATTTGGTTTGATTTATTTTTGTTGAATATTGTATAGTTTATGAAGTTTTGAAGTGACATGAACCGTAATTCAGACATACGTTCTGTTTGACATAGATAATTTGAAGTCAATTTATCATAAACCATTTTTTTTTTTTTTTAATAGAAAGGTATCTCAATAAGCCAGTGCCTCCATATTTTTCAAAAAAAATTTGACCTAATTTACTAATTTTCTTGAGGTGTCAAAGTCGGTTGATGTTCAATCAGTAATGAACCTATAATGAGTTAAACTCATATTTGAAAGTCTTAATGATTAAATTATGTAATAAAATTATAGTCATTGGAAAGCTTGCTCCAAGAAGCACATTTTGACATTTTTTTATTTTAGAGTAGGAGATCATTCTCCTACAATTATGGCAGTCAAAAGAGAAAAAAAAGAAAAAAAGAAAAAAAGGTTAAAATTTTTATGATTTTGAATGTTCGTGCGAACATGGTGTTCGCGCGAACATGTTTACCATGTTTGCGTGAACCTATGTTTGCACGAACATGCAAATCATCTTTGCGTGAACATATATATCACATATGTTTGCACGAACATACAAAATATGTTCGTGCGAACATGATTAAAAAAAAAAGTTCGCGTGAACACAATAAGTGTGTTCGCATGAACATATGGTAAACTCAATTTTGAAATTTTGAATTTTTTTTCATTTTTGTTCGTCCCACTGAAGTGGAACCCATTATTGTGGGTTCACCCATGGATGTAAGGTAGTTTGGTCTATAGTTACTACAAGGCTCTCAAAGGTGTTGTATGTACATCTGTATGCCTATTTGAAATTTGGTACAATTCTCAATTTCATTAAATCCAGCTAGAAATATGGTATAAGAGATCAAATATTGCATATTTTAATATGCAAAATTCATTTACATTTATAATTTACTTCAATCATCTCATTCTTGATTTTAGCTTCAGCAATTAAAAACTTTAAAGTTTTATGATGAAAGCTACAAAAAATAAAGGAAAGAAATAGTTAAAGGGAGTGGAGTCATAAAGAAGAGCTATAGTAGTAACTGACTGTCTATTCTCTTGGGGGGTTAGAAGATTTTATTCAATTCTTGCTTTGAATTTCCTATCTTCATTAAGCTATGAAATTTAAAGTTTACAATAGACTGGTTAAATTGCTTCATGGCTAGAAAGTAATGTCACAAAATTGTTTCGATTCTTGATTTCATCATTATCATTATACAAATGGCCCAATATTTGATAAAACTTAAGTAAATTGATTTGGTCTCTAACTGGTATAGCTTGACTACCTGTGTATCCAATTTAGAGTTTGTTTTGATAAAACTTAAGTAAATTGACAGATTCACTCATCATCTTAGAATTTTTTTTGCTAATAGCCTACTACTTGTACAGGAGAGTTTGGTGCTATTAATACCACCATGATGCTATTGTATGCAAAGTATTATATTGTTTTCTAAAGGACACACATGTTGTCCATTATACAATAATGGATAGATTTCTCATGTTGTGATGTTTTTCATTGTAGATTGTGATAAGGACTCAAATAGAGATGCTAAAAGGCATCAATTCATTATTAAGTGTATGGAGTATTTGATTACACAATTTTCAATTTAGCTTGAATATGAATAATTGATTGTTTTGAATTTCAAGTATGGACTACCCTTTTTCAAAATGTCAAAAAATATCATACATCATATGCTACTACTAGCATAGACATTGCACCTCATTGTTGGAAGTGCTAGTGTATGAAATTTTATGACTATCCATCTTAGTAAACGGGATTTTGTTGGGTGAAGGTAGATCAATGTGGGAATTAGGCTTAGACCCTATGTGTCTCTCACATGTGAAGATTTTGGCATTTGATCTCCTTTCTTTGCAAAACCCTACTTCATTGGGAGGCCCAAACACTTTCTAGAGAAAGGGTCAGCTCATTAAGAATGTGGAGATGGTAGGTGTGGTTGTTAGCAAGGAAACAAAAGATAAGTTTCTTAAATTTCTAGTAGATGCTAGCACTGCTTGTGTCCCATGCATTCTGTAA
Source organism: Cupressus sempervirens (assembly GCA_028749045.1). Taxonomy (NCBI): domain Eukaryota; kingdom Viridiplantae; phylum Streptophyta; class Pinopsida; order Cupressales; family Cupressaceae; genus Cupressus; species Cupressus sempervirens. The sequence goes on from CM053793.1 coordinate 110,407,816, forward strand.
CTCAATCATCTTACTTCCAAATATTATTTAAGGGTTTAGAAGCCTTAGTTAGAATATTTTTTTGCATTGGCTCTTGAACAATCTGAACATGTGCAATTGGATCGATTGGTGAGGTTGTAGGGTAGGGTTATTGTTTACAACAAGCAATTGCAGGTATGGTACTTTTATGAGGTTTTAAAGATCAATTGGCTATTATGCCTTGTTTTTAACATTAGATATATTGATTAATAACATTGTCAACTTTTAATGATGCCTAAAATAAACTTGCTTGCAAGATCTACTCAAGTTCATTGACAAAATATTTCTTGTTTAGCCTCATTGAAAAATGATTAGCAATAAAAAAAAATCTATGTGAAATTCTATCCCATGCTTTCAATTGGAGGTACAATGAGTAATGTGTTGGAGGCCAATTTTGAGAAAAACATAATGTTAGTAACTTAAAATATATAAATCATTATATGATATTACCTACACTGTGTAGGAACTACCAGTGAATAGCTTTTCAAGAATATGTCGACTAGAAAACCTCACTTTTGAAAGTTTTGTTCAAAACCTAGCTAGTTGAGGATAATTATTCCCATAAAAAATACAAATCTTCCCTTTCTTGTCATCAAAATCTTCAATCTTAAATAATCTCTAGCTTTCATACAATGTTATAGGAAGTAACAAATCATTAACACATTAATGACATAGTAGATAATCAGAAATGAAGTAGAATTGAAAGAGAGAAATTTGAAGCGCTTTGTTGGTATGTCTATAGGAATTCTCAAAAGGAGATGTCTAATTGTCTTAGATGGAAGCATTTAAAACTAAAATGAACACACCCATGTTTTATTTAGTTTAAGATTTCATGAAGCAGGCTATAATAGTAATTTTTTTCCCATGCCCACCTAATATCATTATACAATGGGTTTTCATATAACAATACATATACACTAAAATAGATATGTTTTAGAAGTAAATACTACATTTTCCCTAAAAAAATATCCCAATGCACATTCTTTTAATGCAAAATATGCCAACCTTTTAATTGTGAGAAATGAAGATTTCCACCATTTACGATTTTTTATTTATTGCAAATAACAGTGAAATCTGTTCTGGTCGAGAGAGACCCCAATGCTAAGATTTATCACTAGTGGATTGCATTCGGCTTGTAGTGCAATGCTATGACTTACCTACTTCTTTTCCTCCTAAGAACAATGCTTTATGACCCAAATGGAATGAAGTTGATGTTAAGGTATCTATCTTTGATTGACTGGTAAATGTTGCATTAGAATGTTTTATGGTCATTTTCTATCCATTAGCAACTATTTTGATATATATATTTTTAAAAAAAATCTTTTTTTAAGTCACGAGGGTAATCTAAAGGTGATTTCTATTTTGGCAATTGGTAACTAGTGTTCACTTTATTTTTTAAAGTTAGGCTTGCTCATATATCATAATATTCTTATAGATTATTTTAGTCACCCTTATGATAAACATCCTTAAATACATGAAATTCAAATTTGGTGCCTACTCTACAAAGTAAGATGTCTTTTCTTTAATGAAAAATTACACCTCTACTAACAACTAATTTATTTGTAGTTACATCAATTAAGCAATATGCTTTTGATTTTTCACTGTAGACAACAAAGTTGAAATTATAACTTTTTACATCTAGTTTATCTTTAGTGTTATGTTTAACTAGTGCAAAAGAAATAGACCCAAAAATATAAAAATAATCAATGGTAGGCTTAAGACCTCTCCAAACTCTTTAGGAGTAGTATTTTGCAAACACTCATTAGGACATCAATTGAGAATGTGTATAGTACTTTTTAGTGCTTCTACCTAATAGCAGTATGTTACATTTTGAATATGCATTATACACTTATCCATTTCAACAATTTTCCTACTTATGTGTTTGATCACTCCATTCTATCATGGAGTGCATGGTGTCATATACAACTGATGGATTCCTTGTTCATTTGAAAAGTTGGTGAATACCATTGAGGTGAACTTTCTCCCATTGTCTATCCTCAATGTATTGTTTGCAATCTACTACTTCCCACCTCAGGTCTCACATGCCTTTAATTGCCAAGTCTAAGGAATAATATGACCCGTCGGGATATCACATAGAAACATTTAGGTCTTTGCAAGGAGTATCTTTCCTACACACCACTTTGACACTTCCAATGATTATTGTAGATATGTATCTAGTCACTACATCATTGGTAAGGCTTCGTGTGAACTCAAAGTTATGCTGGATAATTTTGAGATAAAGTGATTGAAGAGTTTATACGCCATCAATAATATTTTTCCTTCTTCTCATGTATCACTCAGTGTTATTATGGCAGCAATATCTTTATAATTTCTAGCAATTGAGAAATATTCTTGTTGTCACATACATTATTTTATTAATCACATTCTTTGATTGTGCATGTTGGCCTCAAGTGGGTCCACATTTCAAAAATAGGGTTGTCTTTTCTTAATGTTTTTGCATTTCCTTTGAAGCTGATGATGATTATTATTTTTAGTTATTGTTTGATCTTGATATTTCCAAATGAGATTATTTTTAGTTTCAAAGTTCAAAATATTAACTTTTGATATTCTATGTTTACCACCTTTGAGGAAATAGGAAGAATACCTAAACATTGTTTGAGATCAAGAATTTGAATTTGTTTTAGAATATCATGAGTATAACCTCAGTATTTGAGTCGTAGGATGATTGTGTTATGGGGAACCTTTGAGAGGCTTAGCCAAAAATTATATTTTTATCATTATTAGCTTTTTCTTTTTTACATTAGACACTCCATAGCCTCTTTTTCATGTTATTTGATTCAACAATATACTATTGTCAATCATTCTCCATCATAGATGTAAAACTCAGAGAGTGCTCAAACAAGTTTTTTTTTGCTCTGAAAGTTTTTTCAGCTAAAAACTTGCCATTAAAACTCACCAAGTTTTTGAGCAAGTCCAAGGGAAAAACTAGGCCACAATAATTTACTAAAGTCCCACAGAGAAAAAGTTCATTTACATTTCATTTTTCTTACTCTTAGTTGCTTCTCTAGAAAAACAAAGCCCTCCCAAACTTCTTCAAGTCCATTTGTAGAAACTTTGCACTAAGGACAATAAAGAAGGTTCTACAACCAAATCAAATTTAGAATTCTACCCCATCAGTGTCAACGTCGACCATCATCTATAGGCACTCGTTCTCCAAGATCTAGAGACCCTGCTTGGAAGGATGCCTATCAAGGACTAGAACTTAGGTCAATTTTTTGCATTGAATGTGAAAAAGTGAAAAATATTGGCATAAGCCACCTCAATTACCATCTTGCACACATCCGCTATCACAATGCCAAGGGTTGTGATGGAACCACTAATGAAAGAAAAAAAGAAACAAAGGCCATACTTGGAGCTGTGAAAGAGAAAAATTTGCAAAGTGAGAGGGCAAAGAAAACCATGGCAGCATGCATAGCTGCTTCTCAAGGTGCTCTACTCAACCTTGAATTAGATGAAGATGCATCTCTTTGTGGCCCATGTATCCAAACACATCTACCACCACCATGGGCACCACTTCTACTTCAGGTAGAGCACCAACATATGCCTTTCCATTATTATTTTGTGCCTAGAAAAAGAACAACTATAGTTAGAGGGGTGTAACATGGAGGTTTGTGAATATACAAACATTGCATGTGTTGATTTTCAATACTCTAATTGCATCTCTTTCAACATGTCAACAAATCCTTATTGGGAAAATTTGATTACTATTTGTCTATGTTTTATGACCACTCCAACATGTAGAGTAAAATACCAAGCAGCCTATTTTCTCTTGAACAAGGAAATCTTAGATTCTAAACAATTTGGCAATGTGTGATCAACTAAGACAATCCCAAGGTTTACAATGTATACTAGTGACTTTGTGTTGGATATAACTCAGTTTATATGATATGATTTTTGCTAGTAATCATGAGAAAGCTTTCAAAAATGCTCTTGAATATAATCAATTATTTTCCCTCAAAGTGGTTGGAGAAAAAATTTCTGACAATTTATAAATCTGATGCCTATGAGGGTTTAAGGGAAGAGTTTGTTAAAGATTTATGGCTTCCATACAATTTTCTCAGAATTTTTTTGTTCACTAATAGGTTGTAGCTCAATCTACTCAAGGATGAGTTTAATCTGCAAAATACCACATTCCCATTACCAATTTGTAGTTTTATATGACTCTAAAACGGAGGAATACTATGAGCATTACAGGGCCACAAAAGGATCATTCTTTGTGTATCATGGCAGCCCTACAGAGAATTGGTACTCTATATTAAGGTTAGTTACTTTGGAGTTTCCTTTTCTAGTTGGAAATGTCATGTGTGATATCTATATTTTGTTTTTGGAAATGTTGTTCTTGACTTTTGAGCTTGGATCACAGTTACATATAAGAAACTTTTCCTTTGCAAAGGGTTGCACTAAGTTCGGTGATTAAAAAGGCCCTAACACAAAACACCAACCTTGATGAAAGCTATTTAAGTCTTAAGAAACCCTAACCAAGGTTTGACATTCATTATTGAATGGCCACAGTACAGTTGTAGCAGACTGTGCATGATTCTACAATAATAGTTACTAGTTTTTTCCTTGTTTGGAAGCAAATAGCAGTGTGGTTATGATCTTGTTGGATGGAATAGTTTCTACATTTTTTGTAATTTTTCTCCATTTTATATGCATTAGATTTGGTTCTTTTAGTTTGTGTGAGTTTTTTATTTGATTCTTTCAAACTTGACTGTGCACTAGTAGTTTTGGGTTGTTTAATGGAAAATGGGTTGTAGTTCTTGTTTCCACTTTGGGAAAACCATGGTTCTCTAGATTCCAAGACTAAAAAACCTAACTTGTAAGACTATGCAAGTAGGGGACTAGCAAAAAAGTGCAGATATTTATTTGACAAAGCCTTAGGTGAGCTAGGCAGTGCCTAGCTAGGAGCAACCAATAGTAAAAGTTCTCTCAAGAGCAAAAGAAGCAATTTCATGACTTTCCCTTTTGAGGGATTCAAAGTGAGTCAAATAGATGTTATGTTGTGAAGGAGGAGTTTTAACAAGCTATGGAAGGTGGTGAAAAAATGGGGGGTGGGAATAGGTTCCTTGTTCCCTTCCAACCAAATTAAGTTTGTTTACAAAAACTAAAACATTTTTTTAGTATTCTATTGGTCATATTTAATTTCATATCATGTTGTCGAGAGTAATCATCTCTATGATGAGATACTCATAGTTTTGATATCTATGAGTATGTCCATTATTATTTAATATTTATATAATAGTAGTTAGAACTCTTCCATTTGCTTATTCAAGTATTTCAAATTTTAATATTTATTGTTTAGTGTTCCACTTTTATGTTCAATGCAATGTTTAGGTCTCTAAATTATAGTAAATTAGTAGTTTACATTTTTATGTCTTATATTGTTATATATCTTTTCATAACTAGAATTTTAAGTGCCACATGTATAGTATAAAGTATATAGTATATACACCCCTTCCCCCCTCCCATTCTTGTCATCCCCAAATTGTGGCCCCTCCATCCTCCTATCCCCTAGGGCGGTGTAACTATGTGTTTTTCTACTGTAATAGGAGATTCCCAACTTTGTTTGTCATTGTTAGGTTACTTGTATGACACTATTTGGAACCTCTTTTGGAGAGAGTTTGTTCTGATGTATGAGTTTATGTATGAGTTTATAGACACTTCCCACAAGTAAACCATGTCTTGTGTTAGACCATATCTAGTTGTGTATTGCTTTTATTTGGTTTCAGTTGCTTTTGATTCTTATAAAGGTTGGCCCATTACATCTCCATGCTTCATGTTTTTGATATTTCCTAGGATTCATATCAGCAAGGGCACCAAATTTTTATTGCCTAACTCTAGAAACTATTGAAGCAAATGGAATTACAAAAAAAATTCAATTATATGTTTATAGTAGTACTTGATAGATACACCATTATCAGTCTTTGACATTCTTATTATTAACTAATATGCAACGATTACAATATTCATTTGTTAGTCTACCAGTTGGCCATGAGTCCTCAACTATGAATCAATGATTCAATACATAGTAGGCCAATGGCAGTTAAGATGACCACTTGTCACTATATACTACATGGCAACCGATGGGAAATTACCAATTACAATGCATAAGAAATGACTAGCCAAATCATTAGGAAATACACTCTTGATTGACAATTATACTTGCTTTTATTAGGAAATTTTGCAAACTACATATTTTTCTAGGGCACTATCATCTTACTTCTCTTGGTTGACAATATTTAGAAAATAGAATATGTTAAGAGGAATAAAATCCTCTAATTGCTTCTTTTTCCCTACTTTTCATCGATAGCTTGAAATGTTGTGATAATTTAAGTTTGTTTATAAGTTTTTAGTGATTGGTCATTTAAACTATAGTTTTAGTAAAATTTCATGGATGAATTTGTCTAGTAAGGTGGTTGCGGATGTGAGAAAGATGGTTTTATAGATTGCTTTGTAAATAGATCTTTTACTTTTTCCTTTGGTTAATATTAATTTATTAATCTTATTTACTCTCATGCATATATGGTGTAGATATTTCTCATGGGGTTGTAAAACTTCATGCAACTAGTGTGGCATGCATGAATTTGAAACCATATAATCTTTTTTTGGATGCAAAAGGACGGGCAGTTGTTTCTAATTTTGGTGTACCAGAAACTCTTAAGAAACCTCAACGTAGAAAGGCTCGTTCATTGCTAGAGGCTAAAACTACAAGGACACATTCATGTGTTGACTATACTATGTTGGATCCTCACTATATAGTCCCTAAAGCATGGGAACCACTAAAAAAATCATCTTTGAGCATGTTTTGGGATGATGAAAGAGAGATTTTTGTAGAGTCTGATGCCTAGAGTTTTGGCTGCACATTGGTTGAAATGTGCACTGGAGCAATTCTGCAAGTCGTTGCATTAATTTTTTAGCCATTGGTTGTCTTAGGTCTTAATTTTGAACTACTTTTCATATTGACCATAGTGGCCTTGAGTTTGGAGAATTTTGCTACACGACTAATTGGGTTCTTTTTGCAGGTGGGCAAGATTAAGTTCAGAAGAGATCTACAGGGTTGTTGTCAAGGCACGGAGGCAACTACCACAATATGCCAGTGTAGTTGATGTGGGCATCCCAAGAGAGTTGTGGAAGATGATTGGTGAATTTCTATAGTTCAAACCTTCAAAAAGGCCTACTTTCAATGCTATGTTATCTATTTTTCTAGGTCATTTGTAGGAGATCCCCCTACTCCTGCAAGCCTAGAGAAGTAAGATAAGTTTTCATTTTAACTTTGTAGAAAACTACTTTGGATTTAATTGTTATATTTTTCCTTTGGTAATGGTTTCATAATGAAATTATTTTGTATGCTTAAGGTGTTTGTTTCTTGAACATGGTATTAAGTTCCACTTATTGCTATTTGCCTCTTCTACTTTAAGGGTAATGATGATGCTAAAAAACACAAACAATCAAATGCAAAATGAACTTGCATTACAAATGGATTGTGGAAATTTGATATTATTTCCTTATTTCCTTATTTACATTACTTGTATTGCATACCTTATTTCCTTTATTATTAATGTGTTTTTAGTTGTTCTCTTAGTTTTGTATGAAATAGAAATTATCATCTTCATCTTCAATTGGCTTTGAGGATGAAGCTTGTTTGAGGTAAGTCAACTGTATGCTAAGCTTGACACATCTTTTTGTTCCAATAAGTTATTGTTTCCTACTTGGGTTCTATCTAAATTTTGCTAAATCTTTAGGCTCTCATGCATATGTATAGAGGACATTGTGAACAAGGATGGTTTGGATAAGTACTATTTCTTATTCATAATGGACGATTGAAACGTTTATGAAAGTGGAATGATTCTTTTCTCTTTGGTTTGGAGCATGGTAAATGACTAACGTCATTCAATTCACATTGTAGGGCATATGGTAGTGGAAAGGAAGATAGTCCTTTGTGTGATGTCCCTAGATTTGAAAATTCACGCATGAAGCTTTTACGATATGTCATTATTTTTAGTTGATTATAGTTTTTCAAATTATATAATAAATGATGCTTTTTTAATAATGAATTGATTTACATCTTTTGAATAACTTTATTATAGGGTTATGATATTCTTATGACTACCATGCTAAATGACGTTGTTATTATGGACAGTGCATTGCTTTTGATTGCAAGTAATGAGAGCTATCCTTAGCCCCAAACTTCAGAGCACCTTGTTACTATATAAATAATGTGTCTTCAACATATTATTATTCTACAAAACAAAATTGACCTGATCCAAGAGATTGTAGAAAATAGCCAACACAAGGCAATTCAGAAATTTATTTAGGTAAGTTGAAATTCATTCTGTGCATTTTAAATATATTTAATCTCAATGCTAAATGCATTGATGATTGTTACTAATTCTCATATCGGCATTTGATTTTGCTTGTGACTCTAAGGTTTTGTAAATGTTTTGGTTCTATTAGGGAACCATTTTTTTTTTGTAGCACATAGATGCATTTCTATAGTTCAAGAGATTGGCCAACTATCATGGATGTTATTTGGTTCTCAGCCTATGGAGGAACCCATTTCACATTCTTGATAGCATCCAAAACAACTTGCCTGAATCCCTCAACAAAAGCAAACCACTGTTCTATTGCTCTAAATATTATAGGCTTTTTTGTCCTCCAATCATAAGGATATTTATGTTTGTACGCTTCTTCCATGATAAGACATAAGTGTTCATCTAAGCTCTTGACAATTGCCACATTTTCATCACCCAAGACATCCAAACTAGAAAAATCCCCACTTTCTTCAGTAAACTTGCCATTATCATCTACAAGAGATGATACTAGAAGCTTATATTTCATGCTAGTCAAAAAATCTTCTTGGCCATGGCCTGGGGTAGTATGAACTAGCCTTGTTCTAGATTTTGTAATTATGTATTCTCCACCCACAACAATAGGGCATTCCCTATTTTCTAAGGGATGGATATAACTGCAATTTTCAAGATCTAAACCACAAAATGTTCCCAACACATCAAGCTCAAGTACCCCCCACTTCAATTGTAGAGTACTAACTAAATCTGTTGCAGTAACAATATGTTGGCTTCTTTCAAAAATAGGCTTTTTAACACCTTCTGTAGTAGTATCTACATATGATTTTGTTCTTACCTAGACCATTGAATAAAGAAGTTGACCATTGACTACAATCGCAACATTTGTAGGAATTGTCCATGGTGTTGTAGTCAAGATAGCCAAATTAAACTGGGTAGAAGTCCTTTGAGAAAATTAGGAGCTACGTCTACTATGTTAACCACTTTGAAAATAACATAAGCACTTCTTGATATGTGTCCCTGTAGATACTCCAACTTAGCCTCAACCAAAGCCATGCTAGATGAGGGACTCCAATTTTCCCAAATACTTCAATCTATCTAGCTTCATATATACTCTAGAGAAAGTGTCAAATAGGGGGGCTAGGCACATGGTGCACCTTATACCCTTCAAGAAGCTTATATCTATTGATAAAATCTTTCAGTATCTTGTTCAACTCATGCCCAATATGAAAATTTCCATTGGCATAAGGGGGGCCATCATGAAGAGTAAAAATATCCCCCTTGTTCTTTTTTACAACCCTATTTAATATCTATTTCTCATCCCACAGCTTCTATATTTCTAGTTGATGTGCTGTTGAATTGGCTTTGAGGGTGAAGCTTGTCTAAGATAAGTCAACTGTATGCTTGTACTCATTTTCATCTTTAGTTTTTCCTTGAGATGCTTTATGTGTTGCTACCATGACAAAAACCTTCTCTCCAAATGAAAGAGTTGAGCAAGACCTATCATAAAGTAAAACAAGATATGAGTATTATTTTTTTGTAGCAAATAGATGCATTGCCAAATTGCTTGAAACTAGGGATGAATGTAGAGCTATGTTTAAGAAAACCCGGCACAGAAGAAAGTGCAAGGCTAGAAGAAGGAGCCAACAACCTATTTCCTCCTAGGACTATACATGTAACAGTTAAAGAGGATTCAATGCTACCCCTAATTGGATATTGAAGAATTTCCCAATTCATAGCCCTTAAATAAACAATTTTGACCAAGTTGAGATTAGAAACCTTATTCAACATTCTTTCACTTATTTTTCCACTTAGGCTTCTACATCAGCACACAAAATGGGATAGGAGCTCACAAAAAAGATGAAGATTATTAGTCTATGATGCAAGTTAATCAGTTTGGAGGAGGAGTTCTTAATCCATTTTTTGTGTATCCTACAATCATGGCTTGCAAAGAGAGCACATTTATTTGAGGTATTCTATAAAATAGTTCACATGCCTTACCTATGATTTGACATTTTGCATGTATCCTACACTCTCTCATCCTGATGATAGATTACAAAGAGTGATCTAAAATGATGATGCTAAAAATCACACACAATCAAATCCAAAATGAACTTGCATTACAAATGGATTGTGGAAATCTGATATTGTTAATTTTGCATACATGTCTACTAGGACAATCACAACTTAAACATATATATAATATCATCAAAACTATTATATAAATGTTTAATTTTTCATTGTCCTGGTAGACGTGCATGCAAAATTAACAATATCAGATTTCCACAATCCATTTGTAATGCAAGTTTGTTTTGGATTTGATTATGTGTATTTTTTAGCATCATCATTTTAGATCACTCTCTGTAATCCATCATTAGGATGAGAGAGTGTAGGATGCATGCAAAATTTCAAATCACAGGCAAGGCATGTGAACTATTTTATAGAATCCCTCAAAAAAAAATCGACCAAGCATATTCAAAATTTTGACCAATGCTTCAAAGTTTTTGAAATTTTTTGAGCAAACATTGGTCAAAATTTTGACCAATGCTTGGAAGTTTTCTACCAAGCATTGGTCAAAATTTTGACCAATGCCTGGTAGTTTTCGACCACGCATTGGTAAAAATTTTGACCAATGCTGGTAGAAATTGCACTATGGCTCTAGAAAGTTTTCAACCAACAAATTGGTCAAAATTTTGACCAACTAGTAAGTTGGTTGAAATTTCAACGAGAAAAAATTCAACCAATTGGTTGGTCCAAATTTTGACTAACCTTGGTCCAAATTTTGACCAATATTGGTCAAAAAATGAGGTCAAATGTACTAGTGAAAGTTCAAGATGAGAAGGCAATGGATGAGGAAGTCGAAAAGAAAAATATCTATAATACTTGAGAGAGGATCAATGAAGTTCATTGATTGACCCATAATCAGTTTGACAAGGTTAATTATTTACTAAACGCAAATCATGAGATTGCAAGAAAGGAGCTAGAATTTGTAAATCTAAAATTTCATAATGATAGATTGGAATGAGTTAAGAACTAAAAAGGAATTCATTGAGAAGCTGAACAAACCTAAAGAGTTCATGAGATTACTTAATAAATAGATAAATACACCAAGAAGACCTCATGACACTTCTCGATTAGGCTATTTGAGTTCCTATACAGTGCTAAGCAAGGAGAATCATCCAAGCAAGGAGAAAAAAGGAATTTTAATGGAAAAAAAAAAGAACAAGAAGCCTACTTTCTATCATTGAGGCCATATAGAAGATGTTTGTAGTAGAAAAATTGGTAAGTCAAACCCTAAACCTAAATTCAATAGAAATTGTTGTAATTGCAACAAGCATGGATACCAAGAACATGAGTATAGATCAAAGGTTAGTAAATGATCTAGATTTGAAGGTAATTAGCATGCATGTCAAAAGTATGCTCATAAAGCACAAGATTACAAATCTAATACTAAACCTAATTGGATAGCTAAGAATCAAGTGAATGTACCAAGACAAGGCAATACTATAGGTTGGGATTACAACACTTGGGTCATTTGTCAATTTTGTGGAAAGAATAGACATATTGTAGAAAACTATGTAAAGGTACATTTCAAAGGAAAGAACTAGAAATTTTTTGGTCATGTATTTTTTCATTGTCAAAAGGTTGGTCATCTAAGAAAAGAATGTAGGAACCGAGCATCGATACATAATAATGAAGAGATCAATGCAAAGGAAAAAGTCAATGCAAAGAAAGTGAGAACCCGGATGAATGGAAAATAATGGAGGAAATAGTCCAAATGGTAAAGTTGTGATCACTAAATTCAATGGATTATGTGATTCTCCTACCTCAAACTAAATGATAAGGTATGTATGGAACCATGTTTCAAACTAATAAATCATACATTAGTTACTAACAATATATGTATGTAAGTCCATATCAACATCATAGAAGATGTAAAAGGACAAGTTTAAGGTTTGAAAAGAAAAATGATCTTTGGTACCAAGTTAAAATTCTGGTAAAGATCAAGTTCCATTATTGAAGTTTGGTTCATATGAACCGAGCTGTGGTATTGACTAAGTAAAGTTGAAAGAAGTTTTTTTTCTGTGTTTTACTCAGTTGGGTGAGATAGTTTTTATGCACCTAATACATGTATGAAGCATTTATGGAGACCTAATTTGACCATTTGAACCTATTTTGTGGATTTTGAAGCTCATTTTACTCACAAGTTTTCAAGAATTTATAGAGAAAAGTATTCAAGCGATTGTAGAGTTAAATGTCTGTGAAGTTCTTGAAGATCTATTGTATTCCATTGTCATCCTAAGTAAGTTGTGCATAGTTGCATTTGAACTAAGTTATGAAATTGTTTGTATTTTAAACCCCAATATGAATATATGGCTTCAACCACATCTCCAAGCAAGAAGAAGAATGTGTTGAAGGGTAGAAATGCTTAGATTTTTCATAACGAAGCATGCTCTCCACAAAAATTCAAGGCATATCCCAATATTGGATTAAATTAAGATTCTTTAGGAGCATTTCCAACTATTCCACCAAGGATAATCATGGTTCATGATGTCATATCATGTTATATGTGTAAGATAAGAGAAATTGGTGATTTTGATTTGAGGAGCACGTATGACAAACTATGTGATAAAGACAAGTTAAAAGATGAACATAAGGTAGTGGTCAAGAAAGAGTTAACTATTGCCCTAGGTTCCCTAAAGGTTGTCAAAGAAGAATGGATCAAGATTGTGTTGAGCTGCATTCATGACATGAAACTTTGGTCAGAGAATGAACTAGTAAAGATCATGAAATCAATCATTTATCGTGTCACTAGATATCCTATTCTCGACAAGGTAAAGACTATGATTTTTCAAAGGAGAGATGTAATTGAGAAAAACACTAAGGAAAAATGGAACAACAAAGTCATGTCAATCACTACCATTGAAGATCCAGAGATTGAGTTTTTTGTTTAGAGTCGTAGCACACAAGTTCTACCAGTTGAGTTGACTTAATAGTGTATCATGTGTTATTGTAGACATGGATTATAAAATTGTTAAGAAAATCCATAGCTATGATCTAATTGAGCTACAACTTATTTAGTTAGTAGAGAACCTAGGAGCAATAAGAAAAGCAAAGAAATCCTCAATTCAGTTTGGTTCACTCATTGTTTGTATATTATTTTATGTACAAAATTTGTTTGCCACAATAGGAGATGTGGTATGAGATAAAAAGAAACCAATCATCAAGAAAATAAATGAGTTTATTAGTTGGATAGGTGACAATTTTGAAACAATTATGGATGAATATTTTGAAAACTTTAATCAAAAGATGAAGAATGGGTTCTAAATGCCTAAGTCATCATTGATCAATATTATGATGACATGTGTTTCTTAGTGATACTAACTATACATATGTTCAAGATGTTATTCCTTGAGTTTCATGGTTAAGACCTCTTCATTTTAAGGTTAACGTTGATGAAGTAGTAGTAGCCATTAGTGCATTATTGCCCAAGGAGACTAATAAGAATGTTGAACCTTTTGGTACATATGAGATAGCCAAAATTAAGATGTCATTGCAAACTAAGGTTCCTAAGATGGATAGGAAAAGAAAGAAGATGATATAAAGTTTGGAAGGTGCAATTTGTGAGTCACCACTATAGATTGCGAAAGGAAAAGGAAAAGACCTTAGTAGTGAAGATGAAGAATAAGGTGATAATGGTGTAGAACAAGAAGGAAAAGGTAAGGAATTTGTTTTTTCTGAGCCCAAGGAAACCAAAGGAAAATGGATTATTTTAGTTGAACCCATAGTGAAGAAGGAACTAAAGAAAGAGGCTACTAAGCCAACATTCATAGCATTAAGGGTTACTAGATAGAGATCCAAGGTAGCTAGTCCTATAGCTTTTGAACCATTAAAGAAAGGAGTTATGAAAATAACCAAGCATAAACTAGCAAAAAGTATATCAAAGAGAAAGGAAACATCTAGAGAATTAGAGCTAAGAATATAAAGGAGGAAACCAAGAAGTCTTGTAGTGAAGGATGAAGAAGAAGAAGAAGTGGAAAGGGTCAAGTTTGATGACCTTAGCAAAACTATAGGTTTCTCAAATTTTTATTTTATTAAATATGAAAAATTGAATAGAGAAGAAAAGTAAAAAGTGGAAGAGGCAATAATAGATATGTTGATAAATGAAGTATATGCCTATAGAGCTATGAAAGCTAATTCTAGAGGAATTATATAATGAGTTAGACAATAAGTGGAAGCATGTTCTAACCAGTAAAATGAAGATAAGGGAAACCACATTGGCTAAAATAATGTCTAAATTCAATAAATGAGATATCATTTTTTCTTGACTGAGTACAAAAATAATTTTTTAGCAAAGAGGAGAGTTTACCTAGGATTGAAAAACAAAGCTAGAGAATGTTGTGGAAGCTAGCAAAGTTATGTGGAAAAAGATATATGGCTTAATTCTGAATGAGAAAGATGGAAAGGAAGAGGAAGAGAGAGAGGTTGGTCAAGTTGAGCTTGACACCATAGAAGATGTTTTGGTGAGTGCACCAAGATGGTGTACAAAAGGGGGTATAAGTGGACTTTTTTTCCTAAAATTATGTAAACCAAAACTTGGATGAGAAGTTTGAGGGTCATCCACTCAAAATGAAAAGATGTATAAAACATATAAATTGTGGTACTCTAAATCTACTTTTTAAACTACTATATTTTTTGAAAAATGGATAAGATTAGGAAGGTCCAACTCTGCGCACATGAAAAACTATTCCTAATTTTAAAGAAAAAAATATAACATAGTTATTTTCGTGTGCAACACAAAAGAAATAGTTATATTCACTATTTTGCGCATCCCTTTGGTAGGATGATGGTTAAGAGTCATATCTATTTTTTGTATATATTTTGTAATTTTCTTATGAGTATTTTATTTTTTTATGAATTATTGAACTAATTACATCCTCAAACTTTGGTACTTATTCATGTGTTGAGCATAACTAACACCAAAACAATAAAAAATGGAAACTTTTTAAAAAAAATTTGTACACAATCAAGTGTAGAATAGTAACAATAGTTTATTTTGAATTTTTTGAATTATATCATAATTAGTTATTAAAGAAATGGTAGAAAATTGGTAAAAGTAATTAAAGTTTACCATGTTAGTGTTGACCGAAAATATAATTTAATATTGTTAGAAAGCTAAGAAGATGTGCAAGATTATGGTGGCAATTTTAGAGATACCCACTTCACCATTAGCAAACTTGATGAAGACAAAGATGAGAATTCATCTTAGAAGATGAAAAAATGTCTAGAGGAAATATTTGAAGAGGAAGTGTATATTGAGAAACCTAAAGATTTTGGTGCCAAATATGGAAAGGATCTAGTATGTAGATTACATAAATCCCTATACAAATTAAAACAAGCACCGAGATCATAGTAAGAGAGACTGCACACATATCTAATCAGAATATGATTTATCAGAATAGGTGACAATGTAATCTATATCTCACGACTGAAAGTAGAGACAAGATTCTAATTGCTGAAATAGCTGACATAATATTTGGAGGTGATGACATACAAAGTAAGTCATTTGTAGAGGAAATGAGGAATGAATTTGAAATGTCCATGATTGGAGAGAGAAAAAATTTCATTGGACTCTAAGTACAATATATGAACAAGGGTATTTATATTACAAAATCAAAATACATAAAATAAATATTGAGGACATATGGCATGGAAGAATCCAAGCCTATGAACACACTGATGGTTATCAATTGTAAACTATCAAAAGAATATGAGTTCTAAGACGTGAAGGAAGCCACGTATAGATTAATAACTATGAAACTCCAATATGTTGTTCACACTAGACAAGATATAGCTCAAGCTATAGGAATTATGGAAAGATGTTTGTCACAACATAAGGAGTCATAATTAATAGTTTTTAAAAGGATATTTTGGTATCTTAATGGTACATTAGAGTTTGGCTTATGGTATGAAAAGAAAGGAAATTTTAATTTGAAAGTATTTACTAATGTAGATTGGGAAGGCAACAATGGCAATAAAAATAGTACAAGTGGGAGGGCATTTTATCTTAAAGAAAGATTAGTTGCATGGATCAACAAGAAGCAAAATTATATATCACAATCAATAGAAGAAGTAGAGTATGTGGTAACTAAAATCAATTGTTAGCAGATTGTATGGATGAAAAAAATTCTCTAGGGTATCCAAGAACTAGTTGAAGGACCTATTGTTATGCACTATGATAATACTAGTGTCATTAACATAACAAAAAATCTAGTAATGCATTCTAAAACAAAACATATAGCCATCAAGTATCATTTTCTAAGATAGTAGGTATAGAACAAAGAAGTTGGATTGGAATGCATTCCAACTAAGGAACTAGTTACTGATATCTTTACCAAGCCACTATCGAGAGAGGGTTTTGAGAACTTGAGGAGTAGATTGGGGGTTCTACCCCTAGCGGGAGTTAACTAGGAGGATGCAGTATGCATCAATTCATGTTGAAATCAAAAGATGATTTTTATACAGACTGATGTAGTGTGAAGCTTCTCTAGAGCAGAGTAGTCAAGAAAAGAAAGAGCATAGAGCTAACAAGAACAAAAGTAGATTTATCAAAGGTATCACGCCTTTGACATTGTTGTCAAAGGGGGGAAAATAAAAAGATTAGATGAAAGGAAGGGAGAAAAGAAAAATATTAGATGAAATGAAGTTTAGTAAAGAGTCGTAGATGGATCATATTGAATAGGAAGATCAGCACACCTTTACATTGCTAACTAGTTTTCCATCAATGCCAAAGCAGGAGATTGTTGGCACAACTGATTCACAAGTTGTTGATAAACTCAAGGATAGCTAGAGTAATGAATTATCTTATTCATCATTATACTATTTTTTATTAATGTCAAATAATTGACATATCATTTCATGTTGTTACTATATCATAAGGAGTTTATTAGTTAAAGGAACTAAGAAGGATTAAAAAAGCACTTTATCAGGTAACAGATGGGATGGTAAGTGGAAATAGTTTTTGGTGATGAATTATCAGTTAAGTTGAAATAAGAAGTTTCTAGGTTAAGTATTTTGAGATTGTTTAGTAACTTTCTACATTAATGGAAGAGATATCTTTGAGAATCGTAAAGTTTAGGTTTCAGGTAAATGCAAAGATAAAAAGGTTTTGAAGATGGAGGAAAGGGAAAGAGAGTGGATAGCAGCTAAATGAGTTATTAAAGTTGTTGGGGCAGAGAAAGAAGGAAAGAAGAAGAAGTTAATGTCTAAATCCCTTGAAAAGGGTGGCTCTAATCAGTCTATTATAAAGCCTCTAACAAGGTGGCATTATTAGATTAGAGTGTTAAAATCATTTAACAAGCTTACTTGTAGTAGAGTAAATATCCTAATATATCTAAAGGGAAATCCTATAATGAGATACACATAACAATGTTTTGTAACCATTAACTGGGCAAGCTCCTAATAGAGTGTATTCTAGAAGAGTATCTTTTTTGTGAGAATAGTTCTCAAATTGTGGTTTTCACCATAATTGAGTTTCCATGAGATAAATTCTAGTGTTACATAAATTGCTTGTTTTTTTCTCTATGTTTTGATTTTACTGTCCTTATAATCGATAAAAACCCTATAGGTATAATTGTTACTTATCGGTAAATTAGGAGATAGAAATAAAAATAAGAATTAAGAATGTATTTGGTGATTACTAATTCACCGTCCACCCCCCTCTTATTAATCATTCCTATACCTACATAGGCTCACATGCATATCATGTGTTAAGTGCAACAAAGTTGAATGTTGACTAAGCCTTCCTAGTCTCAACAATCTCAGGAATCATCATAGTCTATCAATGCCACCACCACCAAATTTGGAGGCCATGGAAATGTATCCATCACTATCTTATCACTAGAATTCATATTTATGTTTTCATGTTGGTAATATAAAAGGAAAAGGAAGTCTAGTTGGGAGAAAGCTTTAGAACTCATGACATCAATTGAGGTGACATATCTAAGATTATTGTAGATCCAATGGTGTATCTCCTATTGGAGCATGAATGCTAATGATATTCCTATGGGGGAGTATTGTAGATATGTTACTATAATGATATGTTACATTCATGACTGTGTCTTATGTGGTATCTGATAGAAGAAAAATGAAAAGATCAAGTTGGTATAGATGGTTAGTTGAGTATTCTCATTATTTGAGTTTATGGGAGATACTTCTGAGTATCTAGTATATGCAATTAATTTTAGATGAAGAAATGATAAGTCTGGAAGAAGTTATGTAAGTTTTGGTGATGTCTATTCTAATATAGAGTTACAAAGGCATGTTCTGGTAAACTTGTTATATCTCTTAGTAGATTTTTTATTATAAGAATCGAGGTTGAGTATATTAAGAAGACATGTTGGCGATGACATGGCTAAGTTCACTCATCATAATATTACATGTATAGAAAGATATTCAAGTGGCAAGTCTTGGAAAAATTGATTAATTATGTGTTGTCCTTGATATTAAAAAAAATGTCATATCATTACCAATTAGTGTATGGAGATCTCACTCATGCACTAAAGACAATTTTCTATGTCTATCGAGCATTCCAGAGTTTGCCAAGTTTAGAAGACAGTGTCTACCGAGTTCACTCAGGTGACAAAGAAAGTTTGTAGAAGATGAGTGTTAACCAAGCTCACTCGGCTAATGAAGAAAATGTTGGATGGAACCAATGATAACCAACCTCACTCGGTTACCAAAGGAACTTTTCAAGTATGTAATGTTAACTAAGTTCACTTGGTTAACACAGGAAAATCATTTATAAGTTAGTACCTACTGAGCTAGGTCGGCTAACGAAAGGTTTTCTTATTTTGGCATATTGAATTTAATTGATTTATTTGATGGTTCTAGCTAGCTAAGAAAATGAATATTGGTTATTCTAGTTGTATTCTAGCTAACTTCACAATATGAAAGATATAAGTAAAAGGTCAAGTTGAGGATTTGAAAGTGTGGAAGTATGAGAAGTGTATGTGTGATTTGATGATGAAAAAAGGAAGCAAATTAGAAGGATAAATAGAATATCCTTGTGGAGATGAAAATATATATTCAATCAAGTATACAAGCAAGAATAGAGATCTGTAATTATAAATTTAGCTCCATCCAAATTAGGTCATCTCATTGTTACTCTCTAACCATTGTAGCAATGATCTAAATCTCTAAACAAAGTTGGCTTAACAGCCATTTGTAAATCATCTAACAAGGTGGTAGTTCTATTTGAATTGTCTAAAGACCCCTAACAAGGCCACTCCTAACAAGGTGATTAAATCCTTTAACAGGATCACACCTAACAGTGTGTTGAGTAACCTTTAACAATGTTGGCTCCTAATAGGGCTCACTTTAGAAGAGTGAAAATAGTAACTAGTTACAATTGGTAGTTTTTCCCAAATTGGATTTCCATGTTAATTTCTTTTCTATTCTTGCAAACTAAGATAATCACATATAAATATTTACATGTTAAGTAGTTACCGAGCATTCTCAGTATCTACAGAGTTACAATATTTTATGTGTGTTTGTCAAGCATCAATAGTGTACAATTTTTAGAGCTTTGTTTTGTACTAACATCTAAAGAATTTGAGATTTTTTTTTGTGGTAACTAATTCACCCCTCCCCTCTTAGTTACTCCTCTTATATTTCCAACAATTGGTATTAGAGCTCTTGGTGCTTGTAGAGAAGGTTTCAAGGACCTAAACTAAAGATCAAGATGCCTTACAAAAGAGAGATTTCCAAGTTAAACAGAGACAACTTTGCAGCATGGAAAGGACTTATGAGATTACATCTGGTAACTATTAGTGATTCAAGCTATAAATATCTTGATGTTGAATACAAGACTCCTACTAGAACATTATCAGTGGAAGACATTACTGAAAAGAAGAATCATAACATCATGATGATTGATATTGCATCTGCTCTTAGCTATGCTAAATTTGATGAAGTAAAAGACTGCAAAACAAGTCATGCTATGTGGACCAAACTGAAAGATATCTATGGAGGAGATGGCATTGTAAGAAGAGCTAAAGTATAAAGTCTCAGAGGTCATTTTGATTAGATAAAGATGAGAGAAGATGAAAACACTACAAAATATGTTGAAAGAATCAAAGAAAGTGTGAGCACAATTAAAGCATATGTAGGAGACATTGATGAAAAAACTATTTTGAAGCAAATAGAGTGTTATCTATTTAAGAGATGAGATGTGATCCAAATAATAAAATATCTTTAGATGCTCTAGCTGGAAGATTGACAACTTTTGGTTTGGATAACTATGACAACTATGTTTCTAGTTCCAAAAATATTGAGCCTGCATTTGAAGCCAAACTCTCACTCAAAGAAAAGAAAAAGAAATCAAAAGCAACTCAATTAGGAAGTGAAGAAGAAATAGAAGAAATTTTTGATAGTGATATTGAAGTTTTTGAAGCCCTAATTGCAAGAAAATAATCAAAAGGTAAAGGAAATTACAAAGGAAAGATGCCTCTAATCTGCTTCTCCTGTGAAGAAATTGGTCATATGGCTGCAAGATGTCCAAATAGAGAAAACAAGGATGAAAAGAAAAGTAATAAGTACAAAGGCAAGAAGGAATTCAAAAACCACAAGGACTACAAAGACAAAGGTAAGAAATCTTTTTTTATAGCTAAAGATTCTAATAACAATGAAGATGAAATGGTATATATTGTTGTAAAAGATGAATCTGATGATGAAGGAGATAAGATGGCACTTATCTTTTATGTTAGCAAAAATGATACATGGATTATTGACAGTGGTTGTTTACAACATATGACTAGAGATAAAACAAAATTTGAACACATGGAACATTATAATGGAGGTAGTGTAAGATTTGGAAACAACAAACCTTGTTGCATAAAAGGAAAAGGTTGTATCTCATTAACTAATGAACTTGTATGTGATTATGCTTATTGGGTTGAAGGAGTAAAGCATAATCTACTGAGTGTGGCACAATTGAATAACATTGAATTCAAGGTAGAATTCATGGATTGAAAGGCCAAACTACTAGATGGAAAAGGAAATCTAGTTGGGTTTGGCAAACAAACAAAAGGTAATATATTTTATCTTGGTCTAAGTGGAAGTTGATGTTGTATTGCTCAAGTAGAAGAAATCTAGTTATGGTACAAAAGTTTATGTCGTGTAAACTTTGATAATCTGGTTAAGATAAGAAAACATAAAATTTTAAGAGGCATTCCTATCTTGAGGAGACTTGATATGGGTTTATACAAGAATTGTCAAATTGGGAAAATGGGAAAGATTAGTTTCAAAAAAAACCCCATCATTCTAAAGAAGTCTTAGAGCTTGTGCATACAGACTTATGTGGACCTATTGGAATAGAAAGTTATAGTGGAGATAAGTTTTTTGTTCCTTTTGTTGATGATTATTCTAGAATGAGGATTGTAATGTATCTAAAAGAAAAATTTGAAGCTTTTCAAAAATTCAAGTGGTACTTGGCAAGAGTAGAGAAAGAAACTAGAAAGAAATTAAAATGCCTAAGATCAAACAGAGATGGTAAATTCATCTCCAATGAATTCAATAAATTTTGCATTCAACGAGGAATTAAAAGACAAGTATCAGCCCCTGGTACACCTTAGCAAAATGGTACAATTGAAAGGAGGAATAGATCCATCATGGATTATGCAAGGACAGTAATGATAGAAAAGAATGTTGCTATCAAATACTGGATGGAAGCAATCAAAACTACAATTCATACCTTGAACAAAGTATAGTTGAAAAAAGACTCAAATCAAACTCCTTTTGAACTATAGTATGGCTACAAACCTAATGTAAGTTACTTGAAAGTATTTGGTAGTAAATGTTATATCTTGAAAGAATCTAGAAAAGGAAAATGTGATGTAAAAGGTGATGAAGGCATATTCCTAGGATACTCCAATAGAAGTAAAGCATACAAATGTTTGAATCTATCTACTCATAAAATCATAGAGAGTGCACATGTGAGAATTGATGAGATTACAAAAAAGAGTGAAGAAGAAAGTAACAAAGAGACAAAGAATTATAGAAGATTTGTTTACTATGAACCTAATACCTAGCCAAATCTATTTGAAAGAAAGGAGGCCTCTCCCCAAAAATCCCCAAAATCTCTAACAATTGCTGAGTTGCAAACTGTGCAACCGAAGTCATAGTCAGAGGCCACTGAGCTACTTCAAGAGCAAACCAAGCCTGAAGGACCCAAGCCACAAACAGTGGGACCTGAGCTTGACACTAAAATTGATGATGAAATTAATGAAATTCATTCTATGTCCAAAGAACCTATATTAGCAAGATATGTCAGAACACATCATGCACGTGATCAGATCATTGGAAACAAATCAGATGGAATAATGACAAGAAGAAAATTAAAAGGTACATTCTTACATGCTGAATTTGAATCTAGAAATGTTAAAGATTCTTTGGAAAATGAAAGTTGGATTGAAGCAATGAATGAAGAAATATAAAAAATAGAGAAGAAAAAAACCTAGACTGTTGCTCCTAGATCCAAGGATGAAAATGTAATTGGCACAAAGTGGATGTTCCAAAAAAAAGCAAATGAAGATAGAAAATTTTTTAGAAACAAAGCAAGGTTAGTATTTAAAAGCTATTCTCAATAAGAAGATATAATTGATTATGGTGAAAATTTTGCCCCTGTTGCAAGATTGGAAGGTGTTAGAACTTTACTAGCATATGTAGGTTATAGAGGTTTTAATGTTTATCAAATGGATGTAAAATATGCATTCTTGAATGGAATTCTTGATGAGAAAGTCTACATTGAACAACCAAAAGGTTTTGTAGATCCTAGCAAAAGAGACATGGTCTTCAAATTACACAAGGCATTATATGGTCTCAAGAAAGCTCCCAGAGCTTGGTATGAAAGACTCCATAACTACTTGGTATAGATTGGTTTTCAAAGAACAAATGATAACAATAGTCTGTATATCAAAGAAAGACTAGACAAGAAGATCGCATTAGAAAAAATATTTTTTGATGACACTTTATTCATAGGAAATGATGACTTGTGCAAGACATTTTTAGAAGAAATGAGTAAAGAATTTGAAATGTCTATGTTTGGAGAAATAGAATTCTTTGTTGGATTGTAGATTTAGCAAAGCAAAGATGGTATCTACATCACTCAATCTAAATATATCAAGAAGATACTAAAGAAATTTGGAGTGGAAGATTCAAGACTAGTTGAAACTCCTATGTCTACTAGACATAAGCTTTCCAAGAAAGATGATTCCAAGGCACTAGATCAGACCACATATAGCTCGATGATTGAAAAATTGTAGTATGTAGTACATACAAGGCCTGATATTGCATTAGCAACTGGTATGGTGCCAAAATTCTCAGCAAATCTAAAAGAAAATCACATCATGGAAATCAAAAGAATCATGAAATATCTAAAAGGTACTAAAGACTATGGACTATGGTAGAAAATAGGAGGCTGTTTGGAATTAAAATTATTCACAGATGTTGATTCGTCAAGAAGTATTGATGATAGAAAAAACACTAATGGTGGAGCATTCTTTCTTGGTAAAAGACTAACTTGTTTAGGAAAAGAAAGAAACAAAACTATATCTCTCAGTTGATAGCAGAGGCAGAATATGTGGTAGCAACAATTAATTTCTCTAACATTGTTTGGTTCAAACAACTGATGGTAGCTATGAAGAGAGAGATCAAGGATCTAGTAGTCATATACTGTGATAACACCAGTGCAATCAATATATCAAAGAATCAAGTAATGCATACTAAAAGAAAGCACATTTCTATAAAATATCATTTCTTGAGAGAATTGGTGCAAGATAAAGAAGTCATATTGGAATATGTTAATACAAAAGAACAAATTGCAGACATACTCACCAAGCCATTACCTAAGGATGCATTTCTATATCTAATATTCCCCTATCTGAAGCTCACTAAATGAAGTTTAGTGGTGCATCAACCAAGACTATGTCGAAGATCAATCAGTTGATGCAAAATTAGCAAGGGCATATTGCAAATGAATCAATACTTGAGGTACATTGATATCCAATATTGTGTTTGGCATGTTTTGTCAAAGAGGGAGAAGAATAGTGTCATATCTCATAGAAATTTCTATTGAAAAGAAGGAGAAGTGTGCTATCATAATAAAGAGATGAATTATCAAATAAACTTGATTGAATATTTAGATAAAGTTGTAGTAGACAAAAGTTTTCTGATAGAGGGAGTAAGCAGAAAGAGTTCACACTAATAGAGGGAGCTCTCATGGATAAGGATCAAAATGAAACTAAGGATATGTTCCTTCTTTATTCTTGCTCTAAAATTTCATTGCACTATGACATGTTGTGTTGCCATCAATGCCAAAGAGGGAGATTGTTGGAACAATTGATTAATTGTGTATTGTCCTTGATGTTACACAAAATGTCATATCATTACCAGTTAGTATATGCCAAGCTCACTCAAGCATTGAAGACATTTTTTTGTGTCTACTGAGCATTCCATAGTTTTCTAAATTCAAAACACAGTGTCTACCAAGTCCACTCGAGAGAAAAAGGAAGTTTGTAGAAGATGAGTGTTATCCGAGCTCACTCAGCTAATGAATGAAATGTTGGATGGAACCAGTAATAACTAAGCTCACTTGGTTACCAAAGGAACTTTTCAAGTATGTAGTGTTAACTGAGTTCACTTGGTTAACACAGGAAAATCATTTCTAAGTTAGTATCTACTGAGATGGGTTAGCTAACGAAAGATTTTCTTATTTTGGCATATTGAGTTTAGTTGATTTATCTAATGGTTCTAGGTGACTAAGGAGATGAATATTGGTTATTCTAAGTTGTATTCTAGCTAGCTTGACAATATGAAAGATATAAGTAAAAATTCAAGTTGAGGATTTGAAAGTGTGGAAGTATGAGAAGTGTATGTGTGATTTGATGATGCAAAAAGGAAGTGAATTAGAAGGATAACCAAAGTATCCTTTTGGAGCTAAAAAGATATATTCGATCAGGTATACAATCCAGAATAGAGATCTATAATCAGCAATTTAGTTGCATCCAAATCAGGTCATCTCATTGTTACTCTCTAACCATTGTAATAATGATCTAAATCTCTTAACAAAGTTGGCTTAATAGCCATTTGTAAATCCTCTAACAAGGTAGCAGTTCTATTTGAATTATCTAAAGACCTCTAATGAGGACACTCCTAACAATGTGATTAAATCCTCTAATAGGGTCACACCTAATAGTGTGTTTTGTAACCTTTAATAGGGTTGACTCCTAACAGGGCTAACTTTAGAAGAGTGAAAATAATAACTAGTTACAATTGGTGGTTTTTCTCAAATTGGGTTTCCCCATTAAATCTTGGTGTCAAACATGTTCATGCTATTTCCTTTCTATGCTTGCAAAGTAAGATAATCATAGATAAAGATTTACATGTTAAGTAGTTACCAAGCATTCTCAGTTTACCGAGTCACAACATTTTTAGTGTGTTTGTTGAGAATCAATAGTGTACAATTATTAGAGCTTTATTTTGTACTGACATCTAAGGGATCTAGGATTTATTTTTGTGGTAACTGATTCACTCCTCCCTTCTTAGTTACTCATCTTATATTTCCAATAGCAAGACAAAAGATTAATGTTATCACTAAGTGTAATGTGTTCTTAACGCGGTCTTATAATTATTAATTGAGAAGGTCCAACAACTAACTCAAGGAATTGTTTTATGGACTCAGTATAAAGGAAGGACATTTTCCTTTATCATGCGTATTTATTAGAAGTGGTTACAAGAAGCAAAGAGAGTGGAATATGAAGTTGAGAAAAGTAGAGAAAAAGTGAAGGAAACTTTAGTGCAGAGGTTTTGCTAAGTGATCTAAGGTTTAATATTTGGATCCGAGGTTTGTGATCTAGTCTATAAGGTTTGGCAGTGATTGGTTCAATTGACAAAACAAAGAAAAGAGGAACATGTTGAGTAGTAAGCTCTTCTTGTAGTTGAAATTACATGTTTGGGCAATGGGCTCATCTTGCATACATTATACTACAACTCCTAATAGGGTTGGCACAACTCTTAACAGGGTTGGAATCTCCTAACAGGAATTCAAAGTCTCCTAACAGGGACTCATATGTACTAAATGTTGTAATAGACTCCTAATAGGGTCCATCCTCTAACAAGTAATATTTATATAAGTACATCATCTTGTGGGCATCATTCTCACCAAGGTTTTCCCTCTAATCAAGGGTTTCCCTAGTTAACATATCTAGTGTAATTTTCTATGTGCATCTTATTATGGTTTTTGTTTACTTTGGTTGAATGGTTAAGTTTTTTTAAAGAAGGTAAATGTTTTAATGGTACGTTATCTTGGTGGACTATTGTTTCTAACAATTCGTATTAGAGAATTAGGTCTTTGAAGATAAAGTTTAACAACTTTGGGAGATCCATGGTGACCATGTTCAAGAAAGATAGTCTGAAGTTTGATGGAACAAATTATGACAGCTTGAAGGAAAAGATGAAGACACATCTGCTATGTATGGGTCTAGGATATTGGATCTTGACAAAATCAGAAAAGAAAATCATTACTGAAAAGGATTTGGAAACTTGTACCGAGGAAGAAAGAGATATTTTTATGTACAACATGAGAGCTAGAGAAGCACTGCTAACTACACTTCTTGAAATTGAATACAATTAGGTAAAATCACTTACTAATTCACATTTGATTTGGAAAGCTTTGGAAACTAGCTTTGAAGGTGATGCACATTCTAAGAAGTTGAGGCTACAATGTTGGATTTGTGCATTTCAAGATGCTAAAATGATGGAAGATAAATTTGTAAGAACATATTTAGGAAGGATATCAAAAATTACTACAGGTATTTAATCTCAAGGAGGAACCATAGAAAATGAGATTATATGGAAGATATTAAAGACTTTAAGACCATCATTTAAGTCAATAGTTCAAATGATATAGTTGTTGATACCTTGTACCAAAGATTTCACAAAGGAGATATTTCTTGGAAGACTTAAAGCAGTTGAGAATGAGCTTAAACAGTCTGGAGAATTGACCAGAATAGAGACACCTTTTAGTGCCTTGAATATTCAACCTAGTTTATCAAGGAGCACAAGGGGTGAAGGTTATTTTTCTAGTAGTAGTAGATTTGATGAGGATAGAAAGATTGAAGAATGAGTAGCCCTTTTGCTAAGAAGAGAAAAAGGCAATAAGAAAATCTTTAAATATTGGACTTGTGATGAATATGGTCATTCTGCATCTAAGTGTCCTAAAAGAGAGAAAAAGTATAAAGGAAATTACAAACCTAGAAGAGATAAAGAGTGTTTATATGCAAATGAAGATAATGATTCTAATGAACAAGCAATAAGTGCTAGTGATGATGAAATTAGATTTGTAGCAATTAAAGAAGAAAGTATGGTGTTTGTAGCAATCACATTGGATGGTAAAACTAGTTCACTAAGGATGTATATATTTTTTATGGTTTGAAGCACAATCTTTTGAGTGTTGGACAGCTAGTGGAAAAAGGTTATCAGTTGCAATTCACAGAGAAGACATGCATGATCAAAGAAAAAAATGAAAGGGTGATTCGAACAGGAAGTAGATCTAGAGGTAATATATTTTTGTTGAATCCTCCTAAAATGACATGTTTGGTTGCAAAGGTAGATGATTGTTTGTTATTGTATAAGAGATTTTTGTCATATAAACTTTAACAGTATTGTGAAGACTAGAACTATGTTTGTAGTTAGAGATTTTCCTAAGATTGTAAAACCTACTAAC
Organism: Cupressus sempervirens; assembly: GCA_028749045.1. NCBI lineage: Eukaryota > Viridiplantae > Streptophyta > Pinopsida > Cupressales > Cupressaceae > Cupressus > Cupressus sempervirens. Next base: position 110,435,941 of record CM053793.1, read on the forward strand.
ACAATTTGCAAGGAGTGTGTTTTGGCAAAGCATAATAGGACTTCTTTTCGTAGCAAGAAGTTTACTACTACAACAAAATTGGAGATTGTAGACATAGATCTTTGTGGTCCTATGAAGACTAAAGGATTCTATGGTAAAAGGTATTTTATAATTCTAGTTGATGACTTTTCTAGAATGATGTGGGTTGCATTTCTTAAAGAGAAATATGACACATTTGATAAGTTCAAGATACTCAAGAATAGAGTTGAAAATGAATCTAGTTTGAAGATTAAATGTTTAAGATCAGATAGAGGAGGAGAATTTACCTCAAATGAGTTTAACATGTTTTGTGAAGAAAATAGAATCAAAAGATAGTTATCAGCTCTAAGAACCCTTGAACAGAATGGCATTGTAGAGAGAAGGAACAAGTCAGTTACAGAAGCAACAAGAGCTATGTTAGCTAAGAATGATATATCCAAGATGTTTTGGAGAGAAGTTGTGAATACAATAGTCTATATTATGAATAGAGTGCAAGTCAAAAAAGACACAAACGAGGCCCCTTATGAACTTTGGTTTGGACACTCACCTACAATTAAGTATTTCAAAATTTTTGGTAGTAAGTGTTATATCAAAAGAGATGATGATATTGGTAAGTTTGATGTTATAAGCGATGAAGGTATATTTCTTCGCTATTGATTGAAAATAAAGTCTTATAGATACTATAATCTAAGAACTAAGACTATTATGGAAAGTACAAATATGAGAATTGATGAGAAATTCAAGATACAAGAAAGAATAGTTGATTACAATTCAAATGATGATGTTGTTACTAAACCAAGGAATGATGAATTATTTGTTGAGACTAATAATTATTTGTAGAATGAAGGAGAGCTAAGGAAAAAAAAAAATCTCAGAACCTTTAGTAGAGCCAAGAGTTGAGATAGCAACTCCTACTTTAGGAAAGAATATGATAAAGAATCACCCATTCGAGCAGATAACCGAAAGCAGAGATAAAGGTGTGATGACAAGAGGCAAAGTCGATGAGCTATGTTTGATATCTCAAGTTGAACCTAATAATGTAGATTAAGCATGTAGAGATGATTATTAGAAACAAGCTATGAAAGAGAAATTGAATCAGATAGTAAAGAATGAGACATGAAAATTGGTCCCCAGACTAGCAGACAGGAATGTGATAAGAACTAAATGGGTATTTAGGAACAAGATGAATGAACAAGGAAAAATTGTGGAACAAGACATGGTTGGTTTGTAAAGGTTACTCATAGCAAGAAGGAATAGACTATGATGAGACCTATGCTCTAGTGGCTAGAATAAAAGTAGTAAGATTATTCTTAACCTATGCAGCACAAAATAAATTCAAAGTGTATCAGATGAATGTTAAGTCATCATTTCTAAATAGAGAACTTAAAGAAGAGGTATACATTGAGAAGCCTAAAGGTTGTCCTTTGACAAATAATAAGGACATAGTATGCAAACTGAAGAAAGCATTGTATGGCTTGAAGCAAGCACCTAGAAACTAGTATGCAAGGGTGGACAAGCATTTGACAAAGCTTGGATATAACAAAGGTATGGAAAATAGTAATCTCTATTGGAAAGAAATTGATGATGGTTTGATGATTTTGGTAATACTTGTTGATGATATCATATTTGGAGGAAATGACAATGAAAGTGACAAATTTGCTAAAGAGATGAAAAAGGAAATGAAATATTTTCTAGAATTATAGATTGTACAAAATAAAGAAGGAATCTTTATTTCTCAGACTAAGTAGTTGAAGGATTTACAAAAACATTTTGGTTTGAAAACATGCAAACCCATTGGAACACCTATGGTAACTAGACACAAGTTATCTACAAAGGATGAGACACCTAATGTTGAGTAGGAGAAGTATAAATCTATGATTAGAGGATTATGATATCTAACTCATACAAGGCCGGATATAGCAAATGCAATTGGAATTATTGCAATATTTCAATTTGATCCTAGAGAAGCACATTATGCAACATTCAAAAGGATATTTAGATATTTGAAAGGAACACTAGATTTTGGATTGTGGTATGGCAGATCTAATGATTTTATTCCAAGTTCTTATACTAATGTTGATTGGCCAGGTAGTATGGATGACAGAAATAGCACCAGTGGTGGAGCCTTCTTTCTTGGAGGAAAATTGGTTTCTTGACTAAGAAATAAGTAGGGTTGTACCTCACAAAGTATAGTGAAAGAAGAATATGTTGCAGCAACAAAAAATTGCAATCAAGTTGTTTGGATGAAGCAAATGTTGAAGGATATTAAGATTGAAATTAGTAATCTTGTTGTCATACATTGTGACAACACAAGCACAGTAAATATGTCCAAGAATCCAGTGTTGCATTTGAAGACTAAGCAAATTTCTATTAAGTATCATATGTTGAGAGAGAAAGCTACGAATAATGAAATTAAATTGGACTATGTGAACACTAAAGAGTAGATTGCAGATATATTCTCTAAGCCTCTTCCCAAATAGACTTTTGAGTATTTGTGAGGTATGATAGGGGTTATGCCCCTTCCTACATCAAAGTAGATGATGCAAGAGTGCATCAGTCTAGTGTAATAGAGCACCATTATTTTTTTAGACTAAATGTTGATGCTTCCTATATGGCAGAGTATCTGTGATGGATAGAGTCATCTAGGACTCTTGTTGGATGTTGTTTTGAATAGTCTTTGGAAACTTGAGCTAGTAAGAATCAATTGTTGCAGAGTTTGATGGTTGTTGAAACCTTTGACATTGATATCAATGGGGGAGAAGTTCAGCATGAAAAACATCATGAGAAGATCATAAGAAAGGACATCATGAGAAGAAAAGACAAGCAAGAACAAGTACAACATGTTTCAAAAGAGTACAACATAATTTCACAAAAAGAAAATTGTGGTATATCAATGAGGGAGAATAATTGAATGATTGATGAAGAGGATTTGAAAAGAAAGATTAACAGTCTTATTGGTATTATTGGAACTGGATGTTTTTCATCTATGTTGCCATCAATAACAAAGGAGGAGATTGTTGGATACATGAATGCTGATGATATTCCTATGGGGGAGTATTGTAGATATGTTACTAAACTAATATGTTACATTCATGACTGAGTTTGTCTTTGATGTCAACATAGCAGTCTTCTATGGTATCTGACAAAAAAAAAGTGAAAAGATCAAGTTGGTACAGATGGCTAGATGAGTATTCTCACTATCCAAGGTTATGGGAGATACTTCTAAGTATCTATTATATGTAGTTAATGCTAGATAAAGAAATGATAAGTCTAGAAGAAGTTATGTAAGTTTTGGTGATGTTTATTCTAAGATAGAGTTTACAGAGGCATGTTCTGGTAAACTTGTTATATCTCTTAGCAGAGTTGTTCTTATGAGAATCAAGGTTGAGGATATTAAGAAGAAATGTTGGTGATGATGTGGCTAAGTTCACTTGTGATAATATTACGTGTATGGAAAGATATTCAAGTTGCAAGATAGAGGATTAATGTTATCACTAAGTGTACTGTATTCTTAATGTGGTCCTATAATGATTAATTGAGAAGGTCTAACAACCGACTTAGGGAATTGTTTTATGGAATCAGCATAAAGGAAGGACATTTTCATTTATCATGAGTATTTATTAGAAGTGATTACAAGCAATAGAGAGAGTAAAATGTGAAGTTGAGCAGAGCAGAGCAAAAGTGAAGGAAACTTGATTGCCAAGATTTTGATGAGTGATCCAAGGTTTGATATTTGGATTGGATGTTCGTGATCTAGTCTACAAGGTCTGATAGTGATTGGTTTAGTTGATAGAACAAAGGAAAGAGGAACATAATAGTAAATTACATGTTGATTAGCGAGCTCTTCTTGTAGTTGAAATTGCATGTTTGGGTAGTGGGCTCATCTTGCATACATTGTACTACAACTTCTAACAGGGTTGGAATCTCCTAATAGGGATTCAAAGTCTCCTAAAAAGGGCTCATATGTACTAAATGTTGTAATAGACTCCTAATAGGATCCATCCTCTAACAAAGAATATTTATATTAGTACTTCATCTTGTGGGCATCATTCCCACTGGGTTTTCCCTCTAATCAAGGGTTTCCCTAGTTAAAATATCTAGTGTAATTGTCTATTTGCATCTTATTATGGTTGTTTTTTACTTTAATTGAATGGTTAAGTTTGTTTAAAGAAGATAATAAATTTAATGGTAGGATAACTAATTCACCCCACCCCCCTCTCAGTTATCTTCGTAGACTATTGTTTCTAACATCTCCTATATTGACAAATATAAGTGCTTCCAATGGCTTGTTGGCTTTAATGTATTGAAAGGGATCATGAGAAGTCCTAGTCTGTCAAAAGGGATATTAGGACCCCTTAAGATCCCTTAAGATCCCTTCAATTTTTTTTTTTTGAATGCATGTGCACTTAAGACCTTCTATCACCAGAGCAACTAGTAGATGGTGAGTATTCATCATCATCATCTGACATAGGCTCACATACATATCTTACTTCTTTCCTTTGTTGTTTTCCCCTTTCTTAATAGAATTCATTACTAGATTATCCATAGCCAGTTTTGTTCTTGGTATCTATAATGTTTTCTGTTGAACTAAACATTTTGCAGCCATTTGATATACAATCATAGTTTTCTCTTGGTCAATCATTTAGGCATGTAATTGAGCCTATAGATCTACAAAAGGGTTGAAATCTAGATCAAGTAGAAGAATAGTATTAGATCCACTTAGGGCACACTTGATAGCCATAATGTGTCAAAAGGGGCCATAAGGGGTCCTAGAGGTTTGAAATGAGCTTACATACATCTAAACTCAAATTCCTACATGTTTATGGTCTATGTATGTCCCAAATCTTAAATATGTATTCAAGAAGAATGTGTGTTTAATGAAGTAAATTTTGCATCACAATCTTTAGTTGTTGCAATAGCATCAAAAGCCATTTTCAACACAATATGATCACTAGACAATTTTGTATGCTACTTCTATGGTGGGATGTTTTCTTTCTTGTTTTATGAAGTTGGGTTATCTATATAATTTGTATTGCATATATTACTACAAGTATCAGGTATCATGTGCTAAATGAAACCAAGGTGAATGTTAACTAGGTCTTCCTAGAGTTAACAATATTAGGAACCATCATAAGATCCCTTAAAATATTGTTTCTTATTAAATAGATGTGCACTAGAGACCTTATCTCACTACTTGAGATACTAGTGGATGTTGAGTATTCATTATCATCATCTGACATCTAGGCTTGCATGAAAATCATGTGCTAATTGTAACCAAGGTGAATATTAACTAGGTCTTCCCAGTCTCAACAATCTCAGGAATCATTAGAGCCTATCAATGTATGAGACTCTTGGAGCTCAAAACCTATCACAAGCAATAGAGAAAAAGGAGGTGTTTGTTTCAACTATCATCAGTAGTAGAGAAAGAGGAGGTGTTTGTTTCAACTATCATCTATTTGCACAGGCTTCCACTAGGAGAAGGTATGTTCAAAAAAGGTTTGTATATGATTATCCTTGGATATATTGCCTATTCATCATTAAAATTATTGGCATCTAGAAGGCATAAAAAATTTAGAGGTCTTTTGGAAGTTATAACTTGTGAAGCTAATAAACCCTTTGTAGTTATCTACACTCTAACAATAATAACTTAAGATGATAAGATGGAGCATAAATTACAGCTACTATACATTCTTGTGTACATTGGGAAAAATACATTAAGAGGATATACTGAAATTTGATCCACGCAACAACAAAAAATGATGTGGTTGGCAATTAAATTTGTTGAGGTAGTTTCAAGAGGTCTATTATTAGAACATCCAAATCTTTTTGTAGGTTTATGTGAGATGTTAAAGGTTGGGTGCATCATAGATTTGATACTAATGCAATCAATGATATTCTCTAGTATAAGAACCTCCAAAATTTTAAAGAAGATGAGAGTTTCCTTTCAGGATTTTTTCACAATTTTGAAGAGTCCCTTGGGTAATATCAACCAAGAAGACATCAGATATCAAGAAGGAAAAGTTCAGAGATATAAGCTTGGAAATCTTGGAAAGCTAGGGTGCCACATAGTTATAAGAAATCAATTGGGCTAGCTACATCACCACATAAATTTAGGACATCAGCTAATCAATCTAATCAGCACGGTATTTTTCACCAAATTTTGTGGATGGATGGGACAATAGATTGAAAAAATTTAGGCAAGCATTTGAAAACATGAAAGAAAGCTCACCCAGTTCTTTGAAGATTAAGTTGGTAAGAATTTTATTCCCTTCATAATCATTGGATAAAGAAAAACTAGAAAGAAGGTCAGTCTTTCATCTTATGAGCATGATGGGGAATGTCTGCCATAAAATGCTCATTGTTTTAGAAGCTCTTGGTGCCAATAAAAACTATTGAATGGTGTCATTCAAACTTGAAAATTTACTGGGTGATGAAGTTCTAAAATTGGGGATCTAATACTATTCTTCTACCAAATCTAGATTTCAACTCTTTTGAGGATCTATAGGCTCAATCATATGCTTAGAGGATTGGCCAAGAGAAAACTTTGATTGTCTATCAAAAAATATTGTAGCGACCAAGAAGAAAACTAGCTATGGAGAATCTAGTTATGAATTCTGTTAAGAATGAAACTATTAACCAATTACTTGGGATTAAGAGAAAAAGCCCACTTGGTTAATGGAAAAGAGTGGTAAAGGCTTCTTGGACCCATTACAAAAGTTATAGACAATGACTTAAAGAGCTAGAAGTAAGATATGCATGTGGGCCTATGTCAGATGATAATGATGATAAATACTCACCATCTACTAGTAGGTAAAGTAGTGAAAGAAAGTCTTTAGTGCACATGCACTCAAAAATAAAGTTTTCAAATTGAAAAGTGACAAGTGTTGTGGAATTATCCATAGAGCAATGTGAATTCTATCATTTCCCCCAATCCATCTCTCCCTCCCTCCCTCCCTCCCTCCCTCCCTCCCTCTCTCCTTGCATCTCCTCCCCTCCTGCCCCACCTCTCTCTACATATCTCACTCTCATTTCTTTTGGTTCTTCATAACCTGATGAGGTTATGGAGAACTATAAACAATACTTCTAGTTCTTAATAACACAATCATGTTTTGTTAAGAATAACTTGGTCGCGTTATTTTGAAGTTCAGTTATTTTAATATGTTTTCTTGGCTTGGTAACAAACCAAGACCCATTTTGATATTTGATTAAAAGTACAAATAACTTGATCATGTTATGTGTACTTTTGACTTTTATTTCATGGTGTCCACTTTTTTGTACACCATCTTGGTGGGTATGCCCGACAATTTCTACACTTTGGTGCTTTATCAACTCAACACCTCTATGATTTAAAACCCATTGTAGGGTATGTACATTAGGGTTGGAACCAACAACACCAACTTTTTCCTATTTAGACATAGGTCGGTTTAACATTCATAGTAGCAGCATGAAATTGTATTCTTGCTTTAACTTAGTTTATGAAAATCTATCATTAAGTATGAGGAGAGGCAAAATAAAATAAAATGAAATTAATAAAATAAACAAGTTTTTCATGTAGCATCAGTCCATGTCTTGATTAGGGGAGGTAAGAGTGTAGTAGAGTGTATTGATCTGGCCTAGGAAACACAGATTGCTTGTGAGATAGCTGACTCACGTAGGCTACCTATAGGTGGTATCATAATAGGCTTGCAAGCCTGACATAGCTTATTCCCTACATGGAAGAAAATTGTAAAATAAAAATAACGACACAAGATGTGGAAAATAAATAAATTTTGCTTACAACTTTCTAATTTAAGATTGATTTTTGTGTAGATACTTATCTTAGTTGTAAAGGGGATGATTAAAACTTAAAAACAACATATAGTCATGATGTTCATAAGGAGCTCTCCACAAAGACTTTTTTCTTGAAGTCTAATGTAAATATCAATGTTTGGAAAGATGATTTTCTCAATGTTTGGAGAAATGGTTATCTTAATGTTATTGCAATGAAAGTAGATAGAATCAGAAGGGCTCTAGGAAGTTTTTGCCTATTTTCTTGGTTAACCATTGTGGATGATAGAAGAAAGAAATTTCTACCCTACATATTTGCAGTAGTTACTCCACTTGTCCTTTATGTATAGAGCATTTCTTCTATATATGCAATTGGCTATACAAATTTCAATTGAAATTATTGAATCAATTACTGTTCATTAGTAAGAGTTCAAACATAAAATCCAAAAAAAGTAAAATTATTGCAACAAATAATTTAGAGTAAAATATATTCATGTTATTCAATACAAATTTGAATCAATTACGATTTATTTGTAAAACATCATAGCTATGAGGAATCTACAATGTTCTAGATTCTAGAGGCTTTCTTTACATGGAAAACTACAAAAAAAAAATTTGTTTTTCATAAACAGAACATGCTTTAAGCTGAACTCTAATTCTAAAATTATTGCTAATGCTTGAGTTAAACTCGTAAGTGCATTTCCAAAATATATGCATGATGAAAAGAATCTTCACGTAAATTCTTCCTTATTCTAGGAAATATTAATGTTAACTTCCATGCATGACTCCTGCATATTTTTGCATGTAAAGTAATTTTAGTTTGAATGGTAGAAATTATGTTTCCTTACATAGCATTAATGTATCTCCTATCAATATTCAAATTGACTACCATACACCATCTTCCAATTCAACAACCATACATAATCACCACTCAATTAAGTATTTGACATATAATATCTAGTATATCCTTATTTAAATGTGACTTCCCCAAATCAAATCCCCATATTCAAGAAATAGACAAGTCGTTAAAAATTTAAACGAAGATTCGTAAAAATCCTCAAGAGGTTCACACATACACAATAACCACAAATTTCAAAGTCAAAACTAACATACATTATATCACAAATTTTTATAGTTTAATAATCATTTAAGGTAAGTTGTCAAAATTCGAATTGATCCAAGGAACTATCAGAATCTGGATGTCGAAACAGTCAATTTCAAATTTCAAAAACTTGAAAACAATTTCAATACCTGTCAAAATCAAGTGGGTCCCAAAATTATCACCTAAATTTTTCAAAACTAAAATTGAATAAATTAAAACCTTCCATGTTCTCAAGGATCCTGAAAAGATCAAGCTTCCCACAATTTTAAAATCCCAAAAAATAATTTAAGTTCATTGAAATAGACTAAGGACCTTCACTATGATACCTTGGACAACTGAAATAACTGCCACAGTCCTAAAGTAATGAATTAGAAAATTCTAACATCAAAAAATATAGAAAATTGAAGTAGATTGATGACAATGCAATAAAGTTCCAACAAAAATTCAGTTTGAGAATTTACCAGAAATTGCAAGCATGATTACACAATCACCAATTGACATGGATGTTCATAGCGAGACAACCAACAAAAACACAATACAGAACTTTCCAGATTTTCTCCAAAAAAATGCCTTACCGACGCAAGAGGCTCCCTTGCACTACACTGGCATGATAACTTGAAAGAATTGCAACCCAATCTCCATTCTCCATTCTCCATTCTTTTTAATACATCCACTACCAATAAATGTGCCTCGTTAGACAAACACAATTTTAAGAATTGCTACATCAAACAACTAGGGAATCTGTTATTTAAAACATTGAAAGAAAATGATTGATTCATTAAGATCCAAATTACCTGATCCCAAAATGTTTTTGTGGCCTTTGAATTTCATCAAATAATTTAAGAAAAATTTTGTAACCACTGTTTCATTCTTAAATATTTTGTAATCAAAGTCTTGTAACCATCTGCATAAATTGTAAATCCAACACAAACAAAATAGTGTACACCCAGCTTCTAGGCGAATGTTCATGCAGGGTGACACAAGACTATACTAGTAGATGGCACGCATCCTGTCATGCATAGCGCCACGCTTTCATAGCTAGGGTGAGCATTTTTAGTGCATAGTGCCACAATGACCTAACAAGACTTGACCTTTTTTCCATTTTTTTGAACAAGTAAATCAAAATGACTATCGGATCATCCAAGCACAAAGGAGAGAAGTAAATTATTAGTTTTTTTTTAATTTGCAAATAATAAAGATCTTAGTTTAGAAGGAATATTTTAGAGGTAGCACAAGTTCCCAAGCACAAACTAATTGCACAAACCAATTGCAAAAGAGAGGTGAAAACATTAGTTCCCGGCATTGAGACAAACAGTAACAAGAAAATGCAAAATTACGACAGTAATATATTTCCATTTCAAAAGATTATCTTAAAACAACTTAACGTGAATCTTCTTTGCTAGAACAGTTGGTCCAAGTATTCGTGACTTTCACAAGTCATGGCGACCACAGATTGACAGTGATGGCCAACTAAATTAATCAAACAAATCCTGACTTTCAAAGTCATGCCATAATAAGTGGAGAGTCGACTCCCTCCAGAAGCAATGTAGCAAGAAATATGGACCATAAATTTGTCTCACTTTACTAGTTCAACAATGAATGAATGAAGAAATACAGCTGGATCTCTTTTATTAGTGAAGCTTTGAATCGAACGCGTCTTAAATTTCGCAAGCCATGGTGTGAAGAATTGACTCGACCCCACTGTCTGTTTGGCAAGCGGAATACAAGTGGAATAGTTATATGTAAATTCTAAAAAATTTGAATTCTTCATTTGGATGCACCAAAATGGAATTGGAATACGAAGTAAAATAGGAATACGTATTTCAATTTTAGCCTAAAAATGAGATTTTGCAATTCCACCCAAATAGGTGTTATTGGAATACGTATTCCTATTCCACTTTTTTTAATTTTAGAAAACATAAATTTTGAGGTCCACGAATTCCCATCAAATATTGGCTGAACCAAACAGCGAATAAGAATACCTAGCCCCATTTTCTATTCCAGAATACGTAATCCTATTTCCCTATTCCTATTCCCGCAGCCAAATGACCCTCATCAACGAATAAAAATGGGTGTCATTCTTCGAACAATCGTGGAGAGCCATCCTCCAAAATATTAAGCCATTGATGACCGGCCAACAAATTAAAAGATAATGATTTGACATACCTTTGAAATACTTGATAAAATTTATAAAATATTGATTCTTATTTGTCCTTACAATCCAAGCGCAACTTCGTTGCACTAGACAACCCATTAGCGCGGTAGTTCAAGTTCAACATTGACTATCTCTTTCACAGCCGTCTACATTTATCACCTCCTCTCTCAGCGCCATTACCATCTACCTATTTACTATCCATATATTCTTTCCACACTGACTCTCATAGATCTCTCCAGCAATCACTTGAATGGAGATATTCCTCTTGATTTTGGAAAGTTGAAGGGGCTAAAAGTTCTAAATCTGTCCGTGAACGATCTCAGTGGAATTATTCCACCGAGTTTAGGAGATATGGATCAACTTGAGGCATTAGATTTTTCTTCAAACAATCTCTCAGGAAATATTCCTTTGGTGCTTCAATCTCCAAGCTATTTGGCGTATTTAAATTTGCCTAAGAACGATTTTTAAGGAGGTATACCACAAGGAGGCCAAATGATCACATTTGAATATACATCATGTTCTGGAAATCCCAATTTGAACGGATGCCCACTTCCAAAGAATTGCTTGTGGCCGAAATTTGCACCTCCTCCTCCTCCTGTAAGTGATGGTGAACATGAAGAAGAAGAGGAGAGCGAGCAGATTCCCTGGTATCAAATTGGAGTAGGATGGTCATATGGAGCAGGTTTTCTGATTGCTGCAGTGTTATTGCTTTCAGTAAGAAAGAATTGGAGAATGAAATACTTCAAGGGGGCTGATACTATTCTGAAGTCTTTGTTTCCTTTTGTGCGTGATAGGAGATTATGAAGGCTTTGCCAAAGCAGCGCAGGTTTTTGAGCTTTACTTTTGCAAGTAGCTCATATCTATGTAGTTTAATTTAATTATTGAATATCTATAGATTAAGTTATTGTTGATCTCTTATAAAATTTATATTGTTAAGTTTTTAATTCTCATCTGATCACACAAATTAGTCATCACAGATTCCTTCTTTACAGTTCCTTAAAATTACAAACCAATATCAAAGTAAAATTTGATCTCTGTTCATTTGTCCTTTTATTCGACATGGACTCAATTATATTCCAAGAGATAAGAATCAATTCTATTGTACGATGTTCTTGCTTGTGTGATTCTCAGGCCTTTGATGATTTCTCCACATATACTGTTTTGTTTCCAGAATACTAGTAAAAAAATGACTATATCGCATCAATACTATTCATAGTCTTTGTCACGTCCTTGATATGGTGTTGGTTTGACCCCTTGTTATTTTTTTTTCTTAATAAGCAATCATATTGCTGAAGTTTTGGACAGTATAATTTTTAATTCATTTATGACAGTAAAAAAAAAATTTCTGTTGCCCTAAATCTATTTTCTGACCTTAAATCATATTTTATGAATTAGAAAATGTAAAAAATATCCAAAAAGAATAAAGATGTAATTAATGCTCTTATCAGTGGTCCTGCTGCCTATTGGAAGAAACTACCGTCCATGATTGCTGATCACTGACTATGCAAAGAAAGAAATGTCATGATTTGATCAAAATTTTATGCTAAAAACTATGGTCGAAAGTTGATGAAAAATTCACATTGCTTATAAAGAACATATATATATATATATATATATATATATATATATATATATATATATATATATATATATATATATATATATATATATATATATATATATATATATATGTTCCACCTAGATTAAATCTATTTGTTAGATTTTGTTCAGCCATCATGTGAAATTTAATTTAATGCGCCTAGTACTCTTTGTTGGCTAGAGGCTATTGGGCATAGTTTGTGACTTCAAAGTTCATCATTTACAGGAGAATAATTTCAATTAGGAATTGGGTTGTTTATGATTTACATTGCTATAAATTGAAATTGCTAAGAATAAAAGCTTATTAACTTTGTTTGTTCAACTAGAATAAAAAAAAATTCTTATGTCAGTTGTTTTTTTTATCATGAATTGAGGATGATAAATTAATTATCTTATTTATTATAAGATTTGCATTCTTTTTAAAAATAATTTTATTTTACTTTAAATTTTTTTTTTTTCAAGATTAAAAGAATTTAGTTATCTATTAGCAAAATAGCTTTTAAATATAAAATCTAAAATTTTGAAAAGCTTAATTTAAGATTGGGCAATAAAAATAACATTACTTATCTAATTTTAAGTACTAAATTTAATATTTTTAAAAAAAAATAGTATGTTTGAATGGACTTTCTAATTTTAAATTGATCCATAAATTAATATTAGCTATCTTCATTTAAATATTACTTCTTGTATATATGATTTTTTTCAATAACTTATAAATTTAATATTTTATTTTTCTATTAAAATAAATGTTTTTGAAATTAAAAGTGACCAAAAGCAAGGGGGTCGGCCCTTAACAATCAAAAGGCTAGTAACCAACACATTACCAACCAGTAACAAAAATAGTAAAAAAGAATAGGAGAACCAACAGTCAAAGACAAAAACCTAAAATCAGAGAGCTAGAACCAGAAAGGAACCCTAGCAACTAACCAAAGTCCAATGAGGCACCCAGGCCTAATAAAAACATAATTACAACTGATAACCAGCAAAACTATAACTATCATGACAGTATATAAAGTCTTTGGATCCATGGACCCCAAAAGAACAGAAATAAAAAAAAGACTTAGATTTCTTTTTTCCCTTTTCCTCTTGCATGAAGAAGAATTTGGGCCCAGTCATCAGCAAGGAACTTAAAGAGTAATTTATTGTCCTCCATGTCCAAGCCAGCTTCCTCCTTCTCCTATGCCAGCAATTGGAGGGTAGTTGCAGCAGCATGAGTAACTTTAAGTCCAAACTTGGAGAACGTGAAAAACCCCTCCTCCAAAGCTTTGATTCCCTCCTCTAGGTTTATGTAATGCTCCTCCACCATCACAGTCTCCTCTTTATGCTCCTCAACCTTCTTAGTAGCAACCTCCTTCATTTTTTGTCCCTTTGGTTTATCCTGCAGCACCCGTGGGTTAGAAGAAATCTTCGAATTTTCCTTAACAAGGGAAGAAATGGTAATAGGGGAATTATCCTTTTTGCTCATTTCATCACAAAAAGTAAGGGGTTTAAGTGAGAAGATAGCTAAAACATGGGTTGTCCTAGTATTACTTTCTTTGTACTCCGACAGTTGAGTTTGAGTGTCATCCATCAAAATGTTCCCAAAATTGAAACCTTTTTCTCCCTCCTCATTACCATCTTCCTTTTTAGAGTTGGAAAATATTTCCTCCTCCCTTCTATCACTATTATTGTCTGAGCTATCTTCTTCAACTTCCTCAATAGGGTATCTGATTGACTTTTGCTTACCCCTAGCCTGGGACTGAGCTAGCCTACCAGACCTTCTTCTTGCTTTTCCCCCAATATCTTCACCAGAATCCTCTTCAACAACCTCTACCACATTATCAACTTTTAATTTCTTGTTTCCCTTATTTTCTATGGCTATGTCAAGTTTTTTTCTTTTTCTTAGTATCTTTACTAGGAGATGGTGTAGGAGTATGGATTTTCATCCCCATATTGGAGCTCGAGGGGGAAATCCTACTATGGCAGGGGTTTTCTACAAAAACCTCTCTGGGGGGACATAAAGCTAAGTGGAACTGATACAGACGAAAAATTAACCTCTGATGGATAATGGTGAAGTTTAGGCCTTTACTTTTTTTTCCCCTAATATCCTTAACCATATCCTCAAGCGAATGCAGAAGAAAAAACAGAATGGAAATGAAATCCCTATTTCTAAAATGATTCAGCAAGGGAAAATGATAGTAATAGCATACTCCAAACCTGCCTTATAGGGTTAGATACTTCATTAGGACCAGACACACATCATCCCAGGGCTCAGGTAGCTTATCCCATTTAAACCCTCCTCTGTAGTGAATCAGCTCCTCATTCTCCACAAAGAATTTTTTCATGCTATTCTCATCCGAGACTTCGGTGACTTTCTTCCACTTTTTTCCCTTCATTGTGAGTCCTGTTGCCATGGCAATAACTTCCTTCGTGACTTGAAACGTAATGCCGTTGATTGTGACCTTCCTATCAACCCAATTATTCACAAATTGTAACGCACAATTTTCATCGTGCCTAGCCATGGACAACATATATGGCAAAAAACCCCTTCTTTCAAGAGATACCAAGTCGTCATCCTGTCCTTGAAGTTCTCAAGTCTCGTTGGTTCCAACCAATTCAGATCACCTCCAATGTCAATTTCTCCACTATCCTGCTTCTCTTCCTCAGAAATACACATCAGAACTTTATCACTTTCCAAATATCTGTGGCTGCTCTCTTGCTTTAATCCTTTGGGGGAATAGGGATCAAAATTACAGACCTGCATATGATGTGCACTAGAATCCCATAACATCTTATTATGAGATTCATGGGTATTAAAAAACCTAATTTCCTCTCCCCGTTGATTTTTGACATCCCAATCCATAATATCAATCGTACTTCCATTTGGGAAGCGATTCAGAGCTTGCCCCGAGTTACCATAATTGTGAAAAGACAATTTCCTTAATTCATAATTACTCCACTTATCATTTGTAAGGCCACATCTGTCTCTTATTTCCAAAACGGTAAAGTTAAATTTAGTGAAAAAGTTCTCCATCTCGCCAAAATTGGCCTTACTTTTAAATTTAGTGATCATCATTTTGAATTCTGTGGCCTTTTTCCTTGGATATCAACATCCTTAGATTTTCATTGATATCAACTAAATTTTCCCAGCACATGATTGTCCTAACGTTAAACCCCATGGTAGCCGCATCATCTACCACTTGATTACCCTCCCGGTAGATATGCTACAGGTGGACCATTCTCATTTCCTCCAGTATATTTTTAATATCCAAGATGATATTTCTAATCTTCCATCCCACTTTTGCCTACCTCTTTACCCAATCGATCACCAGTTTAGAGTCCCCTTCTATAGTTAACTCTAAAATGTTTCTTTCCCTAGAGAGTTGTAGACCCCATAATAACACCATAGCTTCTGACACATTATTGCTACCAATCCCCACCTGGCCTGCATAAACCAATAGAACATCACCATTCCTGTCTCTCAGCACACCACCAGCTGCTCCCTATCCTCCTTTCGCAGCTCCGTCAAAATTCAGTTTATACTATGTGATGGTGGGTGGTCTCCATATTGTCTATTGTCTCCTCCTCCTAGCAGAGCTATCAAAAAGGAAGAAGTCCTCTTGACATCCCCAATTCTCAGCCACAATGCCTTCAAGTCTTTTGGGTTCCTCCTTTGGCATCTTGTATTTAGCTACTCTTATATTTTCCTTCAATAGTTTTTTCATCACTCCAAAAACCACTTCAACCGTCCTATTTTCTCCCCTGAATATCTTGTTATTCCTTTCTTTCCATATGTGCCAGCATACATATGGTGGGATAAACTTCCATAAGAGGATTAGTCTTGGATGATGGAATGGGCAATCCCAATTATCCACAAACTGTCCCAAGTTATCTTTCATGACCCATACCACCCCCAATCTTTCCCAAACCTTAGTCCAAATGTCAACCACAAACTGACATTCAATGAAAAGGTGATAAATACTTTCTTCCTTTTGTTCACAAAGGCAGCAATGGTTTGTTATGTAGAATCCCCTTTTTTTCAAATTATTGATTGTTAAGATTTTTCCATGTTGAACTATCCACCAAAAGAAATTAATCTTAGGTATAAGGTTACTGATCCATAGCTTACTCCATGTAGTTGGGCTTAGTTCTTTACTGAACATTAGGGTATAAGTAGATTTGACAGTGAAGTTCCCAGTCAGAGTTAAATCCCAAGCTAAGACATCTTCCTATGGCAGCATTGGGATCCTCTATTCCTTTATTAGTTCTTCTAGTTCCTCTATGAGAATACCTATCTCCTGCGGATAATCCTCCTTCAACAGCTTCTTCTATCTCCTCCCCTGATCAATGTAGTCTCCCACTCTAACCCCTATGTCCTCCTTAAGGAGTTCCATTAAACCACTATATTTACTTAAAGCCAGTGGTTTCCCCTCCGTCCACTTGTCTTCCCAAAACCTTATATTGAAGTTATTGCCCATAATCCACCTCAATCCTTCTCTTAGCAGTCCTCTATTTCTAATAATGTTCTACCAAATCTTTGAACCACTTGGGAAGTGATTATTATACAGGTTCCACCGAAAGGAGGTATTGGACAAATATTTAGCTTTCATAATATTTCCCCACCCCGTGTTTCCTTCTGCCAGTCTCCATCCAATTTTTTTAAGGAGAGCTTTATTAAGGTCTTTCATTCTTCTAATCCCAAGCCCCCCCTTAGCTTTTGGTTTACACACCTCCTCCCAGTTGACCAGATTCAATTTATTTTTCTCTTTAGTCCCTGACCATAGGAAATTCCTTTGAATTCTCTCAATTTTCTCGGCCATATTAAGATTAATCTTAAATATGGATAAGAAATAAATAGGGATTCCCTGAAGGGTAGCAGCAATCAATTGAAGTTTTCCGGCATTGCTTAATATCTTCCCTTTCCACCCTGCAAGCTTCTTTTGAATTCTCTCCACTATCAAATTCCAAAATTCACTAGACACCTCCTTGGTAGTGAGGGGGAGGCCTAAATAAGTGTTTGGGAGGCAAGTGGATTGGCAATCCAAGATTTTCCTAATCCTTCTTTGAAGTGAAGGATCAGTGTTAAAGAAATAAATCTTTCTTTTATGGTAGTTCACCTGTTGCCCTGAGCTTTCTTCATAATTATGTAAAATCATTTTCTAGGCTTTAGCCTCCATGATTGAAGATTCTCCAAATAGGAAGGTGTCATCCACAAATTGTTGAATAACCTCAGCTTCAGCATTAGTGGCTGGTTTCACACCTTTAAAATAAATGTTGAGTCTAAATATTATTAACATATTTTTGAAAAATTATAGAGTAATGTTGATATGACTAATGTAAAAAATAATTTTATTTTACTTTGATTTTTATTTCCGAGATTAAAAGAATTTAGTTATCCATTAGCAAAATATCTTTTAAATATAAAATCTAAAATTTTGATAAGCTTAATTTAAGATTGGGCAGTAAAAATAGTATTACTTATCTAATTTTAAATACTAAATTAAATATATATTTTATTTTAAATAGTATGTTTGAATCAACTTTCTAATTTAAAATTGATCCATAAATTAACATTAGCTATCTTCATTTAAATATCACTTCTTCTATATATGATTTTCTTCAATAACTTATAAATTTAATTTTTTTATTTTTCTATTAAAATAAACATTGAGTCTAAACTACTGGGAAATATATTATTAACATATTTTTGAAAAAGTATAGACTAATGTCGATATGATTACAATTTAATTAATAAATAAATATAATTCTCATGATAAAATTAAAGAATTATTTCTATTTAATTCTTAGAGTTTAAACATTAATTATTTTAGACTCGATTAAAAAAAATGTATCTAGACTTTATTTTCAAATAAAATTTAAAAATTAAATTGTAAATATTAAAATTAAAACTAGATATGATGTAATCTTCATTTTTTAACATATAAATGTTCTTTTTTTATTCTATTTTCCATGTTTCCTAATCAAATCATTATAAATTTTACAAATAAAGTAAATTTTATTCATTCTATAAAATGGTCAATTACTATTAAAATTTTACAAATAAAATATTCAACATAAAATATTTTCTTACCAAGCATTAATCATTATCAATTTTACAAATAAACTAAATTTTATTCATTCTATAAAATTGTCAATTACTATTAAACTTTTACAAACAAAATCTTCAACTTAAAAAATTTTATTACTAGATTACAAATTATGCTAACAAATACAACCCTAAGTGTGACCCTAGAAGGCAAGGACTCCAGCTCTCAAAGAGCTCTTGTTTGTAATTACTTTATTTGCTTTGTTCAATATTTTTAAATAAAAAAAAAATACTAACTATATTGTATCCATTTGGCATACTGAGTACACCTAAGACAAGGCAAATTTATTCTATATGCATGAACAAAAATATTTTTAATGAGGGCAATTAAAGATGTATCAACCCTTAAGAAAACATAGCCCACAATGCTAGATTATTAATAATAGTTAAATATTTCCTTCTTGAGTGCCTAAATGCTATCTCTATATAGACCTGTCATTTGGGCTAAATTTTTATCTTTATCTTGACCTATAAGTCAGGCCAATTGCATATCTTTGATGCTAAATACTAGATGTTTTAGCGCAAGAAATATATTTCTGTACAAATACTTCCAACCCTTTACTACTTAGGAAATTCATGAATAATGAATTTTTCTACTTATTCAATCATCATATGTGATAGATATCTCTACAAAATAAGTTGAAAAACATGAAAAATAAAAGGCAAATCAAGCATACAAAATTTCTCTTTGGGTCCATTTGGTTCGTGGAATTGTAGAAATCAAGATTTCTTCAAATCTTGGTTTTGTCAAATCAAGGTTTTGCAAACCTTCATTCCTATTTTTGGGATTTTACTTGAACTATTTTTTTCACTCGGAAGATGTGTGTGAAGATGCATTTTTATGTGTAAACTTGGAGTTGAAGGTAAACTTCAAAACATAGTGCAATCTATTGTTTTTACACTCCTCAAAAAACATAACCAGGCTATGATTTTCAATTCCTACTTGCTAGTAGGAAGTTAGAAAACTTAGTTTTGAGACAAAATTGGAAGTCACAAATTCTAATTCCAATTCGCCAATTTTGAAACAAATGCAAAAAATTTCAAATTTGGGTTATGAAAAGCCAATTCCTATCATCTTCCACAAAACAAATGGGCCCTTAGTTAAAAATGCCCCATTGATAATTGTCAATACAAACCTCATGTCACCTGTATTAAGTTGTTGACTAATTTATAAGGTTCATTATGAACACTTCTATGAGTTCTATTACAGGTCAAATAATCTAGTCTCTAGACTATCCTAGCAGCATATGCTTAAGACCTTATAAACCAAAAATATCAAAAAAAATTCAAGTCAAAACTCTTACAATGGTTGTGGCATCTTTATTAGGAATTACTTCACCATACTTTTTGCTTATGAGATCATCATATCAACCAAGTCTTCTATGTTTCCTTATCTTTAAATTGTTTCTCCACATTTTTTTGCAAATACAAATATAATTTCTTTTTGTACCTTCTTTGTGGCCTTCTCATACACTTCCAAATCAAACCATTTCAACTAGGGAATATAACTCCCCGTATCAATTACCTCAAGGAGCATAACTGGTTTTTCAATTATTTGGGTTAATAAATCTATTGAAATCACTTATTCCTCTTCAAAATACCTAACATCCCAAACCTTCAACACTAAACTTCAAAATTCGGTTTTGAAGAAACACCTCTCTAGTTTAACAAAACTCTACAATTGTATATGTTGAAATAAAAGGAAACAAGAAATGTGCTTTATTGATTTATTGAATTCTCTAGGGTCTGAATGATTGGATTCTTATGGAAGACATTGCTAACTGTGAAACATTCTTTTGGCTAATCCTGAAGAACTTATCACTGACACAGAGAGATCAAGTATTTAAAATGCATAATGGTTCCATACAGTGTTGACAATGAAGTTAATGAAGATCTTAAAATAAAAGCTCTTATGTTATATTAATAACCAAACAAATTAAAAAACAAAGCATAAACAAAGAACAACTAAAATTAGAATAAAAACATTATTTTTATTGAATGTGTTACAATTCTAAAAATATAGAATACATTATAAAGAAAAACTAAAACACTTAACCTTGACTGCTGATTAAGGTAGCTAATAAAAAATCCTAAACAATAACATGCAAATAGATTGCATGAAAACAATAGTTTTGCATAATATGCAAACAAATTAAAAATTAACAAAAACAATGCCTACAAAGCTAACTGCAACATGCAGTTTTATTAAGCATTAAATAAATAAAATAAACAAAATTAAGAAAATGATTCAAACAATGTGAACTGGAGCTCCATTGAGAATGCATTCAATGCATGACCAATCCATGCCTTCATGAGTGGAAAGTCCAGAGTGATGCGGTGAAGGCAGTGGTGCATGGGCAATGTATGCTTTCACTTAAAATCTGGTCAATTGGTTTGGTTTTATATGTCAAAGATGAAAGTTTCCAATTATAGAAATAGATGCATCTTATAATTTCCATTGTCTTTTTAGCACAATTATTGCCATAGGAAAAACGGTGGCTGCTCCTTATAGAATAACACACGTTCTAGAAATTATCGTCCATGATTATGATCATTTCCTAAATCTCATGTTCAATAATATTACATCATAAATATTATGATGTATATTTATATATATTTTGATTTATTTTTTTGAAATTAATGTTTAAATTTTAATAATTTGTTTGACTTTCATTTTTATGTGAACTCCTAAATTTTCTCTCTATAATTTAAATTGGCATTATTTTTATATATCTATCTCCAATGTGGTTCCTTCCTTTGAGGATAAAGTCCATCCTCAAAAAACCCAATTTCTTTTCCCATGTCCCCTAAAACTTGTGATAACATTTACTAGCACTTGCACCTTTGAAGGGTGAAAGGATTACGTTGATAGGGTTATCTATATAAAATATTAAATTATCTAGCTATCCCCCCATATATATAGTTCTATCTCTTCATCTCCCCATTCTCTCTCTCTCTCTCTCTCTCTCTCTCTCTCTCTCTCTCTCTCGCTCTCTCTCTCTCTCTCTCTCTCTCTCTCTCTCTCTCTCTCTCTCTCTCTAGATAATCATCACCTTTATGCATCACTCTTAAGGTCATGGTGAGACTATGGTTTTTTGTCAAAAAATTATTTTTCATGTTTTATTTAGAAATTTTAGTAAAATACTAATACTTGATTAATTAGAATAAATAATATAATATGCAAATTATGTAGTGTTGAAGGGAGTACCTTCCATACACATAAAACTAAGTGTGAAATTCCTAATTTATTCATGAGAAGTTTCAAGTAATCTCTAAAACATAATATAAAGTCAGAAACAATTTTATAATTATTGTTAAAATTTAAAATTATTATTACCTTTTGATTTTTCATAAATTCGTTCTTCACAAATTTAAAATTATATCATTGACTGCAAAAATGAATTCTTAAGTGTATTTAGAGAGAAATGAATGAAATAAGAACATTGGTTAATGCGAACATTACTCTTATGAGTCAAATGATTGAAATTTTTTACCAAAATTCACTTAACGTATCAGAGCCCAAGTTTCTTCATTGGGAGCTCTGGGTATATTGGAATGCCACTAGTTGGTAACTAGTTGAACTGAAACAAAACCTAAACTATGATATGTATTTATTACAAACTTGAATACTTGAACTAGTTAACCGAAATCAAAACTTGAAATATTATAAGTATCTTTTACAAACTTGAACTCCAAACTGAAATGAAATGTAAACAATGTTATGTATCTTTTGCAACTTGAACACTTGGAAACTTCAAACTTGAACACTTGAAACTTGAAACTTTAGACTTGATACTTGAAACATAGAAAAAGGAAAAACTCATGAGTTGGATTTCAAACATACTTTCTTATGATTATGCTTTAAGATAGTATGCAGCCTTTGATTATTTTTGCAAACATTATGTTGTTCTTGTTTGGTTGTTTTCAGTAAAGTTACAAACTTGAACCTAAATAGTTTGAACAAGGAAAAAAATTATAAGCAATGGAACTTTTTAACATGAAACTTGGAAACTCATAACATTTATGTTCTTGACTTTTGATTTATGTCTATGCATTATAACCTTTATGTTTTTTAATGGAATTAGAGATGTTGATCTTTTGTTTGGAGTGTTTTAGGGGATCTATTTTAGTATTTGTTAAAAAGATGAATGTTGGATCAATATGACTTTCAATTTATTATTAAACCAAAAACATATTGCTCTAAGTGACTAGAGGTATATACATAGTTAACTTATATTATTAGTTTCTTAAATGAGCTTTTTGTTTGACATTATAGACAATACTCTTTGACTTTTAATTACCTTAGTCATTGTAGCAAGGTTCCAGAAGTAAGCCTAAGTCTAGGGGGAGTGGATGTAATGTGTACCCCTACTTGACTTTTCTAATTTGTTTTCACTGGATTCTTTTAGGCCTATTCTATTATTATGTTTTATGATTAGCAGTGTTGGGTTATCAGAATTGATTAGTTGTGTTTCATATTCAGTTATTGAATGATGTTAGTTAGATAAATGATTTTTGTGTGGTTTCTAGGGATACTTACCCCATACTTGCATGTGTATGGTGTGCATATATATTTTTCTTATGTATGACATTTCTGATGTGGTTAAGGAAGGGAGACATAGTCACCTACTAGTCAGGATCTACATGATGCACCACTTCTTGCCATTGCCTATTTAGTTTAGAATATTGTGTTTGTACATGCATGGATTTTATGTAGATTACAGGTACCAGAGATCGACTTCTCTGAATTGCTAGGATGAGTGTACCCTATTGCATTATCTCAATGGTAAGAGAAGGGAGATAAATTCTTGAGTCCAAATCCTAACCCTTTAAACCCATTTTTCCTAGAAAATTAGGACAAGTATCAAAGATGTTTACCCTTCCAAATTCATCGTATGACATAAAATTGTGATTATAAGCCTTTAGTTTGATTTTGTATGTGGTATTTATGATAGGTTTTCATATTTCATCTTATAGTTCTTTGGTATTTTTCTATTAATTAAGTATAATTAAAAGATTAATTAATAATTTAATTTAATGGAACATTATTATGATATTTTGATATTTAATTATATTTAATAAATTGGGAAATTAATTAAATAAAAATAATTAAATTAAAAGATAAAATTATAGTTTTATTTTAGAGCATAATAATATTTAATTAATTTAATAATAATATATTTAGAAGGTCATTTGTAAACAAATGCTAAATATTATTTTTACTTAAGTTAATAAATATTTTTTCAATTAATTCTTGAAAAAGAAATTAAAGAATGGAAAATATATTAAGTTATTAAAGAGTTTTAAAATTGCATAAATTATGCATGAGATTAAAATATAATAAATTAATTTAAAAAGAGAAGGCGAGTAGATTTAAATAAAGATATTTAAAATTGCATAAAGTGTGCACGAAGTTTCAAAAAAGATAGAGAGTTAAAAAGTTGTGAGCAAGGAGTCCTCTCAAGTGATCACACAATTAGTGCCCCAAATATAGGAGAGAACTCCTTATCAATGATTGAGGGTTCATTTTCAAGGGACTAGGGATTTTTGGAGAAAGAATTTTTCAGAGAAGGTTTTGAGAGAAAGATTTCTTTCACAATCTTTTGAGTGTTTGCAATTTTAGCATCAAAACTAGATAGATCCTTGTGTTTTGATCACCCAGTTAATTAAGTTATTTAAATATTCTATCTTCTTTGTGTCTGTGAATTGTTTGTCTAGATTTTCTTCTAACGAATCTTTCAATATTATATTTTGGATTTATTAGAATGCGTATAGGTTTCTTCTGTATATGTGGAGATTTAAAATATTGTTAGAACCCTCTTTCAATAGATTTAAAGTTGAAAATTAAACTAGGAAGGGTTTTGAATGGAATGGAAATTTTTATATTGAAAATTTGTATGGTTGGCCATATTTTTTCTATCAGAGAATGGCTAAGACTTATATATATATATATATATATATATATATATATATATATATATATATATATATATATATATATATATATATATATATATATATATATATATATATATATATATATATATATATATATATATATATATATATATATATATATATATATATATTACATTGGGATTTATTTCAAATGAAATTGACTTAAAACAAAAATAAAATAAATAAAATAACAAAATTTAATAATAAAATAATGGTGGGGAGGTGGGGCCATTAAACCCACACCTCTCACCATGGCAGTGGGTTGCCATGTATAATAGGGTACCAGTTGTCATGACTGGCCCCTACTATGAACAGTAGTACCTACTGTCATGGTAGGCCCCTACCATGAACAATAGTACCTACTGTTATGGTAGGCCCTTGCCATGAACAACAGGGTTACCTATTGTCACGGCAGTGGGGCTGTTGTGGATAGTAGCCATATTTGATATGGCCATGCAGACCTTAAGTGCTTGTAATTAATTCTTTTTAAAAAAATTGTTATTAAATTTTTTTTTATAATATTGTGTGTGTGTGTGTGTGTGTGTGTGTGTGTGTGTGTGTGTGTGTGTGTGTGTGTGTGTGTGTGTGTGTGTGTGTGTGTGTGTGTGTGTGTGTGTGTGTGTGTGTGTGTGTGTGTGTGTGTGTGTGTGTGTGTGTGTGTGTGTTAAAAATTATGAAATTTTAATAATTAATAAAGATTTTAGGTTTTTAGTTGTAATTTTATTTAATTAAATTAATCAATTAAATTGTTATTAATGTTATTAATAAAATAATGGTTATTTCATTAATAATTTTAAAATAAGTTATTAAAGAAGTTAATGATATTTAATTAAAAGTTTTAATTATTTATTATTAAAATATAATTGGGGAGTAGAAATGATTATCGAATTTTAATAATATTTAATTAGAGTAATTAATTATATTATTATTAAAATAAATTAGAATTGTAAGTTGTGAATGATTAATGGGTGAACTTGGAATTTTCTTAGATGAATTTTATACGAAAATGATTTTTATTGTGATTTGGAAAAATTGTTCTAAAAAGAGAATGGGCTAATTTGTAAGGATAAACTGTGAATCTCATCTACTTGAAACATACATTGAAATGAAAACTTTACCTTACTATTAACTCAACTATGTGTTTTCAAAATCAAACCAACTATAAACCTACTTTGTTATCTGTAAGTTGTCTATGTTTTGGGTTTGGGTTGACTAGAGTGTTGACTAGTGTTAGGATGTCTACCAAAGGCTTGGGAATTCTATGTTTGTGATGTTAAGATTATTTGATCTTGATCTTTTAAACTCAACCATGGTATTGTGATTGGTATGCTCTATGATGAGTTTAGTTATATTGTTGGTTCTTGCTTTCAGTGTCCTTGTGGGATAATGAGATGGATGTTACATGACATATTTGACTTAACCTTTTTGAGTCTTTGATCAGTATTTTTGGAATGTTTTCCAGTTGTTTGTAAAGAACTGATGGGTTATTGTGAATTATCTTTTGATGCTTTCCAATCACTTGTATAGGATTGAGGAGAAAATTGTGATTTTTTGATTTGTACTTTTATGAGCCTAGGGTAGGTAATCTGTATGTTAAGTTGGGAAGTGGCTTGCAATGGAGGTTGGGGCGCAAAGTGGCTACCAGGGTAACCCATTATAAGTAGTTTAATAAGTGATAACATTTCATTAAATGGGTTTAAAATGAATTAATAAGATATTGGTACCATAGAAAGTCACTAAGGGGTTGGAGGATTAAAAGACTAGTTGGGTAACCTTAGAGTTG
Source organism: Cupressus sempervirens (assembly GCA_028749045.1). Classification (NCBI taxonomy): domain Eukaryota; kingdom Viridiplantae; phylum Streptophyta; class Pinopsida; order Cupressales; family Cupressaceae; genus Cupressus; species Cupressus sempervirens. The sequence continues at coordinate 110,462,408 of CM053793.1, forward strand.
GCTCATTAGTATGCCTTGTCAGTAAGAAAGGATACTAGTGTTGCATAGAGTCATTGGGGGGTAGGAGGATTAAAAGACTAGCCAGGTAACCCTAGAGTTGGTTCGTGTGATGACACTTGCTCGCTAGTAGTATAGATTTCCTACATGTCTATGTTTGCCTCTGGGTCTAGATGTTGATTTATCTTGGAACCTTTGAATTAGATTACTTTTAGGGTTTCCTTGACTTAGATATTACTTTTGATTTTTGGATTGATATCCTATTTGGGACTTGAAACTATCTCCTCAATGCAATGGGAGTGGGCCTTTATGGGTTACGATGCAGTCAAGTAGTAGTGCTTTTTACTCTTACCTTCAAGATCCGTTTGTTGATGCCATGGCTAGAGTTCCTTGTCTAAATTTCCTTACATTCAGTCTTGTGTATTATGATGGAAGATTATATCTTTATGATGGATGATTTCACTTAATGTATTGTATCTTTATTTCATAGATTGGAAAGGGATGATGTATCTATTTTTATAAATGTATATTCTTTTAGCCTCTCATACCCTATGGCATGTACAGTGGATGATTGTGCATTCTGAATTTTATTGCCAAGTGGCATTTGGAACAAATATATATTATTTAAATAGACTTGGACTTATAATTATTCTTTCATGTGGACTTGGTATTTTTAAGACTTAGTATTAATTAAATTTAAATGTGACTCAACATCTTGGGATCCTTAAGGAATGCAATCTGTGATGTTTGCTTCATTATTATTGTATGTTATTGCTTCCACGACTTTATGTTCTATGTGTATGTTGTTCATTTTTTTTAAAAATATATGTTTGGAAAACTTAGTTAAAACTTTAGCTTAGTTATTCTGGATCCCTTAGTGGGGCATTACATAACGTGTAGTGTTGTTTTTAATATTTACCATAGGCTAAATACTATTGCAATTATTTTTGGTTATTTGGAGCAAATGTGAATATGTAACTTTGTAGGATAGAACTGATAGTTGAAAGTCACATTTATAAACTTTTAAAAAGATAAATTCTTAATTTCTATTGAGGGATAACCTTAGAGAAGTAGGGCTATGGAGACTTAAAGTGTACTATTGTGGTTCACATAGAATTATAGGGCCAAGACCATGTCACTCAATTTTACCCAGAGTAGTTGTCTTATCACTAGTAAAAAAAATAAGTAACCTAGTTTGAATCATGACCCAACTCTTAACTGACCACTTTAGGATCATGGCCCATTTATTGAGGATCAAGAGCCAGAACCAAAGAAAAGGTGATGTCTGAGGTGTCATTCCCAAATTAAATTAGCATATAGACTTCATCCTATCTAATTTTATAATCATTCTAAGGATTTTTCATCGAGAATGGAATGAAGAATTTTTTGAGGTGTGATTACTAATGTTACTATCCCCTTTCCAAGAATAAAATTATTCTGTGCTTATCATATGATAATTATAATTAGGTTCATCAATTTTAGAAAAATTATCGGTAAGAAGTTTTTAAAATAGTTACAAAGAGATATAGGAGTAAACTCAATAAAGCTAGATGGAGTCCACTTATTATGTATGAGGGAAATATAGGTGATACCGAGCTCTTTTACTATTGTCCTACTTCTACATGATTCCTATAAGGGCACCTACATACCTTTACCGACAAAATCCTAATATTTTTAATAAAATATTATCATAAAACAATTTGAATCTGAGGCTTTGTTTAGAGAGGGTTAAAATTGCACTCTTAACTTCTTCCAAAATAAAAGAAGACAATAGCACTCTATTATCTTTAAGCATAACTACTTTGGAATGATATTTAACACTTTATACTATTTTTCTTCCTTACTATCTTAAGTTGTCTTTGATGTTTTTTATATATTAAAATATAAATTTTAATCAAAATATGGTGAGAATATGGTGAAAGGTCCCATTTGTATAGTCGATATTCATGGATATTCAAAGTGCTCAAAACTATATCTTTAAAAAATCAATATATACCATATATTTTGCCCAACAACATGAGACAAACAATTATTAATGCTTCCAAAGTGTTTTCTTCATTAGTCTTATAATTTTAAAAGTTGGGCACCTAAAATTGATTTAATGTTTCAATCAATGATTTCCTACCCATTACACTATATTATTGATTTTCAAATTATAGCACTACTCAATAACTATGTTTTTTTCTCTTTCACATCATCCTCAACACACCACCAATTTTGATATGATTATATTTCCCATAATTCTCACAAAACAAAACATAGCATATCAATAATAATAGCTTCCATTCAATTTTATTAAATAGATAAGAGTTAATAACGTTCACTAGAAAATCCATTATCTTTTTAAGATTGTACTAATGGATAAACACTTTCAACAATAATATTTTATTTTAACCATATTTTTATGCTAGTGTTGTGTAGCCAGGATTTGATGTCCTTAATCATGAATTTTGCTCTTGTCAACCTGTCAATCGAATACTCCACAAATTCTACACAGTGAAGTTGTGAGTAGGTCCGTTGAAAAAAGATGACTTTTTTTTTGCCACATCAGATGAAAGCTTCATTGTTTTTGTGATAATCTATTGGGGTGTGGCTACTGGCTCAGTCAATTACAAGTACAAGTTGTATCCATTGTGGTTGCTCTGATAGTGCTATATATATTAAACAACCTCACTATATTGATGATATAGAAGGTTTGTTTGTAATAATTTTTGTTATAAACTAAATGATTTGATGGGCCGACTTCATCTTTTTTATCAATACATACAAGACAATTACATTTTGTTTCAAGTGTCATTTGATTTAGGCAATTTTCTATTATTTTCTATAAAATTGTATATGGATTATTTGGATAATTTTGTATTTTAGAGTACTTGTCAAGTGGGTTGAAAATAGAGACCATCCAGAGATTTTACTCTAGACACACTTGTATTTGTCATTCCTTGCCTCTCTATTTTGCTAATATTGAGTGTCAATCTGCCTATCTATCCTACATTAATGTCCCTTTCTCCCTCACAAAGTCTTATTCCTATCCTATTTTTCACTTTTCAAGATTTCCATGTATGTCAAAATATTTGTCCTTAACTATATATCTAAATCTATTTAACTATTATCTACCTATTCCCTCATATATCTTAATCAGTTTATCTCTTCATCTCCTGCCCCCTCCTCTCCTCTCCTACTTCTTCATCTTTATCTCTCCCTTCATAATGATCCCCTACTTTGATATTCAATTTTGATCCATCTATCACCAATCTATCCTTGTTTTAACCTCATTTCTTCTTCCATAAAACCCTTTTTTCAATCTCATTATTTCATTGTTTCACTCCACTCCCATATAACTCCCCCACCCCCTGCCAAAATTGTCACTCTTACTCACAATTCTTAATGTCATTGTGAAACTATGTTTTCTTATACAAAAATTATATTTTAGTTTTGATTCATAGACCTTGACAGTGACCTCCATAATAACCTTTAGTTGTGTGTAACTCAAATAAGTAAGCATTATGATGTCCAATTTATTGCTAATAGTTGTCAAGTATATTGTACTCTTTGTGTGAACAACAATAAGTATTAACCCATGAATGACCTCTAGTTCCTCTAATAAACTCTTACTCAAATTCACACCTCTTACTCAATCACACTTGCATTCTTAGATTGTAATAGTTGCGGATGTCAAAAATCTAGAAACAATAATTATTAGTACATTTTTGCTATGTGAAATATTTCTTTAAATAAATTATATGTTTAATGTTATTTTTTAAAATTAATATATAAATCTTATGTTTAAGGTATGTGTAATATTTAATATTTTCTAATATTTTGAGAAGATGATAAATTACCAATGAAAGTAAAGTAAAAACTTAATTAATATTTGATTTTAAATTATAATTTATTATAAAAGTAATATAAATTTATATCAAATATATTTATTAATATTCTATTTAACTTATATTGTTTAATATTTTATAATAAATTAAATATAGAGTTGACAACATTATGATGCATCATCACTCATTTTCTTGAGATTCCCACATTTTTAGTGTACAAGCACTCTAATACAGATTTAGCAATTAGAAAATCAAAGAATAATTGTTTTTTAAATAAAAAAATAATGATCTATATTGTATAATTAACAATATATTCTATTATTAATTTATAAATTCATTAATTCATAATAATAGATAACATTAACATTATAAAAGAAAAAAATTATAAAATTATTTATAAAAAATGAATAACATTTCCATAGTCCCTATTTGGAGCTCATTAAATGAATTGTACATAATTTTATGACATAGTATTGAGGGCCTCCTAGGTTTGGTGACATTATAACTTTTATCAAATTTGGAAAAACTAATGAAGAGTAGTGCCATCTCAGTTGTCAAATTTTGGGATAGTGGATTAGCTACTCCCAACCGCATCAAATCATAGGTAAAAGAAAATGGATCCTCTAAAACATTTCATTTTATCTCTTGTCTTGCTTATTCTCCAACATAATTGGAATTTATTTGTTGATAATTGTAGATACCCTCTTTTTGGGGCTTTTATGAGAGCAAAGTAGAATATCATTTCAAATCCCTGATAAGACCACCATTTGGTTGGCTAAGCAATAAACTCCCATAAAAAGCATGCCTCGTCTTTTCTTTCTATCTAAATTTGGTTATCTCACTATCTTATTCTCCAACATAATTGGAATTTATTTGTTGATAATTGTAGATACCCTCTTTTTGGGGCTTTTATGAGAGCAAAGCAGATCATCATTTCAAATCCCTAACAAGACCACCATTTGAGTGGCTAAGCAACAAACTCTCATAAAAAGCATGCCTCACCTTTTCTTTCTATCTAAATTTGGTTATCTCACTATCTCTAACTTGCAAGGAGAAGCCATTTGGTTGAGTAACGATAATCAACAAATACATGCATTCATGGTTTCCATGCTAAACATTGGTACACTTATGAGACTATGTGAGGGAGTTTTGTTCACCCCATAGATCAATTCATGATAACCATTCGAAGCAAGAAAGTATGCAGTCATGCAGCTGTATGGATGGTTTCAAGCCAAGAAATGCTACAACTTGGTGCTCTTAGAAGTGGTGATCAAGTGGTTGTCCTCGATGTACTCCATTAAACTGCTCCTCCATCAATGACAATGAAAGTACCAATAAAGAGGTTTTTCTCCAAGTCACTAATAACTCATTGTTGGACATAGAAGCTATTCAATCTACCCAAGAATCTTCCCTAGATGCAAAAGTATTGTGATAATCTATTGGGGTGTGGCGACTAGTGTTGTGATATGGAGCCTAATCAAACTTAGAGGTTTAGTCGGCATGGTTTTTTCTCCTCATTTTATTTCTACGAGGGTTTGGGGGTAGCACCCCCAAGATGGGGTCAAGGGGCACCACCCTTGTGGGGTCTTGGGGCAACATAGGGTGGGGTCAAGGGGAAATGCCCCTGAAGCCAAAAATGCTCTTATATTGTAAAAGGTGTTAGCTACTATTTTTTTTATTATTCTAGCCCTAATTTTGTAAGCGGAAAAAGCTTGTATAAAAAGGCTTAGGGTTAGAAATTTCATAATGTGATGGTGATATTGTAGCTTCTTGCAATGGTATTAAGCTGTAAGGGATTACAGATTGTAATCAAGTTGTAATCATTGGATAATAATAATATTGGACTTGCTATTGGTGGATGTAGCCTAGGGATTGGGTGAACCACATTAAATCTTGGTGTCTTGTGTTCTCTTTTATGCAATCTACTATTTTATAGTATTAGTTTTATTTGCATGTAACTATTATTTTTATCTAAGGTTAATCTTAACAATTGGTATCAGAGCCAAGTTGTCATTTTTTTTTGGCGATCCTTTGTAGGAAGGTCTCACAGTTTAGTGGGAGTCTCATGGTTGAGTGGGAGTGATGACAGACGAGGGTAAGTTGAAGGTTGACAAGTTTATTGGGGAGAACTTTCAATTATGGAAGATGCAAATGGAAGACTATCTCTATTAGAAGGATTTATGGAAGCCATTGGAAGGAAAAACTAAGAATTAGAGATCTGTGTCAAATGACGATTAGGATCTTTTGGAGAAAAAGGCACTTGGAAGTATTCAATTATGCTTGCCACCATCGGTGGAATTTAATATTACAAAAGTGAAGACAATAAAAGAATTGATGCAAACAATAGCGAAATTGTATGAAAAGCCCTCCACTTCAAACAAGGTATTTCTCATGAAACATTTATTTAATATGAAAATGACAAAAGATGGATCTATTGTAGATCATTTAAATGAGTTTAATACTATTACTAGTTAGTTATCTTCTATGGGTATCAATTTTGCTGAAGAAATTAAGGCCCTTATGATTTTGTATTCTTTGCCTAAAAGTTGGAATGGCTTGGTAATGGCTATGAGTAATTCTATTCCCAGATCTAGTACCCTAAAATATGATGATGTGATCGGTGTTATTTTGAGTGAGAAAACTAGTGTAAAATCCTCAAGTGGATCTACATCAGGAAGTGCTTTGAACACACAAAGTAGAGGCAAAATGACTGAAAGAGGAAATAATTTTGAAAATTGTGAGAAATCAAGAGGAAAGTCAAAGGGGAAGAGGTCTCAATCCAAAGAACTGAGAGATTGCTGGTACTATGGGAAATTAGGGCATAAGAAGAAAGATTGCTAGACTTGAAAGAACAATGAAGGAGATAAACTAGAAGGGAACAAGGAGACAAATGTGGTAAGTAACAAATCCGAAGAGGATGCTTTGCTTCTATCTTTAGAAAGTGTTGATGATTCATGGGTTTTAGATTTTGGTGCTTCATTTCATACTACACCTCATAGAGATTATTTCATTGATTATGTCCAAGGGGATTTTGGGCTTGTTTATTTGGAGGATAATGAACCTTGTCAAATTGTTAGAAAATAAAAAGTTAAGATTAAGTTACAGAATGGGAATCATTGGCTACTACACGAGGTAAAACATATTCCAAGGCTAAGTAGGAATTTAATTTCAGCAAGGCAACTCAGTGATGAGGGTTGCGTAGTTACTTTTAATGATAAAAATTGGAAGATTTCAAAAAGTTCTCTTGTAGTAGCAAAAAGTGTGAAAGTAGGCTCCTTATATCTTTATACAAGTTATATCGTTCCTTCTACTTTGATTGTTTCAGAGAAAAATGAATGTTCAAGAATAGTTATTGCTATTGTGAAGGGAGAACAAATAGCTACTATAGATTCTAACACAACACTGAGGCACAACAGACTTGGGCACATGAGTGAGAAAGGTATGAAAGTAATTCATTCAAAGAAAGTTTTACCAAGTTTGAAATGTGGTAATATGGATTTTTGTGAAAGTTGTGTTTATGGAAAACAAAATAGAGTGAGTTTTGTGAAGACTAGGTAGGAAAATAAAAGTGAGAGATTAGAGCTTGTGCATACAAATGTATGGGGACTAGCTCAGGTATCTTCCCTTGGTGGCTCTCATTATTATGTTACATTTATTGATGATGCAACTAGAAAAGTATGGGTTTATTTCATTAGACATAAATTTGATATATTTCAAACTTTTAAGAAATGGAAATGCTTGGTTGAAAATGAGACTGGAAAGAAATTAAAATGTCTCAGATCTAATAATGGTGGTGAGTATTGCAGTCATGAATTTGAAGAATATTGCTCTGCTAATGGTATTCGTCGATAGAGAACTGTTCCAAGGACTCCACAAGAAAATGGAGTGGCTAAATGCATGAATAGGACTATAAAGGATCGTGCATGAAGCATGAGATTGCATGTTGGGTTACCCTTACATACATGAGTGGAGGTTGTCAATAATGTTATATATTTGATTAATAGAGGTCTCTCTACTCCTTTGAGCTGTGGTATTCTAGAGGAAGCATGGACTAGGAAGAAGGTGAGTTATTCTTTTCTCAAAACCTTCGGTTGTGAAGCATTTGCTCATATAGACTCTGAAAATAGAACTAAGCTAGAAGCTAAGTCAAAGAAATATGTATTTGTTTGATATAACATTAATGAATTTGGTTATAGGCCTTGGAATTTTGAAAATTGTAAAATTATAAGAAGCAAGGATGTCATATTCAATGAGATAGTGTTGCAAAAATATTTGTTGAAGCAACATGAGAAGAAAAAAAGGATTATGTAGTGTTGGATGATACTCCAAAAGCTGATGTTCTAGCAATTCCTCGTGATGTGCATCAATTGCAACAATAAATCTCACACACCCAGGTAAATGTTAGACGGTCAACAAGGATAAGTAGACCTCTAGAAAGATTTTCTCCTTCCTTGTATTATAGTCTACTTACTGATGTTGGTGAACATAAATATTATGATGAAGTTGTGTAGGTGGATACAAAGATTCAATGGGAGTCTACAATAGAGAAGAAATGGACTCTTTTCTGAAAAATAAAACATGGAAATTATGCAAGTTGCTTGCAGGTAAAAATTCTTTATAGAATAAGTGGGTTTACAGGTTGAAAGAAGAGGATGGAGGAAAGAAATGTTTTAAAGCTAGGTTAGTTGTAAAAGGATTTTCACAGAAAAAGGACATTGATTTTGATGAGATATTTTCTCTTGTTGTTAAAATGACTTTTATTCACACTATTTTAAGTATTGTGGCTACTGAAGATTTGCATTTAGAGCAACTTGATGTTAAGACAACCTTCCTTCATGGTCATTTGGATGAAGAGATATATATAGTACAAGAAGAGGAGGACAAGATGTCTAAGGTACATTATGCTTCAACTCTAGGAAGCTTGATGTATGTTATGGTATGTACTAGGCCAGATATTGCACATGGAGTGGGAGTTGTTAGTAGGTCTATGAGTCACCCAAGAATTGAGCATTGGAATGTAGTCAAATGGATTCTTAGATATTTGAGAGGAACATCTAGTAAGTGTTTACACTTTGGGGGCTCTACTACTGATTTATAGGGCTATGTTGACTCAGATTTAGCAGGGGATATTGATACCAGGTGGAGTACTATAGATTATGTATTTACTATTGGTGGGATAGTCATGAGTTGGGTTTCTAGGTTATAGAAGGTTAATGTTGTATCCACTACAAAGGTAGAGTATGTTGCTACTACAAAGGTAGCTAAGGAGATGATATGCCTTTAGTTCTTCTTGGAAGAATTGGGACACCCTTGGAAGGATGGGTATTTGTTTATAGATACTCAGAGTGTCATTCATCTTGCCAAGAATTCATCTCTGCATTCAAAGACAAAACACATATAGTTGCAGTACCATTTCATTCAGTTAGTTTTGGATGATGGACAGTTAAAGCTGGAGAAGATACATACAAATGACAATCCAGGAGATATATTTACAAAGGTAGTGACAAGAGAGAAGCTAAATTCCTTTTTAGCTTTAGTTGGTCTTCTCGACTAATAGAATAAAAGAACAGTAGCATCCAGGGTGGTTTGATATATTATAGTGGGAGCTACAAGTTTAGCAGTGCTATGATCAATCTCCAAGTGTGAGGTTATTGTTGTGGAGTCTGATCAATCTCTAAGTGGGAGATTGTTGTAATATGGAGCCTAATCAAACTTGAAGGTTTAGTTAGCATGGTTTTTTCTCCCCATATTATTTCTACAGAGGTTAGAGCCAATGCCCCCAAGATGGGGTCAAGGGGCAATGTCCTTATGGGGTCTTAAGGTAGCATAGGGTGGGGCCGAGGGGCAATGCCCCCGTAGGGGTTAAGCCAAAAATGACTTTATATTGTAAAAGGTGTCGGTTACTATTCTTCTATTATTCTAGCACAAATTTTGTAAGTGGCAAAAGATTGTATAAAAAGGCTTAGGGTTAGAGATTTCATAATGTGATGGTGATATTGTAGCTTTTTGTGGTGGTATTGAGTTGTAAGGTTTTACAGATTGTAAGCAGGTTGTAATCACTAGATAATAATAATATTGGACTTGTTGTTGGTGCACGTAGCCCAGGGATTGGGTGAACCATGTGAAATCTTGGTGTCGTGTTCTCTTTTATGCAATCTACTATTTTCTAGTATTTTTTATATTTGCATGTAATTGTTATTTCTATTTGAGGTTAATCCTAACAACTGGCTTAGTCAATTACAAGTTGTATCCAGTGTGATTTTCAATAACGTTTCTTTCGCCGATCTCCATAAAACACAGGCAGAATGGAATGTTGCAAATTTAACATTTGATGGCGTAAGATTCCAAGGAGTGAAGCCTATTGGCTTAATTAAATTAAAAAATCATTTGGAAAAATAGATTGTTGTAAAGTTATTACATTTCCTTTGATTAAAAAAAGAATATATATAATGTATTCTAATTCTTTATTTTTTCAATAAAGATTCTTAGTAGTAAGCACTTTAGTAAAGTCTAAGATTAAAAAATAAAATATAGTCTTAATTATTATTTTTCAAAATTATTACTCTATTTTTATTCATAGAAAGATCAATTTCAGAGATTTTTTTATATAACTTTTTATATAAAAGTATGTGAAAGAATTGACCTTGATCTATACTATTTCGCATACTGCTTGGAAGACAATTCTATTTGCACAATATAAAAATAATTCAAAACATAATATTAAGGAATTGGTTATTTCATAATCATTTAGTTATTCCATTTATGATGAATCTTAAGTTGAAATTTTTTGTAAAGCTCATTAAGATTATATTCATTCAATTTCACCAATAACTAAGGATGTATTATTAGGGTTCATAATTGTCATTGTTAGGAGAATATAAAGATACATTTTTTGTGGATCGTCATCTAAAACATTGATTTTCTTTTAAACTCAATAAGATTCTATTCATTCAATTCACTAATAATTAAGAATGTGTTAGTAAGGTTCATAATTGTAATTGTTGGAAAAATATTAAGACGTAATTTTCTGCCTATCTTATAAATCTAGGCAAATTGAAAGAATTTAAATCATTAACATCAAGCTGAAGCATATAAATTATATGTGCTCCTATTTGTTCTAATATGAAAGATAATGAACAAACAGAGTAGTTCAATTGTTCTAAGCTAGGTCTATTTTTGGTACAGATGATGGAAAGGCAAGGCTTGATAATAACCTCCACTCACGTCAATCACTCTTCAATCTGGAACAAGAAATTCAAAGCTCTGCAACAAAATTGCAAGAGTTGTTTGCACCCTGCACATTGCCAAGGCAGTACCAGGACACCCTCTTCTCCCTGCCCCAAATGGAAGCATCTCAAACTCAGTCCCTCTCATTTGTGTATTGTCCATCGCTATGCCTTTCTCCATAAAACGCTCTGGTATGAAATCCAAAGGTTTATTCCACACCTTCGAGTCTGTATGAATAGTCCATGTATTTACCATCAGCATTGTTCCTTGAGGAATATGATAGCCTCCCACTTTGCAAGCCCCAGTAGATTTGTGGGGCATTAGCAAAGCCCCTGGTGGATGAAGGCGCAAGGTCTCTTTCACTATTGCTTGAAGATATGTTTAACTGGGCTATATCTGATTCCTCTACCAATCTGCTCCGTCCAACATTAGAATCGAGCTCCTCTTGTGCCTTCCTCATTACATCTGGATGTTGTAATAACAGATAATGCCCACTCCAGGGAAACTGAAGATGTATCAGTCCCTGCAGTAAACATAGCCTACAATGCCACGAATATTAATAACAAGAAAAAGAGAAAGAAAACCTAAACTTTCTTGAAACATATCGACTCTTCGAGTGTTTTTTTGGGTACGGATGAAATTAAAAAACCTGTACTTCTAAATGCCAACATTTCGCTTGCCCCAAAAGTTATCCAGTGGTTTTCATACTCTAAATTCTAATCACTGGATGACTGAAGAATGATAAAAGCTTCATGACGTTCTGTTTTATTCTAAGGAGAATTGATATTGGGAGAGAGGATTAATATATTTGTCCAAGGAAATCTTGTGCTGAATTGGTGCGAAGCCATTCCCTAATCCCTCCTCTAAATCACCAGGTCTATAAATCATAGTATTTGTCATTGCTAAATTTCAAGACTTATAGATCTTTGGATCAAAACATTTATCAGTGCCAGAAGAGGGAAGAGGAAACTATGACGATGAAAAAACATGTTAGGAAACGGAACTCGAGATATTTCAACCCAAAAAAATGCATTTTTGTATGAATACTTCTAAAATTAGTCACTATTGAGGAAATCCATCAATCATGCATGTTGTTGCTGTTTCAACGTTCAAATATCATGTATGACAAATATCTCTGCAAGCTAAAAGGCTAGTATATAAACTGAAAATCTTGTAAAAAAAAGTCAAACTAGCATACAAAATTCCTGTGGCAGTTTGGAGTGATCTAATCGTATTATAATATTGCTGTCTAAGATCCAGCTGTAAAGTTTTCGACTCGAATTCATTTATCAATCGTTCGTAAATAACGTTTACAAGAACTCATTTCATCTAGATTTAGCTGCCGAAGTCAGAAGCACTTACGATAGCAGTTGCCTTGATAAATGCTTCACCGTTCTCTTCTGCCTGAGAGATGAGCACATCAACAAAGTCTTCGACCTCTTCCCCATCTTTTAATATTTTCTCTCTGTGCTTCTCCACAATCCTCTCCACATACAAATCTAATCTCTCAGATACCTTCTTCATAGTCTCAACATTCCCTTGCAAATCAAGCATCTTCAACCAGGGAATATAATCCCCAATATCAATTACTCCATGAAGCATAAATGATTCTTCAATCAGATGGGTCACTACATCTTCCGAAATCCCTGATTCCTCTCCAAAATACCTCTCATCTATAATCATACTCATCAGAACTTTAAAAGTCAATCTTGAAAGAACACTTCTCATCTTAATAATACCCTCCAATTGTGTCTGCTGAAACAGAGAATTTACTGATTTCTTGATTTCTTGCATTCTCTTGGGTCCAAATGATTGAATTCTTTTGGAAGAGAGGAGCTCAAGTACACATATTTTTCTAGCATTTCGCCAATAGGGACCATAAAGAGCCCAACCCAGTATAGAATAATTGTAGCCCAAATACTGACCTTGTGCAAAAGAATTGTCATTTATTGTGAAAGATTTTTTGGCTAAATCTGAAGAGCTTATCACTAAAACAGGGCAGCTACCAACTTTGAGATGCATAATGGGTCCATATAGTGTTGACAGTGAACTTAGAATCTGATGAATTGGCCTGGTTTTATGTATGAGAAGATGAAAGTGGCCAATTGCAAGAATAGCTCTGGGGCTGGAGGAATATGATTCCCATATTCTCCAATGTGTTTGAGTAGAATTGTTGCCACAATAAAAATCTATGGCTGTGGCAGCTCCTACCAAGTAAAGGACATCAAAGAAATTGTTATGACCATGAGCCGCATGACATGATAAAATCAAGGAAAAATGCGAAGGCATGAGATATACATGTTGCTGTTATTGGTTAAGACTCTTGCATCCTAGTCAAAGCAGTTGCCCATCTTAATATTGCTATTTTATAATATGTTCATAATATATTTTTAAATATCGTAAGATTTATAATATCAAATCCAAGGACCTCTTTCATTTAACATTGTTATAAATTATTTTTACTTTTAAACTTAATATATTTTAAAATAATTTTTTTTTTTTAAAAATAAATATATTTAAAATATTCATACTTAAATATATTTGTAGAAACTACTATTAAAACAGAAAATATAATTTAGAATCTGACTATAACGATCGTCATTAATAATATTTCTGGATCCCACCATAGAACCATCATGATTGTTATCAGATTTCAAATATTAAATGCTGTTTACAATTCGACTGAAAAGAAAACACATATAAATTTATTCTATCATGCAGTTATTTTCTGATAAGAGAGATACCATCATACCTATATAAAAATTTGCTTCGAGTTGTGGGCAATTGGGCACCCAGCTATACCTGAACATACACCCACGCCTCCTGATGTTTTCAATAATAGAATTATTAAGACTATAATCATAGTTTTGCAAAGTATAGAAAACGGTGTATCTCCATACAGAGTCTTTTTGAAGCCCTCGCCTCCATATGTATCCTTTCAAGAAATTTCTGTAAAGAATTCTGAAAGAAATCTAAAATCTTGAAATCAGACGACATAGAATTAGAAACACTTATATAATTGTTATGGTATTTTATTCACTACCTATGAAGAAAAATGTTTTATATATAATAATTTTGAAATATATAACTATTATTTTTCATTAAAGATACATATGCATGATTTGAACATAGAAAAATGATATGTAACAAATTCTACGAATGTATCAAATCGAAGAAATAATAATATCTTTATATTATTATATCAATACTGTGATCAATAATGGTACTTGCGAATGTCACATGAGCTGGAAACCATAGCAAAATAAGTGGGAAATGTCGCATGAGCTGGAAACTGAACAAAAACAGAGAGATTAACACAGCAGAAAAACTCAGGAAATGAGCCACAACATATCAATCCAAACTTGAGCGCTGAAAAACTCCAGGCCCAGCCAGTCTATTTATAGCTGAATGTACAGAGCATTCTAGAGAAGAGTTTGGTAATGTTTTTAATGAGAGTAGTTGGCAGTTGGAAGGATGGCCGCCTCTAGAAACATCTTGGTCGGTGCCGACCATACTGTGCGGTGTAATTAATTTATGTTGACATCCCCCCTAAATTAATTACAATAGCTATACTAGATATCTACTATGTAAATATCCCCCCATAATCTACATATGATGGGTCCCGGCCTAAAGCCTTGTTAGGTACCCATTTACAATCTATTATCTCTTAAATACAATGGTTGGAATTCATAAGAATCCCCCCTGAATGACAGCCATGAGACAATTATGTCACTGCTCTTAAGCCCAAAAGATGTCGAAGAGATACAAACTTGGCTTCACTTAAAGCTTTGGTGAATAAATCAGCAATCTGGTCCTCTGTCTTGCAATATTGAAGATGAATCACCTGTTGTTGGAGGAGATGCCTGATATAATGATGATAAACTTCAATATGTTTGGTGCGAGCATGGAACACAGGATTCTTAGACAATGATATGGCACTTTGATTGTCACAAAGAAGTAGAGAAGGCCCTGCATGATGTTGCTTAAGAACTGATAGAATAGCTCGTAGCCAAGTGATTTCTTTTGCTGCTTCATTTGCCGCAGTATATTTAGCTTCTGTAGTGGATAGAGCTATGGTAAATTTCTTTTTACTACACCAAGAAATGGGACCTGCACCAAGATAAACAACATAACCTGTAGTGGACTTACGATCATCCATGCTTCCTGCCCAATCTGAATCTGAATAGCCAATAAGGGAAATATCTCCATGAAATGAATAATAGATGCCCATTGTTAAAGTCCCTTTCACATATCTTAGTATTCTTTTAGCAGCTATCCAATGTGGGACTTTAGGTGAGCTCAAAAATCTGGAAACCACACTAACTGCAAAAGAAATATCAGGACGAGTGTGTGTTAAATATACAAGACTACCAACCAATTGCCTATATAAGGTAGGATCAACATCTTCACCTTCCATGTCCTTGCTTAATTTCAACCCCGAAGCAATTGGAGTAGATACACTTTTACAGTCTGTCATTCCAAACCTCTTCAATATGTCTATGGCATACTTAGTTTGAGAAAGATAAAATCCATCATCTTTTTGCCATACTTGTATACCAAGAAAATAGTGTAGAAAACCAAGATCTGTCATCTCAAATGTATTTTGCAAGCTTAACTTTATGTTACTAATTTTATCCATGCTATGTCCTGCGATAATAAGATCATCAACATAAAGCACAATGATTATGATGTCACCACTAGAAAATTCTTTCACATACAAATTTGGATCACGTGGACTATTATGGAAGCCTTGAATTTGAAAATATTCATCAATTCTAGCATACCAAGCCCTTGAAGCCTGTTTGAGACCATATAAAGACTTCCTTAATTTGCAAACCAAATGTTCTTTCCCTTGTATTTCAAATCCTTGTGGCTGAGTCATATAAATCTCTTCATCAATTTCACCATTCAAAAATGCATTTTTAACATCCATTTGGTGTAAAGGCCACTTAAAATGAGCTGCTAATGCTATAATAACTCTGATAGTACTAATCTTTGCTACTGGGACAAAAGTTTCTGTGTAATCAATGCCTTCTTTTTATGAATACCCTTTGGCTACTAGTCTTGCCTTATGTTTTTCAATGCTCCCATCTGACTTGAACTTGGTCTTATATACCCACTTATTGTTAACCACATTCTTACCTTTTGGCAATTCTACCAATTCCCAAGTGTTGTTCTTTATCAATGAATCATACTCATTTTTCATAGCTTCTTCCCATTCATGTTTTCCTTTGGCCTCTTCATATGTTTGAGGATCATTAGTTTTCATTATGGTGGTCATTAAAGCATAATTAATTTGATGAGTCCTTTGATAAATTTCTTGAATACTCTTGGTCTTTGGGGAAGGACTAGATTCTTCATCCATGTCAAAGGGTTCCTTAGAACTTTCACTAGTTTCAAAATCATTAGGATCTTCATGATTCTTAATGGTCATGTGTGGAATAGAAGTGGATATTGGCATATCATCAAACCCCTCATTAAACTTGACATCCCTACTTGTAAACACATCTTCTACACTAGGATCATACAACCTATATCCTTTCCTTTGGTCATCATACCCCACAAAGGTGCACTTAATGCTTTTCTTGTCAAATTTCTTTTCTCTAATCTCATCTGGTACATGGGCATAGGCTTCACATCCAAACACTCTAAAATACTTAACATTAGGTTTTCTTCCACTCCAAGCTTCTTCAAGAGTAATGTTTTGCAAAACATTTGTGGGAGATCTATTCAAAACATGAGATGCAGTATTAATAGCTTCAACCCATAAAAACAAAGGAAGATTCTTAGATTGTAGCATACAACGTGCCATTTCCACTAAAGTCCTATTCTTCCTTTCAGCATACCATTTTGTTGAGGAGTATATCTAATAGTCATCTCTCTTTTGATCCCATGATGCTCACAAAATGATTTGAACCTATTGTTTACATATTCTCCACCATTGTCAGTTCTAATTCTCTTGATCTTATTTCCACTTTCATTTTCCACAAGAGCTTTAAATATTTCAAATTTGTTAAACACTTCATCCTTTTGTTTCAAGAAATAAACCCAAATTTTTCTTGAAAAATCATCAATAAATGTCAAGATATACCTAGCTCCTCCCTTTGATGTTGGATTCATAGGACCACACAAATCACTATGGATAAGTTCTAGAATTCTTTTTGCTCTCCATGTAGATCTCTCAAAAGTGTCTCTATGTTGTTTACCAACCATGCATCCTTCACACACATTTGTATTTAATGTTATCCAAGGTAATCCATCAACCATATTCATCTTTGAAAGCATAGCCAAACTTTGATAATTTAAATGACCATACCTTTGATGCCATAACTCACTTAAGGATGATCTTGTAGTGATATAAGCCTTCTTAGCAACACTAGCTTGAAATTTATATAATCCATCATTCTCAACTCCTCTAGCAACTATTTTGTATCCATCATTAATATTTTTGATTAAACACTTATCTGAATAAAACTCCACCTTATATCCATGTTGAGTTATTTGACTCACTGATAGAAGATTTTTGGCCAACCTAGGTACAAAATTCACATTAGTTATTTCCAAATTTTTACCATCATTACCTTTCATTGAAATTGTACCTATTCCTTCTATGTCATGTGAACTATCATCACCAAGAAATATTTTTGCACCTCTTGTCGCTTTTAAAGAGCTAAAAATATTTTTGTTGTGAGTTAGATGTTGGCTAGCTCCTGAATCAATATACCATGCATTACTTGAATCACCTTGAGCAGCCAAAGAAGCTATCATTATATGATGATCACCCTCTTCTTGAACAAAATTTGATTGCCTTCTTTGAGTAAATCTTTTTTGCCATTTCTTAAAACATTGATCACTTTTATGCCCTTCTTTTCCACACTTAAAACATTTGATAGTATTTGCTCCTTTGAAATTATTATTGTAATTTCTCCCTTCATTTTGTGGCCTTTGATAATTTTGCCTATTTTGATTATCTCTTTGTTGAGACCATTGTCTTTGACCATTTCTATATTGATTCCCTTGATTAGGTCTTTGATTTTGATATGTTCTTTCTTGATTATAATTCTTGTATTTCCCTCTAGCTACAAATGCTTGACTCTTACTAGACTCACTTGTAAACTTGTGAAGCCTTTCTTCTTCATTTAACAAAGCACCATAGACTTTTTGCAATTTTATATTTTCAAATTTGTCAGTTAATTCTAAAGTGCGAATGAAATTATTATACTCCTCTGGAAGACTTTCAATTAAAAATTCTATGATTTCATCATCTTCATACTCAACCTTCATCATTGCAAGCTAATTTCTTAGGTTTTTCAATCTAGCAATATGATCATTCATGCTATCTCCTTCTTTCATTTTCAAATGAGTTAATTTCCTCTTAATATCCATTGCTTTTAACTTACTTGTTCTTTCATACATTGTTTGTAAAGTTTCCCATATTGCCTTTGTTGTTTTTAGACCTTGAACATGAGGCCTAATCCCTGGACTAATTTGCCACAAAAGTGTAGCACGTGCATTCATATCTTTTTTATTCCATTTATCAAGTTTATCTTGATCCTCAGGTTCTTCTTCTTTGACTAGTTCCCATAAATCTTTCATTTGTAAAATTAACTCCATCTCACATTTCCAATTAGCATAATTTGATCCATCCAATTTTTCACTAACCACAAGACTAGACATCTCATTGGCAGCCATAGTTAAATTCCAATCAATCACCGACACACATGCACATAATCACATAAGCATCAAGCAAAGACCATGCCTTGATATTGGCCTTCTTAAGAAGCTATCAAAACAAAAGACTTCTAAAATTACCACATTCAACTTCCCACACAAATCTTTCAAAGTGCTCTTTATAATAATATCTTTCAAATGTACTTGATTACTATATCACCAAACAACCATTAAACACACACAATTTGTATCTTCAAATGAAACAGTCTCAACCACATATAGTATCTCAAAAGATTAGTAAAATAACAAAAGCATACAACACTCAAACTGTGTTAAAAAAATCTCCGCAGAATCTTAACAAATAGTAAAATTTTGCCCCGAACAGCAACTTGTTTCTCCAATATTCTATAAATCAAACTATTCTCCAACTGCACCAACACACATATCTATTCATCAAAAATGTTTAGCTGAAATCAAACGTACCTTCAGCACTTTCCTTGATTCGTTTAATTCTCCCTCAGCTCACAGTGTAAATTGGTATTCACTAATCGCCAATGCAACTTTATAATGGGGGGCAGCCTTCTCACACCAATCTTCCTTAACACAATCTCCTTTCTTCACACTTCTAATCAACCAACATTTTTCAAAGCAAGATTTCACACTGAGCACAATCTTTCAATCATGGCTCTGATACCATGAACAAAAACAGAGAGATTAACACAACAGAAAAACTTAGGAAATGAGCCACAACATATCAATCCAAACTTGAGCGCTGAAAAACTCCAGGCCTAGCCAGTCTATTTATAGCTGAATGTACAGAGCATTCTAGAGAAGAGTTTGGTAATGTTTTTAATGAGAGTAGTTGGCAGTTGGAAGGATGGCCGCCTCTAGAAACATCTTGGTCGGTGCCGACCATACTGTGCGGTGTAATTAATTTATGTTGACAACCACAGCAAAATAAGTGGGAAGATTCTCCTTAATTTTGCTAGCGGTTTGCCCCTTTTACCTCCAAATTTGTCACTCATTTGTCCAATTTCTTCTCTCATTTGTCAAAACTTCAGATACTTTTGCCAGCGTGAATTCCTCCCCGTCTTCCCTAGGCAAAAGAGAAAATGTTGAATATGAAATTGTAGGAGAGTCAGAGCGTTGAGCAGATTGGTGCAAAAATAATATGGGGTGAAGGAATATGAAATTGTGCTAAAAATGAAAAATAATAATTAGGGATTTTAAATGGAAAATAATAATTAGGGATTTTAAATGGAAAGTAGAGCAGACTACAACAGTGCGAAATCAGGGTATCTAGTGAATTCTCAAAATCCTAGAATCGAAACCAATCTGTAAGCAGTAGGGGCATCTTCCTTTGACATCGCCTCGAAGCACTAAAGGGGAAACAAATAAGTCTGGGAGACTATGCATCGATAACCCTCCCATCATTCGCTCTCCATTTGCAAATCTGAGGTATGAGGTGAAGACTACAAATTCTTGTTTGGCTCTAACCAAGACAAATGTTCAGGGAAATGCAAATGTCCAGTAGAAGAATCTCAATCATAAGATCATCGATAAAATATATGACATTACTAATCAATATTTTCTGGAGAAATATTTAGAGATTAGGGTTTCGATCAATGGTAAATTAAAATGGGATTATTTGGGCCAAGGGTCAATGTAATTCAAATCAAATCATTTTGCCCCAAAATGCCGCAGTTTGGAATAAGGCAAGCAAGCGTAGGTTTTATCACCAATCAATTTGTCAATTCTATTACTCGAAAAGGATTGAAACCTAATATCTTTTTTTCCACTGAAAGTTTTGTTAAACAATTTTTCTTTTTTAATCACACCAAATATGCTACCCGTAAGAGATTTCCCCTATATGCCCAACAGATAGGTTTTCTAGTTGATCCCTATGCATATTCCCACATAGAACATTGTAATAAGCTAGATAAGTCAAATTTTAAACTTGCATATAACCCACCTAAAACATACATCCCCCCTCACCGTAGGATTATTTTGCACAAGGCTCCTTCTTAGTCCCCTGTTCTATCCTTATTGTCTCCTCACCCCAATGTTAAAATTGAGTGATAGATTCTAATTATTAGCAATCAAGATAGTGAAGATCATTGGCAAGATTGCCAAAATGTCAGTGTATTTGCATTTTGGAATGGGCCAAAACAAAAAATGTTTAATCTCATCAACTAGTTAAAGGATTTCTATCAAAATCAAGTAAGTATATATCACCATTTGAATAGATTAGTTTACATTTATTGTAGTAATGAATATATCAAAAAAGATTTCCTCTTTATCTTTGTTTGTTATTTTAAAGGTCATGCTGTTAAATTCTTAGAATGGATCCTAGATTGTAAGAAATAATTGTTATATTTAGTCATCCCAACTTGGGTCTCAATTCAATCTCTCCCTCTGGAACTTATGCATTTAGAGATTCTCGGGAATACAAGTTCATCAATTGGTAATCTAGTAGGAATAGATGCTTCTTATAAATATTGTAATAGTAAATTAATTTTTTGATCAACTTACAGACTAAAACTCTTGAACACCAACCTATTAATGTAATAAAAGATAGATCTATTTATAACTTAAACTTTTATAGATTTGAAGGTAAATTTTTAAAATAATCATACTTTGAATAATGAAAGGAAAATTACATTTAAAACTTGTCAATTAACCTCGAATCTTAAAGACACCTTCCCTATGATGAATATTAAGAACAAAAAGGAATTCCAAGGGAAGAGCAACCATGTTATAGCAGGGAAAGAAGTTTCAGATTTGGAAGATGGAGAAATAAGAAAAGAAAAAACAACAATTATAACTCCAATATCAAAAAATTAGACACAAAGATCAGAAGAAAGCTACAAAAATATTACTAGTAGTAAAAGAAAAAAAATCTCAAAGCAAAGATAAAGGAAAATCTCTAATATCAAATAACAATAAAGATATCATTAAATTGTCAGATACAAAAGAAAGTAAAGGCACTAGCTCATAGTTGGCAATTGATCCTACCTGTGAAGACCAAAGTCCTA
Organism: Cupressus sempervirens; assembly: GCA_028749045.1. Taxonomy (NCBI): domain Eukaryota; kingdom Viridiplantae; phylum Streptophyta; class Pinopsida; order Cupressales; family Cupressaceae; genus Cupressus; species Cupressus sempervirens. The sequence continues at coordinate 110,484,168 of CM053793.1, forward strand.
AAGATATCAACAGAAGAGAAGAAGAAAAAATAGAAACTAATATAGTTAATATTAAGATGCAAAAGATAACAAATAGAGGCAGAAAGTTAAACAAAAACTAAAAAGAGCACAAAAAGCCAAGGATACAAAAGAAATCAATGGAAAAGTAAAAACATTAGGAAAAGAATCTATGTTTCAGGACAAAAATATCTTGGATTCTAATAGCATTCTTGAAGAAATTGAAAACAAAGATCTTTTCTCTGATACATCTCCAGATTGAAGTAAAGATAAATGCACAAAAGAATTATTAAAGATGTTGTTGCAACAAAAAGAAGATTCTATGAAGGAGATCATAGATCCTAATAAAGAGGGAGTCAAGAAGTGGTTCAAATTTTGGTAGACACCAAATACAACACAAAAATCTCCTATTAATAATGTTAATGGGAAAACTATAAGGGAGAAGGACAAGAGTAAGAAAAAAGGAATACTGACACAAGATTTTCATGACTTCTTGAATAATGATATGTCAAAGATTGATGATATGGAAATGTTAATTTCAAATGAGGCCAAGAAAGAGAACCTGGAACTTTTAACAGATGGGCTCATCCAAGTTTTTAACTTAGACAATATTGATAATTTAAGTAGTGACAAACAAAAAGAAGAACTAATGCAGCAAATTTTGAAATTAGGTGGAGATAAATATACCTTTGAAGATTTAAGAAGAGATTTATTAATCATTGAGTATAAAGATAAGAGAAGTAAAGATGTTCAGACAATCGAAGATAAAACAATTACAAGACAAGGATATGTTCCTAATTTGGGTGGAACATGGAGTACACTAGACCTAGCAGATAATAAACATATAAGTGCTTAGATAACTCTTACAAATTAGATAATGAAAGAATTAGAAAATGAAGAAAAAGATATGGAAGAAGGTAAGCAATTTGAAAGTGTAATTAATTCTTGAGAGAACCATATAGCTATTAGGTATTATGATGAATCAAGAATGGATAAGTATGCCCAAATATGGTAGAAGGAAAGATAAGAGAGCAAGTCTCTTAAATAACTCAAAGAAGTAGATGGACAAGATAAAGAACAACAAAAGATAAGTCAGCTACTTAATCCTAGGAAGGGGAAGAACCTTCCCATAGAAGCATGCAGATCACCACTTGGAATGCTAGGGGCTTAAATGCACCTAGCAAGAAACAATTACTAAAACATAATTTAAAACAATTTGATTCTAAAATTATTATATTACAAGAAACAAAAAATAAGGAAGAAGGAATTAAGCTAGTAAAAAAATTAGGAAGCTGGAACGTTAACTTATGTGAATCTAGAGGAGGCTCAGGGGGATTAGGAATGATTTGGAATCCTAGGAAAGTAACCCTAAATATTCTAAAATTAAACAACTCATGGATGAGTAGCAGAATTAAAAACATAAAGACTAACTTACAACTAATGTTAATAAACATCTATAGTCCAAGCCTTAACACAAATAAAAAATTATTATGGGAAGAAATAAGTCTATTTATTAAAAATTATAGCAATGAACTCATTCTTATAGGTGGAGATTTTAATACTATTATGAATATAGATGAAAAATTTGGAGGCATCTACCAAAGTTCACAAGCATCTATGGAATTTTAAAAATGGATAGACCTTAACAACCTATTTGATATACCTATTAATAATAGTACGTTCACATGGAATAATAGATGGAAAGACTTGTACTTTATTGTTGAGAAATTGTATAGGTTCTTTCTAAAAAGAGATTTAAGTGAACTAGATGTTAATATTCAAGCCTCAATTCTACCTAAAGTAGGATCGGACCACTATCCTATTGAGATTGAATTTTGTGAACCTAATAAACCTATTAGAAATCCTTTTAAATGTGAAAAAATGTGGTTGTTAAACAGAAATTTGATGGAGCTTATTAGAGAATGGTGGAATCAAGGCAATTTTAAAGGTTCCAAAATGTATATATTTGTCTCTAAGATGAAAAAAATTAAAGAAAATATACTTAATTGGAATAAAGAACATTTCAACAATATATTTTTAAAAAAATAGACATCGAAGAAAGCTTAAAAAAATTAAATACAAAAGTAATTAAAGAAGGTATGAATAATAAGAACTTCTTCCTAGAAAAAGAACTTCTCGCCAGACAAGAAAATGTTCTAGCAAAGGAAGACGTCCTCTGAAGGCAAAAATCAAGAGAAAAATGGCAAGAAGAAGGAGAGCGCAATAATTTTTTCTTTCATAATCTAGTACTTTACACAACAAAGCTAAAAGGAAATTACTAAAATTAAAGACTCATTAGGCTCTACCACTAAAAGCCCTGACAGTATATCAAAGATTTGTGCAGGTGATTTCTATAATTTATTAAATAATTTTGAAAGTTTGAATATGATAACTCAAGCAAAAATGCTTGAAGATATACCAAAAGTGGTTTCTATAGAAGATAATAAGGCATTAAATTCACTCATATCTTTGGAAGAAGTCAAATCTATGTTATTCAACATGAACCCTGATAGTTCTCCATGTCCAGATGGATTCTAGGATTTCTTCTTCCAAAAATATTGAGATATCATCGGAATTGACCTTTGGAAAGCCATTGAAGCATCAAGAAATGGTGGCTCATTACTATCATAAATTAATAATACATTTCTTACTTTAATACCTAAAAGAGATGATCCTGAAAACCCAACTGATTTGCAATACCATCTAGAAGACTATAGCCAAAATTTTAGCTTAGATCAAATGAAAGCACTTCTTCCTAAGCTTAAATCAGAAGAACAAATGAGTTTTGTACTAGAAAGATCTATTCTAGATGGAATGTACTCATTATACAAGAAACATTATACTCTATTAATAAAAATAAAAGGGCAAGTATGTTTATGAAACTGGATATTCAGAAAGCATATGATACATGGTTGACTGGAGGTTTTTATGCAAAACCTTAGAAGCATTCGGATTCTCTCACTAGCAGATTAATCTTATCTATCAATGTATTCAACAACTAAAATTTCAATTTGTATTAATAGGACCCCCGAAGGCTTCTTTGGCACATCAAGAGGTATAAGAAAAGGAGATCCTCTATTGCCTTTCCTTTACATTATCATAGTAGAAGCCTTTGGTAGAGAAATTACCAAAGCTCACTATAACGGAAAAATAAGGGGCATTACTGTAACCAAAAAATGTTTCTAATATAACCCACTAGAAAAATGCAAATCATACCATTTTATCAGGATAAAGTACAATAAATGAGGCTCAAAACCTCAGGATGATCATACAACAATATATGGAAGCTTTAGGTCAAAGAGTGAATGCTGAAAAATCAGAATTTCTTTTTCATTAACACCAAACTTGAAATAGAAAGATAGATCTGTAATATTATTGGATACAAAAAAGGTATATTCCCATGTAAATACTTATGAATAGAGTTATAAAAAGTCAATAAAACTAACAAAGGATGACATAGTTTACTTGATAGAATGGATAAAAGAATAGGAGGTTGGAAAGATAAATGACTTACAAAAGTGGTTAAACTTACTAAGATCAAAGCAGTTTTATCTACCCTACCAACATACTCCCTGTCCTACTTGGTACCCTATCTAAAAGTATCAATAAGAAGCTTGAGGCAAAACTTAGAAGCTTCCTCTAGAATGACACTGACAAATAGAAAAAATTGGCTCTTGTAAAATGAGAAAACTTATGTAAACCAAAAGAATTAGGAGACCTAGGTATCAAAAACTTAAGATGGGAAAATGAAATGTTAGGGGCTAAATTGACATGGCATGTTTTTTCAGAAAGAGCACAAAATTGGGCTAAAATTCTATATAACAAATACCTTAACGTAGTCAATCCCTACTCCTTGTTTAGAATGAGGAACCTTCTTAAAGGATCCAAAAGCTAGAACTTCATATTAAAAGCCAAAGCCTTGATTAGTAAATATCTCACGTGGGATGTTGGTAATGGAGATGAAGCTCTCTTCTGGGAGGATTTGTGGGATGGTCATCCACTAACAGATAGCATGGGCATCCCAACTATCCTTAAAGAGAAATTAGTTAAACTCTAGGGGTATAAGGTCAACAATCATAAAACTAAAAAAGTTATTAATGACAATATAAGCTAGAAATAGAAATCTATGGATAATATTGACTTGGAACTAATGGTAAAAAAAGTTTATGAAAAAATCATTCATAAGAGGAAATTAAAGCAGTTAAAGAGAAATGACAAACTCATATGGGTAGCATCAAAAGATGGAAAATATAGTGTTAAAAATGAATATAAAGTAATCACACATTCCCAAAGGTGGGAAGAAGTGAGAATTCCCCTTAAACTTTGTTGGGACTCTTCTTGACTACCAAAGGCAGGTTTCTTTATGTGGATTGCCTCCAAAAATAGGATTTTAATTATTGATAGACTATGAAGGATGGGCATTGAGGGACCATCAAGATGTGTGTCATGTAAACAAGATAGTGAAAATATTGATAATCTCTTATATAAATGTCCATATACACAATATTGTTGGGAGTGACTCAAACATATGTTGGGTTGGACTACTCTTTTACCAGAATCTTTAGATGATCTTCTTAAGGGATGGACAATTGATAGTAATAGCAGTATATATAGAAAACTATGGAATATTTGCTCATCTATCCCTGTTTGGAAAAGTATGGAAAGAAAGGAACAAAAGAATATTTCATGACCAGGATATGACTGCAAGTGATATTACTAATAAAATCAAGGCATGTATTATTGAAACCTTAAACTTTCACCTTAGAAAAAGCTAAAAAGAGGAAGGATCATTTTTAGAATAGGATGGTCTAGTGAAAAAGAGATGCAAAAACCTAATTAATCCCCCACTCATGTATAAAAAAAAGAATAAAGAGGTGAGGAAAAAATGTAGATGGTTTCAACCACCTAGAGGTTGGACCAATTTAAATTTTGATGGAGCCTCAAGAGGCAATCCTAGTACTGCTAGAATAGGATGCATCATTAATAATGATTCTGGCAATTAGATTATGAAAAGGGCTAATTCTATAGGATCTACCACTAACAACCTCACTGAATTAGAAGCCCTTTAAGAAGGTCTCTAAATTTTTCTAAATCTAGTTATCTCTAAACTTATGATTGAAGGAGATTCACAAATTTTCCTAACTGCCATTAGATAAAAGGAGACACCAAATTTGGTTTTAAATTCTAAACTAGAAGAAGCTCTAAATCTCCTGGATTGCTTCAAAGAAACTTAGATTCTACATATTTTCTGGGAAGGGAATAAAGAGGTAGACCAACTAGCAAATAAAGGTGTTGACAAAAAGAATATCTTAATCTATAATTATTAGTAAGATAACTAGAAATTGAATAGCCATCATGATCAACACTAGATTATATAAATCATTCTTTTGAGTGAAACTAGTCCAGATAGATAAGTCAGAAAATATGAATACTAACAAATATAACATCTTAATAACTTTTAGATGTCTAGGTATATTTATGTATACAATATTGTACACACACACACACACAAAAATCTATATATCTATGTGATGTTGATATGTATAAACTTTGGAGCATAACCCCCTATATCTAACAAAGGGGCAATTGGAAAATAATTATTAAATATTAATTATGATTCTACAAAATGAAAAAATGTAATTTTAAAAATAATAATAATAAAGGTTTTTAATCTTAAATAAAAAATAATTAGACAATAGTAATTCCATATATGAAAGTAAATCAGTGTAAGAATTAGGATATTAGTAAGTTTATGTGGGTACATATTATTGATCCCTATTAGTTTATATATTTTGCGCGGCTATATTTTTGAAATTTTATTTTGTTACTTCAAATATGTCCTTTTTATTACCATGAACTTCTCATCATTGTGAGACACTAGGTTTCATCCTATATCACTAACCTTATTTGGAAGTGAGTAGTGTTTTTGATGCAGTTTCCAGCCAAATAATGAAATCTAGAAAGGAAGTCATAGTGGTGGGCTAGTGTTTCATGTTTTTCCATCTTGTTAAGAGAATATTTTGATTAAAACACTTTTATGTAAATTAAATGAGATGATGTAAACTAGGGTATGGCCCTTTTATTCTGTATAGTATCTAGACTTTAGTTTTGGGCAAGACTAGAGGTTTTCTTTCTCCATTCTTTCCTACTAGTGCCCATTTGAATGAAGCATCCATGTAATTTTATTTATTAAATTATAATACAAGGCTTTGGCCATTTACTAATAAAAAAAATAAAATACTATGATCAATAATAAATAATTATCTTTTTGTTAATGCACAAAATTTATCTTTATCCATTGATTTAAGTAATGATATTTATTTGTAGCAAGAGGTGAAGGGTACATGTCATAGATAGGTAAATTAGTAGATGGAAATGATATCATGAACTCTTCTCTTGGTCAGCTAGATATAACTCCGAAAGGAAAAAAACTATAGTACCCATATATATCACAAATTATAGTTGAATTTTTCTAATCTACAAATTTATATGAAATTTCTTTGGTAAAATATTATGGTTAATATATTGTAATGCAACTATTTTTGGGTATCCTCGATGCCATTGCACTCCATGCTTCTTAAATGCATATCATGATCGATTTTGCTTTGATTTGATCTCTTGTAGTTGAGTGCACTCTTTTCCCTTCCCATTTTTTCATATCTAAGGAGCAATTGCACTTCATGATTAGATTTTCCTTTGATTCTCAGTTATTGCTCTAATCTGTAATCCAATCTCATGGTCATTGGATTTTAAACTCAAGGTTGTATCTAGGTTATGCCTACACCCTATAAAGGAAAGTTTTGTTGGTGTTCAAAGGATCTTTCTTTTTCTAGTTTTTTGTAGATATTCTCTATAAATGTTCTTGCCTCTTATTCAATAGAAATAACTACTATCATATCCATTCTCAGCAAGTTGAATTTTTGTAACTTGATTATACATCATTTTTAAAGATATATTTTGACAATTAAAATATTGTGTGCTCATGTTCATTTCAATTAACTAATCTGTTAAGTGAATTTTTCATATTCCTTGCATGGTTATGTTAGTTCTCAATTGTTCCATGGTGTTATGATTGAAAGAAGATAGATAGTGATATATCCTGTAATGTTTATTGGATTTTAGTGCAGTTATTAAGAAGTAGATCAAAAATACTATTTGGTGTATCACTCTCTCTAGATTAGAATAGGTAGTTTGATTTTCATGCATTTCCTTCTCCACTTTTCTCTCAAGAACTAGTTAGATTTACCTTGATAGTAAGCAAGACTAGTTAGATTTACCTTGATAGTAAGGAAGCCAATCTTCCCTAGAGATTCAATCTCTAATTGCAAAGTCCCACATTTTTTAGATTGTTTCCATGTTATACGAGGTCACTTGAGGGTCATAGCTTAAGCGAGGGTATAGAATTTTGTGTCAAAGGGTACTTAATACATATTAATATCTTAAGATTGCTTTGTTAACCGAGTTACCATGATTATGTAGTTCTAACCAAGTTGTGTAAGTATTTGAGTTAATAAGAAGTTTGTATTGACATCTAAGGGATCTAGAATTGTTTTAGTGGTAAGTGATTCACCCCTCCCCTCTCAGTTACTCCTCTTATATTTCCAACAATTACAATTCTAATGACACCCCCACTAAGCTATTTCCTAAAACTAATGTTTCTACCTTTGAGGGGTGGAAGGCTTACACCAATAGTCTTGTATACCTTTTATAATCTTGTAGAATAGTTATTCAAAAACACTCCATGTCTACTTCCCTAACCTAATCTTTATATCTCTCTTATTAAGAAAACATATACACTCCTTTCGCACCCCTTTCCCCCCTGCCCATATCTATTTTTCTTTACCCCTCTTTATTGTTCGTTCCTCTGTATCTATATCTTATATCCTCTATTTCTCTTTGATTGATTCTATGTATGTTATCTATCTATCTATCTATCCACTATCCATATATCACCTCATGTATCTCTATAATTCTCTCTCTTTATCTCCCCTCTCTTCTCTTCATATTGTTTGTCTCTCCCTTCAAAAATATCCTCCACTTTGATGTTTGATTCTATTTCATCTATCTACACATTGTCTCTCCCTATGTTTCCCTATATTATCTTTTCACTTCTCTACCCCTCTTTTTTCTTTATATTGTTCATTTTACTCACTCCCCTCCCCCTCATTCTCTCCTTATCTCTCGTTATAATTATCAATCCTGCTAACTAGTATTTCCTATATGAAATAGAAAACCTAGCTATTTGAAATCAATAATTCAAAATCCCCCCCACTCTTGAAACACTATTATTTCTTTATATATCATAATTGTATGACAAATGCATTTATGGATAAAAATAGGAGAAATTATAGCAAATCATGAACTAGAATCAACAAGACCAATAAATGGATGTTAAATCTTAACTTTAAATCAATCTATAGGTATATAGGAAAAGTAATTATGTCAATAGTGAAATATATATTAAATGAATAAAATTGTGGTATATTTGTGACTTTTTATCTCTCTCTATTTTAATATCCACATGTCTCTTTATAATTCACACTCTCCCTATCTACATCCCTATCCTTTCATGTAGATATTTCTTATACACACATACATTGCTTTTTCCCTCCTTACCTTTACATAAATAGCGAATAATTTTGCATTGACTATAACTCATCTCTTTCCAATTTTATAACAATTTCGAAAAATCAACAATATTTTTCTATTGTTTTATCTTCTTACAATATCCACAACCAATTACCTTCCAATATTCTTCACCAACCAAATCTACTTCTTTAATCTCATATCAACAACTATAAAACATCCAATGTTGATTTAAGACATTTACTTATTTCTTGTAATCTAATATTAACAACTATAAAATATCCAACATTGATTTTAAAACTCTACAATTTTCTTGTATATCAACAAAATTGGATTAGACAAGGAAAGATTATACTAACCAAGAGTTCAAACTATAGGAATCCAATAACATCACCTTGAATTACCACAACTACCAACTCAATATTATCCAAGTGGTATGCACATATTATCATGATTAACATCATTGATTACACATACACGCACGCGTGCGCACGCACACGCACACGCACATGCACACGCACACGCACACACGCGCGCATGCACACACACACACACACACACACACACACACACACACACACAAACACACACACACACACACACACACACACACACACACACACACACACACACACATTGTTTGGTAATAATGGCAGGCCCTACATTTTTCCACAATTTCTTTGAAACCCTCAAACTTTCTTTCATCAACTGTTGGAAACTAACAATATTATATGAGTCTGTTAAACATATACTCTCTCTTCCACTACCCTCATGATTAATAATATCATTACTTTTCTCATGTTCCTTCAAAAATGGTGAAGTAAGACCATCAACCATGTTTACAAAGAGGGGTAACCATGCAACTTCTTTCATGTTTTTTATAATTAAGTCAAAACTATGATTGGATTTAAGATATATTATTTTATCTATGGTCTTTGCTTTGAATGATAGATTCAAAAGTTATTTTTCCAAAAGAGTTCAACATACATCAATATAAATATTTTGTTTTAATATGCGAGGAAATCTCAATTTCTTGATATTAATACTATTTTTAGGTATTTTATAAGTTGAATTATGTAAAGATAAGATTTAGAATTGTATGAAAAAATATATCATGTTAATAACTAGCACTTGCACTAGAACAACTGATAGAAACTTCTAATGTGACAATTTTGATAATTGTTAATTGATTACATAAAAAATATTGTTTAACACATTTTAATGATTGAAGTAATTAACATTAATTTTTAAATATAAAATATTTGTCATGTGTGATCAATATATAAACATTAATTCATTGACCAAAGTTTGTGTTGGAGCATTTTTTTATCATCAATGTCATTTGTAAATTGCTTGGTGTGATTAATGTACATGAACATATATATTAGCAATGCCTTTAAAAAGTCAATTTGTTGAATGTTTTGAGGAATTTATTAGCTGATTAGGGAAACATTACAATCCAATGGATACCAAAATCATAACTTTCTTGTCATATATATTCTCTCTTTAGCATTAAATAATTTGGATGTAGTGATAATGAAGTTATAGTTCTTTTAACTTGTTGGACGGAGGGGACGGACGTGGTTGTTAAACAATCCTAATGAATGGAGAGGTCAGACGTGGTTGTTCAACAATCCTAATGAACGACTTTGATTTATATCTAATTTTTGCACTTAAAAATAGCTTGACGTAAGAGAGATTTTTATATTTGTTGAGGATGAATCAAGTTAGAAAACTTACTAAGTATTATTTAAAATTTTAATTACATTCTTAGTAGATTGTGAGCGGATGTTTGAAGATTGTTGACAATTAGATTCTACATTCTAAATTTGGAATGATTCTTATCATAATTCTAAAAAATAAACATTTTTATGATTTGGTGTTCAAATTGGTCCTCTTTTCTTTAGAGACTATGTGCAAAGGCTTCAAATCAAAAGACCCAAAGATGTGCATAAGAGATTGTCTTTCCCTACCATTCCTCTTTTAGAATCTCAAATTAAAATGAGATAAAATATTTCAATTGATTAAACATATTGTTGTATTACATGCCTAAGACCAAAATTACTTTCCCAATCTGATTTTAGAGAGCATATTCCAAGCTCTCTCAAGAATTACCAAGAATTGCCAAAATTCTCAAATTCTGAAGATTAAAACTCTCCTCAATTGTCTGTTTTCAAGCACTTAATCTTGAGTCCGATCTAATTAACAATGTAAAAAAATTAAGTGATTCAAATTTAGAAAACCTTATAATTTTGTGTTTTATAACAAATGATTTTTTTTTTTTCTAATTATAATCATCTATTGAAGTGACAAAGTAATTAGATTGTGTGTGGATGTTTGAAGATTGTTGACAATTAGATTCTACAATCTAAATTTGGACTAATTCTTAACATAACCCAAAAAAAAAACACTTTTATGATTTGGTGTTGAAGTTGGTCCTCTTTTCTTTAGAGACATGCAAAAGACCCAAAGAATGGCATAACAGATTGTCTTTCTCTACCATTACTCTTTCAGAATCTAAAAATTAATATGAGATAAAAAAAAAAATCAATTGATTAAACATACACTTGTATTACATGCCTAAGACCAAAATTACTTTCCCAATCTGATATTAGAGAAGCATATTTCAAGCTCTCTCAAGAATTACCAAGATTGCTAAAATTATTAAATTCTAAAGATCAAAATTCTCCTTTATTGTCTATTTTCAAGCACTTAATCTTGAGTCCAATATATTTAATAATGTAAAAAAATTGAGTAATTTAAATTTAGAAAAACCTTACAATTTTTTTTTAGACAACAAATGAATAAAAAACACTTCTCTTTTATAATCATCTAATAATGTGACAAAGTAATTAGAAGACCATCAGTAGCCGTGTGTTTGCAAAGATAATTTAGAAATGGTTTAATTTTTTTCCCAGATTTAAAAACTATACTACATATAGTAAACTTATGAAATAAGTTCAAAAGAATAATTCTTCAAATTTCTCTATTGCGTACAGAAGGACACAGAAACTTTAAAACATCATCAACCCCCTTGAAGTACTTCTTTCTCCACTTCTCTCTAATTGAAAGCAACAAGATAAGAACAATAAGGAAGCCTACACCATATGACCATCCTACTCCAATTTGATACCATGGTATTTGCTCCTTGTCATCTTCATCTTTACCTTCACCGCCATTATTTGGAGGAGGAGGTCTATATTTTGGCCAAGAGCAATTCTTTGGAAGTGAGCATCCCTGCAAATTTGGATTTTCTGAATATGATGTATTTTCAAATGTGATTAACTATCCTCCCCATCGTATACTTCTAGAAAAATTGTTGCTGGAAAAATTTAAATATGTCAAATAATTCAAAGATTGAAGCTCTAAAGGAATAAGTCCAAAAAATCTGTTTGAAGGTCCAATGATTCAAGTTAAGTCATATCCCCCAGACTATGCAGAATCACTCTAGTAAGATTGTTCATGGATAGATTCAGAAATCTCAACCCCTTCAACTTCCCAAAATCAAGTGAAATACTTTATTCTATCTTTGCTTGATTTCAGTCTACACTCCCTCTCAAAATATCCATACTTATTGCAATGATAACATTAGATGTTTCTTTTATCAAATCTGCCTCTACCTCTTCCTCCTTGAGCACCTCCTCTTCCTCTGGATTTGCTTGAAAAAATTTGATTTTGACCCCTACCTAAGCCTTTGTTATTGTTATTGCTGCTAGCACCATCATTCTTTGAAATTTGCAATTGGGAAGCACAAACATTATTAACAATTAACACTATTAATTAATTAAAAAGTACAAACTAACATTCTAACTATTTCCTAACTTATATAACTCAAAGTTAATACATTTAATTAAGTACTAATTGGAAAACTAATTTTTAATTTTTACATTAATCAAATTAAACAATAAAAACATTTTAAAAAATAAAATTAATAGGACCTACCTCAGACTCGACCAAATACCCCTATATCCCTCTCTCTTCTAGCCCCTTTGTGCACAAATGAAGGGCTAAAGTGCACATATCGCTATTTATAAGGCGATGGGGACTCGATAAAGTGAGACTCAACCGAGTCCCCCATAATACTTTGGCACCAAATGGCACCCAGGTGGACTTGGTCGAGTTATTGAGTACAACTTGGTCGATCCTCCCTAGTTGCCCTTAAGTATGCTAGTCATCCATGCACTTACTCAATGAAAACAAAGAACGTGGAATGCAGGTTTATAAAAAATATGTATTGAAACATAATGGGTTCCTGCAACCAAGTAGATTATTTTCTTGTATCCATGTGATATATGCATATTCATGAGATCCAAGGTTTAATGAATGCACTACAATATGGAAATAAATGTATCTGTATGTTTTGTGCCTTCTAGCCCGTCATTGTAGGAACATGTCAACAATGAGGAATGACCCAATAGGAATCTAGCATATTACATCAAGTTCTTGGACCAAGTCATTCAGGGTGAAGAGAGAAATCCAAACAAAATTGAAGACACAACTGACTCACCTACCTTTTTGGCTGGATCAGTTAATGATGTTTTAATTAAAAGTAAAATCTAGAGAAAAGTTATGCTATATTCTCTCCTATGGATATGCTCTAGAGACTACCTTTTATTCTTATTGAGAAAGTTTCTCATTTTTTTTTTTAATGTAATAATTGCATCCACTCATTCCATTGGAAGTGGACAGTAAGATAAACTTGTTAGTTATATAATTTCAGTATAAATAAGAGGTTAAGATACTCTTTTGGGTTAGCTAAGAAGTAGAGAATAAATTAATTTACATACTAGATTGATATTGATTTACTTCCTCTCAACAATACAAGTTAACTCTTAGGGTACTTTATGTAAATCAAGTTCCATTATATGAATAAAGAAATGGGTATCCCAAGCATATGTTAAGTATATGGATTCACTCACCGAAGGAGGCCCACTTGGTGACTAACCTCTCTATTTATTTTACTATTTTCATAGTTGGTTGTTCAATCCTTTCACTATTCTTGGAGCCACACAAAAATGGTTCATATCTTTGTTCTTGTAGGCAAAGTGGGTAGAGTAGTTCCTAGCTAGTAACCGTGAACTTAGTTTATATGCTCATTTATGCTTTGGTAAATAGGGTTTAGATAGACTTACTTCTACATACTTAAAAGCTAGAAATAATGGAGACTTTAGTGCATAGAGTGGGTGAGTTGGCTTAAAGACAATTCAAAATAGGGTGCCAAATAGAATTCACATTCCAGCCACCATCTCAATTGAAATTGAGATGATGATTATGAATTTAAACAAATATTAATCCTTTTGATTTTTATTATAGAAAATCCCTCTTGAGACATTCATATTGCCCAGCAAATTAGAACATATGAAATGACCCATCTTTCTAATAAATTTGTAAATTTGTAAAAAGTATTCACGCATAGATTCTTTCCAGAAGACAATTTCTTAAAAAATTCCTAGTGTCTCTCCTTCGTATGGGAGACGTTTTCCGTGGGTACATAGCCACAGCCCTCCTTCACGCCCAAGGACTAAGTGCAGACTTTCCAATTTCAACGTCTTTTCATTGCACCACACATCCCTTCACTTACTAAATGTACATTCATTATTATTTATAATGGTGAATGCAGTCCTACCTGTCTGCCCATTAACGTGATTGTGCAGTTATTTCTAAGTTCGGCATTGACCACTTTTTCATGGACTTTCACCAATAATAACGCTCTACCTTTATTAGCATTGATCACTTGTGTTGCAGGGGCTTTCTATGAATAGCTCATAATAAAATAATATTTTTTTTGAAAGTTTTGGAAATGAGATTGGAAGAAGGATGGGAAATTTGTAAGTCTTGTTTGTACCCTATGAGTGTTGACTAGAAGCAGGTCTTGTTTGTGCCCATAAAGAGAGGAAGACTGAGATATGAGGGTATTGGCTAAATTCTAAATTAAAAAGTAAAGCATAGAAAAAAAACTAAGTGTTTCCTTGGTATGCTTTACGGTTTAGTTTAGAAAAAAAACTACGTGTTTTCTTTGTATGCTTTACGTTTTAGTTTAGCTTATAATTCATCTATCAGAAATTGTAAAACCTAATTGATTCTTTCTTGCAATTGTCATGGTGAAATTGTTACAGGTTTAACAGATTTGTGGGAGTTTATGAGAGATTTAGGAAAAAAAAATCACATGCAGCTTCCATACTAGTGCAGAAAAAATGAAAATTATCTAAAAGGAGTTCAGGACAAATGTTTTTATTTTATTATTTTCATTTTAGTTATTTTGAATTGAAAAATTAATAAGATCCCTAGCTCAATTATAAATAGTCAATAGGAAAAAAATAGTTATAAATATATTTTGGAAATCAAATAGTACTAAACTTTAGAACTTTAATGATTTGTATTGGGAAGATTAATTAGAAATAGATAAATGAAAATTTTAGTTCACAAGAGGTTCTATTTTGTTTTATAGGAGCTCTTTTCTCCATCCATAATTCATTTTCTTGGCACGATTTAAGGAGATGGATTAAGAAACTATATTATATTGATAGCAAATATACTAAAACTGATATTATTATTAAATATATTACATATTTTTAAATTTTTTATAAAACTATATGATATGTTTATATAAAATAATAATCTCACATACATATATAATTTTAATAACATTGCATTTAACAAAATCATAATTATTTCAAATAAAAAATTTAATTTAATTTAAGATTGATATTTTTAATCTATTCTTTTAATTTTCTTAGTCTAATATTTGTTGCCCCACTTTTCCTTTAGTAAAAATGAAAACTTGTGCTTTAGTGAGGTCCTAGTTGTGTTTGAGTCTAGGTTTAAGCCTTCTTAGGTGTAACGAGTCTTCATCTAATTTCTCCATTTCCCCTTCTCCGCATTTCATAGCCAGCTGGTTCTCCATTTTTTCCAAGGGATTGTATGGGAACGTTAGTGCCTGGTCCGATGGAGATTCATGTTGCCCTTAAAAAGATCATTTACAAAGTTATATCTGCTTGTGGTATATCACTTTCTCAATAAAAATAGAAGCTTGCAGAAATCCGAACTTCATTTTCTCCTCGACGGGTTACTAACCCATGAAGACAATTTCCCGCAAAGAGCACCAAATGATGCATATGGATCAAAGTAAGAAAATGTCAAGATATTCTATGGCTAATCCATGTTTCCTTTATGATTACCTATCACAGAAGATGTTCACGATCAGTGATAGCTCTCATAATCATTCTGGATGGAAAGCTCATAACCAACTTCTCCTCTGCGGGTTTTCAACCCATGAAGTTGGTTTTCTACAAAAGGCAATTCTGAGGGAAAAGAAACATAAGGTGGGCCCCTATTGAACTTTCACACCTTACTTAGACATTTTCGAGCCCAAAAGGGACAATGGTTTGAGAGTCAATTTAAAGGGAAGCTTTAGCAAAGAAATACAATTGTCTTCTCCTCAGCGGGTTTTCAACCCATGAAGACAATTTCCCAGATTTTAAAGAAAATCAAGCTAGTAAGCAGATTAGACCGACATTTTGTGTGCAAAACATTCCAAGAGGATAATAGAAATAATCTAACCATTGCAAGAAAGAGTTAATGAGCAGAATTAGCGGATATTTCCTAATAGAGTACTCTATTGGTAACTTCCCAAAACTTAAAGGAAAACAGGAAAGTAAGTATGGGAAAATAGAAAGTTACCGGGTAAAAGCACAAACCTGTGTCACCCTTTTGTAAAGGAAAAGACTAACAGAAGTATAACTATTCACCTTCAATGACATAAAATTCGCATTATTATTTTGAATTTGAAAATGAACTAAACTAATGAAATGTGTAGAAATGGATGAAGTTTAGGATTATAATTTTTAATATTTATTTGGAATAAGAATTGATATATTTTCCTAATTTTTATAGACAATTTTGTTAGATTCATATTCCTCCTTGTAAGAAATGAAGGACGAAATGAAGTCCTTGGAGAAGAATGGGACCTGGGATCTTGTACCATTGCCTAAAGTTAGAAAACCTGTGGGATGTAAGAGGGTATTTAAGAAGAAGTACAATCCAAATGGAAGAATTGATATGTACAAAACGAGTTTGGTTGCAAAGGGGCACTCTAAAAAAGAAGGGATTAACTAGGGAGAAATATTTTCTCATGTAGCTAAGCTAATATCCATCAGATTTTTGTTTTGACTTGTAGTGGCACCTGACTTTGAAAATGAGAATATAAATGTGATGACAATGTCTCTTCATGATGATCTTGAAGAAAAGATATATATGTCCCAATTAGAGTATACTTATAGTAGGATTGCAAACTTAAACCTGCCAACTGGAA
The DNA here is from genome assembly GCA_028749045.1 of Cupressus sempervirens. NCBI lineage: Eukaryota > Viridiplantae > Streptophyta > Pinopsida > Cupressales > Cupressaceae > Cupressus > Cupressus sempervirens. The sequence continues at coordinate 110,501,062 of CM053793.1, forward strand.
TTCAAGAATCTAGGTTGTGCTTAAATTTTGTACGGAATTGGGGTTATGGAATATGCAGGTAAGTGAGAGATGGAAGGTTACCTATACATAATCCTATCCCACATGCAACAATCATTTCCATTTTCCCATCAATTGATACTCTCACCAGACAAGTTCGAGGAAGATTTGAGGCTTAAAAGAGCTTCAGCCTCATAATCAGGACATCTACAGAGACAGAGATTTGACTTGTTGGAGAGGATAATGAAAAATACAATGATAATAGTTGACTAAAGCAGAGAATTTTAAGGAACTTGTGCCATTTCACTAAATCTAGAGATTATCATGGCTTGTTTGAAAGACAATAGTGTTGTAATCCATTTTAGAGATTGAGGAGGGAAAAAGATCAATCTATGCCTGAGAATACGCTACATTTACAAAATAGTCGATGCAGATATACAAAGTCTTTCTTCCACTAATAAGACGAGTTTACAATTGATATGCAAAGGAAAATGCACATTCTTTGTTGAGGACTCGAAAAGAAAGTCTTTAGAAAAAAACAATTTACATTTTAAGCTAAACCTTATCATCTCTCTTGTTCTAGGAGTATGTGCTTGAAATTCATAAAGGGAACGTACAAAAAGGAATAAAAAATGAGACACAAACATATCCTTTGACAGTCAAGTCACACTAGTTAGATATACACAATAACATTTTCCCACTTGTGCTAATGTCAAGGAAAATTTCATCATCCTTGCTAGATTACTTTGCAAGAGTGGATGTGATTCAATCGTTTCTTTGAAAATTAGGTTTTATCATAAATGCCATTTGTAGATTTCTTAGTGAGCTTTAACATACATGAACATGTATATTAGCAATGTCTTTAAAGGTCAATTTGTTGAATGTTTTGAGGAATTTATTAGCTAATTAGGGAAACATTACAGTCCAGTGGATACCAAAATTTATTCTATCTTTCTATGATCCATTCTCTTAACATTAATTAATTTGGATGTAGTGATGATGAAGTTACAGTTCTTTTAACTTGTTGGACAGAGAGGACGGACGTGGTTGTTCAACAATCCTAATGAATGGAGAGGATGGACGTGGTTGTTCAACAATCTTGATGAATGGAGATGTCAGACATGGTTGTTTAAGAATTCTAATGAAGGACTTTGGTTTATATCTAATTTTTACACTTAAAAATAGCTTGACGTAAGAGAGATTTTTAGATTTGATGAGAATGAATGAGTTCCAAATTCATTTAGAAAACTTACTAAGTACTATTTAGAATTTTAATTACATTCTTAGTAGATCGTGCGTGGATGTTTGAAGATTGTTGACAAGTAGATTCTACAATCTAAATTTGAAATGATTCTTATCATAACCCTTAAAAAATAAACACTTATATGATTTGGTGTTTAACTTGGTCCTCTTTTCTTTAGAGACATGTGCAAAGGCTTCACATCAGAAGACCCAAAGATGTGCATAAGAGATTGTCTTTTCCTTCCATTCTTCTTTCAGAATCTCAAATTAAAATGAGATATAAGATTTCAATTGATTAAACATATAGTTGTATTACATGCCTAAGATCAAAATTACTTTCCCAATCTGATATTAGAGAGCATATTCCAAGCTGTCTCAAGAATTACCAAGAATTGCCAAAATTATCAAATTCTGAATATTAAAATTCTCCTCAATTGTCTGTTTTCAAGCACTTAATCTTCTGTCCAATCTAATTAACAATGCAAAAAATTGAGTAATTTAAATTTAGAAAAATCTTATAAAATTTTTTTTTAACAACGAATGAATAAAAGGAACTTCTCTTGTATAATCATCTAATAAAATGACAAAGAAATTAGAAAGCCATCAGTAACTGTGTGCTTGCAAAGATGATAGAAATGGTTTATTGTTTTTTTCCAGATTTAAAAACTATGCTACATATAGTAAACTTACGAAATAAGTTCAAAAGATGTGAAGAATTATTTCTTCAAAATTCCCTATTGCGTAGGGAAGGACACAGAAACTTTAAAACATCATCAACCCCCTTGAAGTACTTCTTTCTCCACTTCTCTCTGATTGAAAGCAACAAGATAACAACAATAAGGAAGCCTGCACCATATGACCATCCTACTCCAATTTGATACCATGGTATTTGCTCCCTGTCATTTTCATCTCTACCTTCACTGCCACTGTTTGGAGGAGGACGTCTGTATTTTGGCCAAGAGCAATTCTTTGGAAGTGGGCATCCCTGCAAATTTGGATTTTCTGAATATGATGTATTTTCAAATGTAATTAACTGTCCTCCCTGCGGTATACTTCCAGAAAGATTGTTGCTGGACAAATTTAAATATGCCAAATAATTCAGAGATTGAAGCTCTGAAGGAATAAGTCCGTAAAATCTGTTTGAAGAAAGGTCCAATGATTCAAGTTGAGTCATAACTCCTATACTATGCGGAATTACTCCACTAAGATTATTCATGGATAGATTCAGAAATCTCAACCCTTTCAACTTCCCAAAACCAAGTGGAATGTCTCCATTGAATTGATTGTTGGAGAGACTTATGCCAATCAGTGTGGAGAGAATATATGGGTAGTATAGATCTGTACCTTTGGGATTCATATTCAAATCATCTTGATAGGAACCTCTGCCATGATGAAGAACGAATTCCATGTCGTCCTCCTGCAAGATATTTCCGTCCTCTGTTGGCACAGACATTGCTTGCAAAGATGCAATGCTTGGTGGAATAGAGCCGGACAAATTGTTGGAAGACAAATCCAAGATCTGAAGCTGCTTTAGTTGCCCAATTTCTGGAGGAATGCTACCGCTGAAAAGATTTCCCTTCATTATCAAGATTCTAAGCTCCGAAAAAATGCCAATTGTCTTTGGAATCTGACCTTCAAATGAGTTATGCCCAATATCAAGAACCTTTAATCTTGAAAAATTCAGGATTAAACTGGGAAACACTCCATTTAACTTATTATTCTTAATGACCAAAGAGAAGAGATTTAGGTTGTCAAACTCCTGGGGTACCATTCCTTCTAAACTATTACCTCCCAAATTCAATACTCGAAGAAAATACTGAGTATTCGCCAAGCTGGGAGGAATTGTTCCATTCAATTGGTTGTTCGCCAAATTTATCAATGAAAGTCCGGACGACAGACTGCCCAAGCTTGAAGGTATATTTCCACTGAGCCTATTGTCGTTGAGCCTTAGTTCTCCTAGATATGGAGGCCACACTGATGGCATGGCCCCGCTCAATTCATTTCTAGACAGATCCAAGAGCTTCAAATGAGGTGAGTCAGATCCAAAAAGTTTGCCTTGCAGTTGATTTCGTGACAGGGTTAGGTATTCCATGGGCGGACTAAATAGCCAAGAGGGAATTTCTCCATAAAGATTGTTGTCTGTCAATTCCAACTCGCTGAGTGATATCTGAGTTGAAATCCAGCCTGGAATTAGGCCACCTATATAACAGGATTGCAAACTTAAAAAATCCAACTGAAATTTAGGAATCCATGTTGTGCTTATATTCAATACGCAGTTAGAAAGTTGTAAAGCACGTAATCCAGTGAGGTTATGGAAAAAGATTTCTGAAATCGTCTGGTTGAGGGTAAGGGAGAGACTGATAATAGAAGACGGAAATGCGGAGGAAAGAATATTCTCACTGAAGGGATTTCCATCAGCGGTTAGGGTTTCAAGTGAGTGGAGATGCGTGAATGAGGATGGGAAAGTTCCAGTTAGCTTGTTGAAGGACACATCCAAGCAACTGAGAGAAGAAAGATTGCCCACAGAAGGGGGTATTGGACCACTTAGTGAATTGTGAGAAATATACAGATTATTGAGGGAGGAGAGACTGCCTATAGAAGGGGGTATTGGACCACTTAGTGAATTGTCAGAAATATACAGATTATTGAGGGAGGAGAGACTGCCTATAGAAGGGGGTATTGGACCACTTAGTGAATTGTCAGAAATATACAGATTGTTGAGAGAGGAGAGACTGCCTATGGAATATGGGATGTTTCCACTGAATTTATTCCCTTCTAGACGTAGATCGGTTAGAGAAGAAAGATTTCCAAGACAATATGGGAGGCTTCCATTGAGTTGGTTTCCACTGAGATCAAGATAAGTAAGATTAGTGAGCTCACAAAATGTAGAAGGAATTTCTCCACTCAATCTATGACCTCCTAAATACAAAGACCGCAGGTAAGAAAGTTTGCCTAAGCAGGAAGGAAGAGTGCCTGTTAATCCTTCGCCATCAAAATGCAGAACTGTGAGAAAATGGAGGTTACACAAACTATCAGAAATGATGCCCGCTTGGATGTAAAGGGAATAACCAAAGTACCCAATGTATTTTACGTGGTTCATTTCGTTATTGCAGGTAATCCCAACCCACGCGCAACAATCAGTTCCATTCACCCATGAATTGAAACTCCCATCGGACTCATTCGAGGAAGATTTGAAGGTTAAAAGAGCTTCAGACTCATTATCAGGGCATCTACAGAGACATAGATTTGGCTTGTTAGATAGGGTAGTGAACACTAAAGCGACAATAATGAACTTAAACAGAGAATTCTGTAGAGCTCCTGTCATTTCAATAGCTTTAGAGATTACCATGGCTGCTTTGAAAAACAGAGTGGTGTAATCCATTTTATAGAGACTGAGGAGGAAAAGAGAGCAATCTATGCCTGAAAATACGCTCCATCTACACAACAACTAATTCAGATACAAAGTCTTTCCTTTTACCATAGAAAATACTTCATATTTCACGTGCAAACGGAAAATACAAACAGTTTTCTTAGAGTTAGGACTGGAAATTATTTGTGAAAGGTCATAGTAAAGATTTCAATTCAAAGTAGAAAATGTATTTGGCCCTTTACTTTCACAGTCAGGTCAAGAGTCAAGTCAAGCTAGCTGGCAATGTAGAAAACCAATTTTCCACCAATGACCAATGCCCTATTGGCTGTTTTTCAACTTTTTAGCGTGTATGACAGGCTGGGAAATATTACAGGTCAATATATATTTATATATATATTTTGGTTGTATTTATTCTATCTTTTTAGTGTGTATTTTTCAATTAGTTAATATAAGATAGTATTGAATCTTGATATTGATTTTTATTTTTCTTTTTTCGATGAAGAGGATGGATTGTTGGAATATTTAAATGCTGCATACGTTTTTCTCCCTAAGTCAAATGCTCACCTACCCTCCTGACGTCCAAAATAGATAGAAACATTAATACGGGTAGGTGAGATTTTTCAAATCAGAAAAAGAGGGGGAAAATGGAATGTGACAAAAAGGAATGTTTATTCATTCATTTAGCAAGTTCAAGCATATTAAGCAGATCAGTAGTTGTAGATCACAGCAGAAAAAGGAAGAAGAAAAAGAAGTTTGTGCCTGCAGTTGCACGTGTTTCCTCTGTTCTCTCTGTAAGTTTATTATTGTTGAACTTGTCCTGTTGAAGCAGTGATTGCTCCAGGCACCATTGTATGCAGCCATTAGAGTTGCAAGTTTAAAGTTTTGAGGTATTAAAGTTGTTTGAAGTTTTACCAGTTTAGGGTTATTTTAGGATTTTCTGGTTGAAGCCGAATGCTCCCAAATTTTGTAATAGTTTAATGAAAGATTGAATAGAAAGCAAGTAGGCATACTTGAATCTATCTTCCTCTTCTATTCATTGCATTCGACAAGTTTGGTTGAAAGCTTAAAGCTTTGGCTTTCTAGTTTTAATGGTGAAAGCATTCACGTTGAAATTTCTCTAGGTTATAATATTTTCAGTTTGAAACAGAACACTCAGCATCCTGTTTTTTGTTAATATTTTCTAAGTTTTAAATCTTAGTTGGAGCTGAGCTCACTCGGCATCCATTGGTGCTGAGCATTTCATTGTGGTTGCGCATTGCCTTTTGTGTGCCGAGCTTACTCGACTTCCTTGTGCCGAGCTAACTCGGTACTTATTTTTTGTCTCTCACTCGGCACCTATTTTCTTTCTGGCACTCGGCACCTTCAGGTGCCGACCAAAACTGGCACTCGACACCTTCATGTGCCGAGTAAAGATTTTTGAGTTAGGGTTGTGAGATTTAAATATTTTAAATTATATTTCTCACATGGTATCAGAGCTTTGAGGCCCCACATCCACAGTGAGTTAGGGCATTTGTTTTCTTGGGATATTTATCATGGCAGGAGATGCAGGAAAGATATGGCAGCAGCCACCACCCTTCAATGGATAGAACTATGATACATGGGCAAAGAAAATGAAAACCATTATGGTTGCAAATAATTTGTGGGAGTTTGTTGTTAATGGGTTCAATGATGTGACAAACCCAACTCAGTATGCTACTCTCACAAATGCACAAAAGACTCATTTGAAGGAGTCAAGGAGGAAGGATGCTAAGGCATTAAGTCTTATTGAAGCAGCAATGACAGAGACAGTATTTCCAAAGATTGCAGCAGCAAATTATGCAAAGGAAGCATGGGATATCCTTGAGACGAACTTCAAGGGGACTGATAAAGTTCGCACAGTAAAGCTACAGAATATAAGCAGGGAGTTTGAGAACCTTCAAATGAAGGAAAATGAATCAATTGTAGACTTCAGTTCAAGGACCTCCAATGTGATTAACCAACTAAAGTCAAATGGAGAAGACTATCAAGAGTAGAGGATAGTGGAAAAGATATTGAGGAGTTTATCTCATAAATATGACAATTTGGTCATGACCATAGAAGGGGCAAAAGACCTCGTTGTTTTGACAATGGATGAGTTAATGGGTACACTTCAAACCCATGAGCATAGGATCAATAGATCCACATCTTCTTCTTCCCAAGAGCAAGAATTCAAGGCTCAATCAAATCCAAGAGGAAGGGGGAGAGGAAGAAATGACTCAGACAAAAACTCCAGAAGTAGAGGCCGAGGAAATGGAGGATAAAGAAATGCTACAATAGAAAGCTCAAGAAGAGCAGATGGAGCAAGTAGCTCTTAAAATACCTCAAGAGGAGGTAAGAAAAACTACAACTCAAATAAGAGTAATGTAGAATGCTACTAATGTCATAAATATGAGCATTATGCAAATGAATGTTGGAAGAAGCAAAATGATCAGTCAGGACAAGCAAATGTGGCTGATGTGAATATGGGAAGTGGAAATAATGCCACTGCCTTCATCATGTGTAATGTTGGTGAAGAAGGAAGCCCTGAGGTTTGGTACCTTGACAGTGGATGTAGCAACCACATGAGTGGTAATAAAACCTTGTTTTCATTCATTGACAAGAGTTTCAAATCTGAGATTAAGATGGGTAACAATGGAACCCACCAGTTGTGGGCAAAGGATCTATTATGGTCCGCACCAAGAAAGGTGAGAAGAAGGAAATACAAAATGTGTATTTCGCCCCTGGTATGAAGCACAATTTGATGAGCATTGGTCAACTCATTCAAAATGGATACAAGGTGCTGATGGAGAATGACAAGTGTGTCATCCATGAAAAGGATGGGAGCAAGAACTTACTTGCAGCAGTTCAAATGACAAAGAACATAATATTTCCCTTGAAGATAGAGACATGTTTCTCATCTCAAGTTTGTGCTACACCTCACACACAATTAGCTCTAAGGAGTGTGATTGAAGACCCCTCACAGCTATGGCACCTCAGGTATGGTCATCTTGGCTATGCTGGTTTAAATTTGTTATCAAATAAAAGAATGGTAGATGGTTTGCCACTTATAGGAATTTCATGTGACAAGTGTGAGGCTTGTATTTTGGGTAAGCAACATAGGCTTCCCTTTAATTCTGGAAATTCTAGGAGGGCTAGATATCCATTAGAATTAGTGCATACTGACCTAGTCGGTCCTATGCAAGTTACTTTCATTGGGGGGAGTACTTATTTCATGACATTCATTGATGATTTCAGTCATAGGACATGAGTGTATTTCTTAAAGAATAAATCTGAAGCATTTGATAAATTTGTAGAATTTAAAGCCCAGGCTGAAAGAGAATGTGGACACTATATCAAGGTCCTCAGATCAGATAGAGGAGGGGAGTATACCTCAAATTCTTTTGTAAATTTTTGCAAGAAACATGGCATAAAGAAAGAGCTCATAGCCAGCTACACACCACAGCAGAATGGAGTGGCTGAAAGAAAGAATAGGACCATTGTTGAAATAGCAAGGAGCATGATGAAAGAGAAAGGTCTCCCAACTGAATTTTTGGGAGAGGTTGTGGCAACAACAGTTTAGCTAATTAATAGGTGTCCGACAAAGGCAGTCCGTGACAAAATTCCAATGGAAGCATGGTCACAAAAAAGATGGATAGTTGAACACCTAAGGGTGTTTGGATGTGTTGCATATGCACATGTGTCTAAAAAAAAAAGGCATAAATTGGATGACAAAGATGTGAAGTGCATCTTCACAGGGTATAGCTCAGAATCAAAGGCATACATATTGTATGACCCATTGAATAACAAGACGACTCTTTCAAGAGATGTGAAATTTCTTGAAAATTAGTCTTGGTATGGTTCAATTAATGAGTCACCAAGCACTTCTAGTAAAGTGTCAATTATGAGTGAAGAAGATGCTGATGAACAGTAAGAAGAAGGAGTAAGTAGAAGAAAAGGAAAGCAGGTTCAGTCATTGCTGAGCTCCTCTAGGCATGACCGAGTGTCAGTATCGAGTACCAGTGAAGATCGAGCTGGTCGACAGTGCAGCAACAGTGAAAATTCTGATCCTACACTCTCCTCCTTGTTACCAAGAAAGACTAAGAGTCTTAGGGAGATATACCAAGATGAAAGTTATGAAGATTATGATGAGAGTGTTAATTTTGCATTATTTTCTCATAGTGATCCAATATATTTTGAAGAAGCTATTAAGGAGAAGAAATGGTGTAAGGCCATGGATAAGGAAATAGATGCCATAGAAAGAAATGAGACATGGGAGCTAACTAAATCGCCTCTCAAGAAGCACGTGATTGGAGTGAAATGGGTCTACAAGACGAAATGCAATGTTGAAGGCAAGATTGATAGGCATAAGGCAAGGTTGGTAGTCAAGGGCTACAAACAGTAGTATGGAAGAGACTATGATGAGACATATGCACCTGTTGCAAGAATGGAAACCGTGCGTGTTGTCATAGCAATTGCAGCTCAGCACAAATGGAAGGTATTTCAAATGAATTTGAAGTTCGCCTTCCTTAATGGTGTATTGAAAGATGAAGTATATGTGGAGCAACCACCTGGTTATGAAGTTGCAGGTGAAGAACACAAAGTATATAGATTGAAGAGAGCTCTTTATGGGCTCAAGCAAGCTCCATGGGCATGGTACAGTAGGATTGACTCATATTTGATGAGCAATGGCTTTAGCAAAAGCAATGGTGAGCCCACTCTTTACATCAAGGCAGTAGATGGTAATGTATTGATCGTTGTCTTGTATGTAGATGACTTGATTTTTACTAGTAATGACAACGCTCTGATTGGTGAGTTTAAAGAGGCCATGAAAAGTGAATTTGAAATGACAGACCTAGGTCTCTTGAAATATTTTCTAGGCATAGAAGTAAAACAAATGCATAATGGCATCTTCATCTCTCAAGAAAAATATGTAGGGCATATCTTGGAGAGATTTAAAATGCAGAACAGTAAGGAAGCCCCCACACCAACAGCAATAGGTCTAAAGTTGAGCAAGGAAGACTCTAGCAAGAGAGTGGATCCAACATTATATAAGAGTCTGGTTGAAAGTCTAATGTATTTGACTGCAACTTGGCCAGACCTAATGCATGCAGTAAGTCTAATTTCCAGATTTATGGAAACACCAAAGGATTCCCATTGGCAAGTGGGAAAGAGGATCCTAAGGTATGAGAAAGGTACCAAGGGATTTGGGATTTTATATACTGTAAATGATCATTTCAAGTTGGTTGGTTACACTGATAGTGATTGGGTTGAAAGTATAGATGATAAGAAGAGCACTTTCGGATACATGTTTCATATGGGATTAGGTGTAATTTCATGGGCATCCAAGAAGCAACCTATTGAGGCTCAATCTAAGCAAGCTATTTGGTTAAGAAGGATTTTGAATGATTTGAATGAAATGAAAGAGGATGGAACCACAATTTATTGTGACAACATCTCATCAATTGCATTGTCCAAGAATCCAATCTTTCATGGGAGAAGCAAACACATAGAGATCAGATATCACTTCATCAGAGAGCTAGTGGAGAATGGGGATATCAAGATGGGCTTTTGCAAGTCTGAGTAGCAACTAGCAGACATCTTTACTAAGCCTTTAGGCATTGGATCCTTTGTACACCTAAGAGAGTGTCTTGGTGTAATTGATTTGGATCAGCATTGATCCTTGTTTTGTTTGGCTTGGGACAAAGGAGGAGTGTTGGAATATTTAAATGCTGCATATGTTTTCCTCCCTGGAGCCAAATACTCACCTACCCCCTAACTTCCAGAATAGATAAAAACATTAATATGGGTAGGTGAGATTTTTCAAATCAAAAAAAAAGGGGGAAAATGGAATGTGACAAAAAGGAATGTTTATTCATTCATTTAGCAAGTTCAAGCATATTAAGCAGATCAATAGTTGCAGAGCAGAGTAGAAAAAGGAAGAAGAAAAAGAAGTTTGTGCTTGTAGTTGCACTTGTTTCCCCTATTCTCTCTGTAAGTTTATTATTGTTGAACTTGTCCTATTGAAGCAGTGATTGCTCCAGGCACCATTGTATGCAGCCATTAAAGTTGCAAGTTTAAAGTTTTGAGGTATTAAAGTTGTTTGAAGTTTTACCAGTTTAGGGTTATTTTAGGATTTCTGGTTGAAGCCGAATGCTCTCAAATTTTGTAATAGTTTAATGAAAGATTGAATAGAAAGCAAGCAAGCATACTTGAATCTATCTTCCTCTTCTATTCATTGCATTCGACAAGTTTGGTTGAAAGCTTAAAGCTTTGGCTTTCTGGTTTTAATGGTGAAAGCATTCATGTTGAAATTTCTCAAGTTATAATATTTTTAGTTTGAAACAGAACACTCGGCATCCTCTTTGTTGTTAATATTTTCTAAGTTTTAAATCTTAGTTGGAGCCAAGTTCACTAGGCATCCATTGGTGTTGAGCATTTCATTGTGGCTGAGCATTGCCTTTTGTGTGCTGAGCTTACTTGGCTTCCTTGTGTTGATCTAACTCGGCACCTATTTTCTTTCTAGCACTCAGCACCTTTAGGTGTTGACCAAAACTGGCACTCGACACCTTCATGTGCCAAGCAAATATTTAAGTGCCGAACAAAGATTTTTGAGTTAGGGTTGTGAGATTTAAATATTTGAACTTATATTTCTCAAATGGATGTGGTTATTAGTACTTGTGTAGGCTAAGTATTATTGTGACAAATTTTGGATTTCATGTGTTAACTGGTGATTAAATTTTTTTCATTTTGTTGGTAAATAGATTTGTCACCCTAAAAATATACGATTTAGCCCAATGGAGTATGTGGCAAATCGGTGTCTCCAAAAGTTGGATAGGCCCTTGATGTCTGGCCTTCCTCTATGTTTATAGGGACAGCTCCCTCATAAGATGAAATTTTGGATTTTTCAATAGAGATGAATAGGACTTAGAAAATAAAAAATGAAAACCATTGACAACGAATGCACCACACGCCTTCAACATTTCCATTAAAATGATATCAACTATTAATGAGAGCAATCAAGAACTACGCTTGAGAACTATCACTAACACAATGCTAATTCAACCATTCATGAATACTCACACCATACCATGAAAATACTCATAAATGAATCAATAGTTCAACAATTCAGACTCTTTAGAAAGAGAACATGAAAAGTACTTCCTTTATTTCTTTGCACCAAGAAAGTAAGAAATAACTAATTACAAAAACAACAATTGTACACACTTTCCAAAAATTGCTTTGTTATCAAAGCATAAGTTTTCCCTATCTCCAAGTCTAAAAAGTCCTCTATTACATTGATTTTTAGAAATTTATAGCCATTCTAGCTTAACTAACTTTTCGGGTTCGTAATCGCTCAAAAAGTTAGAGTTTAGAATTTGGAATGCATTTGAAAAGTAACTCCCACTATATCTCATGACACCTAACCACAACTAAGAATAGTTAAGACATTGACTAACACAAGGTTAATTCTAAAGTTGACCTTTTCAATCATTAGCAATGACCTACGTCACTTTACAAAGAAGCGATTTGAGGTTCATATTATCAAAATGAGAACAAGACTTTGATGTTGTTGATGAAATCTCTATGTCTCTTTCTCAATCCTTGAGCCATTTTATTAGAAGGATTTTAAAGCCTGTTCACCATATCCATTTTTGACCAATTTTAAAATCATTTCCTTCAATAGTGTCCATGTCATTCCATCAAGACTGTAGAAATGTTTACAACACTAAAGCATAGTCTCCAGACTCTGAAAACTATGTCACTTTTCAAGTGCTTCAAATGTTGTCACAAAATGTACAACTTTCCAATATCTTGTGTGCTTCTCTTGTAGATGAAATTGGGTTTTTCATTGCTAACTATATTTAATGAAAGTGATTTCATTGCACCTTTGGCATTTCCTTGTTCTAATCTTCTTTCATGTCCATGAGATGGCCAAAACATTAAGGCATTCCATCAAAAAAATTGGTGGCAGCTTCTATTACTATTTTGGTAGGTAAGGCTTTACATTGGATGACTCATCAAATAACTTATCAGTGAGGGCCAATTCAAAAATCCACCATGCTCACTTTGTCAAACATGTAACCACAAATTTAGGTAAGCCCATTCACTATAGATTCGTGGCATGAATACAAAATTTTGTTGAATTATTACCATGTTCAATCCGTCCACCTCATGTGTCTTCCCTCTGACTTCACAATTTTTAGACTATCCAATCCACTAAAAAAGTAGCCTTTATTTATTTTTATATATATATTCCTCATCACGAAGCATCAAATTGTGCATATGAGATTAAACTTTACACCTGCCTACTACATTCACAAGAGGTTCTTAAAACTTTATAAATACTATTCAAGCCTGTAGCTGCCATTCTGTTTGAAGATGTCCAACTATTCATCCTCTATTTCATTGAATACTGGAATGAGGTTCTTCATAACCTCAACTTTCACAACTACACCCATCTCATCCTAACAACTTTGTGTAAAGAGGGGAGGAATATTCACAATATTTGGAGCAAACAAGTTTTGGACTTCCATTAATATAATGGAGAGGCTCACACTCTTTTCAACTTTTCATTTCAAAGCGCATCAATTATTGATGTAAATATAGTAGAAACAGGCCTATACTCTGCTCACTCATATGATATTGTTCTACCCCATTTGCATACCAAAGGATCCAGTCATGCCAAGCAAGAAAATGATGCTTTGCCCCTACCTTGTTTTGTGATCTGAAGCCAAGTGTACACACACAAAATAAAAGCTACTTTGGTGAAGCTTTAAGCTAATTGATATCGATCTCTTATTACATAGGTAGTCTCATGTTTTGTCTTATATCAATTATAGAAAAGACACTCCAACATCAATGTGATGGGTAGCTCTTTAACACATTCTGTCAAATAATTGACAAGCTAAACATATATCTTTTTCCAATTCTAGTGATGGAACAAATGGTATGTCTAGCTTGTTTCAATGTCTTGTACAAGCTTGCGGGATGAGGGTTATGTCAAACAGTTGACATTTGTTATTATTGCTGCCTTCAAATATTTGGAGTGTTGAAACTATCTTGCAAAAATGAATTACCAAATTTAATTCCAAATAATGTCTTTGCAGGTTGAAGAGTGGTCTTCATTTGACTATGCTTTGATAATTTTCAATGTGAATAGCATGGGTTGCAGATGAGTTTGTTAATCTCCATCAAGGCCGCAGGTCTCATGAACTTGGCCTTTAATCAAAACAACATGCATGTCTTGTCTAAGTTCTCCCTAGGTTTCTTGCATCTGTCATTACTTCAAACAACTTTCATACCTTCCATTAGCTGTTAAGGGTGAAGAAATGTCAATTAATTCACATATGATTCCATCTTCCTACATTTTCCAGTGTATGTGCTAACTTGGAGATTTCTGTCAAACATTCATGTGCCTTGTCTCATGGTCAAACTGAGGATGTAGAGCTTGAATTAAACAGCTCTTGTGCCTTATCATGCCTACAACTTTTATTGACTCAAGAATATTTGATTAAAAAGTTCATATGCCTTGTCTTGCATGCCCCCTCACCATATTATTTGTATTTCATCGATACACCAAGCAATTCATGAGCTGTGCATGTACTTTTATTAGCTTCCATGTGTGATGATTATTATACCTCACTCATTTCCCAATATGATAATCACCTGTCATCACCTTAGTGTTTAAAACTTGCTCCCATTATCATCTTCAACAGTTTTTCAAACAATAAAAGTGCATATTTTACCATGAAATTGAGTTTGATGCCGAATCCTTTGAGATGGCCAAATGATGCTTGTATAATTGTGAGGAAATCAGTCTTTAAGATTATATTCATGAATTTGATTTCCAGCATGTGATTGCTTTAAAGTTGAAGTTTGTGTTGGGAGGTTCAGATTAGGATTAGGTTAAAAAGTTTTTGTACATGGAGAGAGAGTACTTTATTACATGGAGAGAGAAAAATTGAAACTCCAACCCAAACCCAAACCTGTACTTCTCTCTACAAGTTTTAGTACGTGGAGAGAGAAAAGTACATGGAGAGAGAAGATTGTGAATAAGAGAAATGAAAGTCAAACTCAAACCTCGAACTTCTCTCTACAAGTTTTAGTACATGGAGAGAGAAAATGTACGGGGAGAGAGAAAATTTGTTTAGCTGAAAAATAATCTCTCTCTCTCTTTCCAAAATTAATATAATTAATCCTCCCTTTGAAATGTCTGGGTAGTAGCTGGCTCTATCTGGGGACAAGGACTGTGCAGGACGCTGAATGAACCTAGAGTTAAGAAATGATAGTGCTTTATCAAAAGGGCTATAGAGTCACCTAAAGGAGATAAATCTAGGAAAAAGGGACTAAGCACAACAAAAATAGGAACACAACCAAACAGAAAGGAAAGAAAGGCACAACAAAAACTCCTAGCTAAGATATGTACAAGGTAAGTTTCCCTACCTCTAGTGACTCAAAGTATAATCATGCAAATCCATTCACTGGCTGGGGAAAATAGATACCATGGTGTGCTAACATGTGGCAACTTTCAGGTTCCTATGGACTCAAGTATGAGTTCTCTCTTTGAATTCCAATTTTGAGACTCTTAGCATGCTTCAAATCACTTGATAAAGGAATGTATCCAAATAACCATGTCTCATCAAAAATATCTAACTTCGGAATCAACTTAGCTTCATGTTGCATGTCATTGATGACTTCATTTTGAAAGAATTGAAGGATAAGGCTCTTTGGTTCCTAAATGCATTTATGATCTTTTTCTCTATTTGACAAGCCATGTACTTGAAATTCTAGTGATTGGTCATCATGAATTCCTGAACTTATTTCAAGCACTAGACACTCTTTCTTTTCCATGGGAATGATTTTGTTTGTATTCTCTATGAAATTACTCCAACTAGAACACACATCCTTTTTGTATTGAATCTCCCATGATGTATTTCTTCCTTTTCTCCCATTAGATCGCTCAAAGGAGAAACAATCATCTTTCCCATTTCGGTGCACAAATGCTCTAATGAATCTATCCGATTAGGAGAATTGATCATCAGTTGATATTGATGTAAGGGAAATTCTTTTAAAAGAACATCATCATCTATACCTTCATCTCCACATTTTTCAATCATTAGATAACAACATATTTCTTCAAGGCCAAGCACTTCTCTAGTGTGAGATACCATCCCAATGTTTTCTTGATTGTAGTTTTCACTTGTGAACTTAAATGCTTCAAATTCAGGTTTCATGCATGAGGAAGAGTGAGAACTTGATATGTCATCTTCTCTTACTTTAAACTTATCTTTAATATCCATGTCTATTGTACTTGTCATTAAATATTCATCCATGTTTACACAAGCTTGGATCATTAATTTTTCTTGATGACCATCTTCTCAAAATGGGAAAACTTCATATTCCACTTGCATGTAACTTTGAAGGGGATTTCTTGACAACCCATCATCTTTTGCTTGAAAAAAGTCTTCTATTCTTGTGATGATCATATCACTTCCTGAAAACTCTTCAACATTGTCAAAAGTAAAGACTTCCATCTCAGGAATTAATGGAGATGCCTGCAAGATTTCACTTGAGGTTACTTCTTCACCACTGGTGGTAGAAGATTTTAAAGAATATTCTAAAGAGTTGACTTCATCAATAGAATCCCCATCATTAATGATTAGGGGTGAACTAATAGGAAGGTCTTCTCCATAGAGGAAGTCATCATCTGAAGCATTTAGGCACTAAGTAGGAATAAAAGTAGTATGAAATTCATCTTGATCTGCATTCCCCTCATCTTTAATCATATCTTTTATAGTTTCTTGAGAAATATTTGATATTTCTTTTTCTTTCTCATTAGGATTGAGATGATTGAATACGTTCTCCTGGGTTTTGGAATTTCCACAATGATGCCTTGATACATTAATTGACCCTTCTTCTTCCATAGACATCATTTCTTGACCATCTCCTTGATTAGACATAGAATCCCCGTCTTCTTTCATGCATGAAGATTTAGATGAGACATTTGGATCTGGTGATGTTCTCTCATAAGGAAAATAATTCTTGCATGGGTCTTCTTTCTCAAGTTCTCACAATTTTTGAAGTAAAGAAGAATGTACTTTGTCAGGATCTAAGCATGCATTTCTATAGAAGCTTTTTAAGAATTCGACCTGATTAGGATCAAAAGGAGCATGATTTTGATGGGAAATGCATGCAGGCATTGGGCTATTTTTCTGACCACTATTATCCATCCTTGATTCACATGAATCATTTTTATGATCAAATTCATCCTTATAATTACATGTAGAACTTATTTCTAAAGATGATTTTGACTTGTGAGAGAAAAATTGATAATCTTTACCATCTTCTTCTTCTACCTTTTGGAAAGCCCAGAGCAAAGATGGACGAATCCTTCCTGGATCTAGTTTCCATCCACCATAGAAACTCTTCAAGAAGCTTACTTGCTTAGGATCAATAAAAATCTGATTTTGCTGAGATACTGATGCATGAGAGACATTTTTAGTATTCCTCATTGCTGATTTAGATGTACATTTTTCAGCAAGGCCTTCTTTATCTTTATATGCTGAATCTTTTTCCAAGAAGGATTCTGGATCATGGAAAAGAAAACCATAGTCCTTTCCATCTTCTTCTTTGATCTTTCAAAAAACCTTAAGTAAGTGGGGATGAATTATTTTAGGATCTAGCCTCCTACTGCCATAGAAATTCTTCAAGAATTCAACTTGTAGAGGCTCATTGGGAATCTATTTCTTGGGATATGAAAAGTATGAATCATCACTGTCACTATCACTCTCACTTTCAACCTTCCCTCTGTACCAAACCATTTTTTGAATTTGAATCTCATATAGAGCCACCAATAATTCAATCTTTTAAATAGAGTCACCAACCTTGATTCAAGGAAAGGTACCTTCATCAGCCGACTTACTGATTGTTATTTACTTGACCTTGGATGTGACAAAGATTTTTCCTATTTCTTCTTCAGATAACTACTATTCTTTCAATGACTACTATGTCCTAACCAATAGGAGCTCTTTGCAAGATTTCTCCGAACTCTTCTTCTTCTTCTTCAAGAACTTGATTTACTTGATGATATTGCTATGCACTTCGTCTACACCTCCAAGCTAGAGTGTTTAAGTTTGAAATGATATCCTCCTAGGTGTCTTGGAAGCTAAGGTTTGGTTGGAGAACTAGAAAAATGTTCTCATGCGGGAGCACCATTGTAATTCATTACAGGCGACTGTCAATCTTTACTCATTCAGTCTCCCTAGTAGAGTCGCCAAAAATCTGTTGGTAAATAGATTTGTCACCGTGAAAATATACAATTTAGCCCAATGGAGTATGTGGAAAAATGATGTCTCCAACAGTTGGATAGGACCTTGATATTTGGCCTTCCTCTGCATTTAGAGGGGAAGCTCCCTTGTAAGATGAAATTTTGGATTTTTCTATAGAGATGAATAGGACTTAGAAAATAAAAAATGAAAACAATTGATAGTGAATGCACCACACGCCTTCAACGGTTTCATAAAAATGATGTAAACTGTTAATGAGAGCAATCAAGGACTACGCTTGAGAACTATCACTGACACAATGCTAATTCAACCATTCATGAATACTCACACCATACCATGGAAATACTCATAAATGAATCAATAGCTCAACAATTTAGATTCTTTAGAAAGAGAACACGAAATGTACTTTATTTCTTTGCACCAAGAAAGTAAGAAATAATTGATTACAAAAACAACAATTGTACACACTTTCCAAAAATTTCTTTTTTATCAGAGCATAAGTGTTCCCTGTCTTTATGTCCAAAAAGTCCTCTATTACATTGATTTTTAGAAATTTATAGCAATTCTAGGTTAACTAACTTTTTGGGTTCATAACCGCTCAAAAAGTTAGAGTTTGGAATTTGGAATGCATTTGAAAACCAACTCCCACTCTAACTCATGACACCTAACCACAACTAAGAATAGTTAAGACATTGACTAACACAAGGTTAATTCTAAAGTTGACCTTTTCAATCATTAGGAGTGACCTACGTCACTTTACAAAGAAGTGATTTGAGGTTCATATTATCAAAATGAGAAAAAGACTTTGATGTTGTTGATGAAATCTCTATGCCTCTTCCTCAATCCTTGACCCATTTTCTTAGAAGGATTTTAAAGCCTATTCACCTTATCCATTTTTGACCAATTTTAAAATTGTTTCCTTCAATAGTGTCCATGTCATTCCATCAAGACTATAGAAATTTTTATAACACTAAAGCATAGTCTCCAGACTCTGAAAACTATGACACTTTTCAAGTGCTTCAAATTTTGTCACAAAATGTACAACTTTCCAATATCTTGTGTGCTTCTCTTGCGGATGAGATTGGCTTTTTCATGGAGCTAACTGTATTTAATGAAAGTGATTTAATCGCACCTTTGGCATTTCCTTGTTCTAATCATCTTTCATGTCCATGAGATGGCCACAACATTAAGGCATTCTATCAAACAAATTGGTGGCAGCTTCTATTACTATTCTGGTAGGTAAGGCTTTACATTGGATGACTCATCAAATAACTTATAAGTGAGGGCCAATTCAAAAATCCACCATGCTCACTTTGTCAAACATGTAACCACAAATTTAGGTAAGCCCATTCACAATAGATTCATGGCATGAATACAAAATTTTGTTGAGTTATTACCATGTTCAATCCGTCCACCTCATGTGCCTTCCCTCTGACTTCACAATTTTCAGACTATCCAATCCACTGAAAAAGTAGCCTTTATATATATATATTCCTCATCACGAAGCATCAAATTGTGCATATGAGATTAAACTTTACACCTGCCTACTGCATTCACAAGAGGTTCTTAAAACTTTATCAATACTATTCAAGCTTGTAGCTGCCATTCTGTTTGTAGATGTCCAACTATTCATCCTCTATTTCATTGAATACTGGAATGAGGTTCTTCATAACCTCAACTTTCACAACTACACCCATCTCATCCTAACAACTTTGTGTAAAGAGGGGAGGAATATTCACAATATTTGGAGCAAGCAAGTTTTGGACTTCCATTAATATAATGGAGAGGCTCACACTCTTTTCAACTTTTCATTTCAAAGTGCATCAATTATTGATGTAAATATAGTAGAAACAGGCCTATACTCTGCTCACTCATATGATATTGTTCTACCCCATTTGCATACCAAAGGATCCAGTCACGCCAAGCTAGAAAATGATGCTTTGCCCCTACCTTGTTTTGTGATCCGAAGCCAAGTGTACACACACAAAACAAAAACTACTTTGGTGAAGCTTTAAGCTAATTGATATCGATCTCTTATTGCATAGGTAGTCTCATGTTTTGTCTTATATCAATTATAGAAAAGACACTCCAACATCAATGTGATGGGCGGCTCTTTAACACATTCTGTCAAATAATTGACAAGCTAAACATATATCTTTTGCCAATTCTAGTGATGGAATAAATGGTATGTCTAGCTTGCTTCAATGTCTTGTACAAGCTCGCAGGATGAGGGTTATGTCAAATAGTTGACATTTGTTATTATTGCCGCCTTCAAATATTTGGAGTGTTGAAACTATCTTGCAAGAATGAATTACCAAATTTAATTCCAAATAATGTCTTTGCAGGTTGAAGAGTGGTCTTCATTTGACTGTGCTTTGATAATTTTCAATGTGAATAGCATGGGTTGCAGATGAGTTTGTTAATCTCTATCAAGGCCGCAGGGCTCATGAACTTGGCCTTTAATCAAAACAACATGCATGTCTTGTCTATGTTCTCCCTGCATTTCTCGCATCTGTCATTACTTCAAACAACTTTCATACCTTCCATTAGCTGTTAGGGTGAAGAAATGTCAATTAATTCACATATGATTCCATCTTCCCACATTTTCTAGTGTATGCGCTAACTTGGAGATTTCTATCAAACATTCATGTGCCTTGTCTCATGGTCAAACTGAGGATGTAGAGCTTGAATTAAATAGCTCTTGTGCCTTATCATGCCTGCAGCTTTTATTGACTCAAGAATATTTGATTAAAAAGTTCATATGCCTTGTCTTGCATGCCCCCTCACCATATTATTTGTATATTGCCGATACACCAAGAAATTCATGAGTTGCGCCTGTACTTTTATTAGCTTCCATGTGTGATGATTATTATACATCACTCATTTCTCAATATGATAATCGCCTGTCATCACCTTAGTGTTTAAAACTTGCTCTCATTCTCATCTTCAACAATTTGTCAAAAAATAAAAGTGCATATTTTACCATGAAATTGAGTTTGATGTCGAATCCTTTGAGATGGCCAAATGATGCTTGTATAATTGTGAGGAAACCAGTCTTGAAGATTATATTTGTGACTTTGATTTCCAACAAGTGATTGCCTTAAAGTTGAAGTTTGGGTTGGGAGGTTCGGATTAGGATTAGGTTAAAAAGTTTGAGTATTTGGAGAGAGAAAAAGTGAAACTCAAACCCAAACCCAAACCTGTACTTCTCTCTACAAGTTTTAGTACATGGAGAGAGAAAAGTACATGGAGAGAGAAGATTGTGAATGAGAGAAATGAAACTCAAACTCAAACCTCAAACTTCTCTCTACAAGTTTTAGTACACAGAGAGAGAAAAAGTACACACAGAGAAAAAGTACGAGGAGAGAGAAAATGTGTTTAGTTGAAAAATAATCTCTCTTTCTAGAATTAATATAATTAATCCTCCCTCTGAAATGTCTGGGTAACACATTTTGATTGTCAGAATTTTAAAGTATTTTTATAAAACCATTGCATTATTTATAGCATAGATGCAAGATTTTTAACTTTGTAATTTTAAAAAAATATTCTTATATGATTTGATTAGATGAATCAATTTCACTCTTATATGAGCATGATTTCATGAATTTTAAAACATAATTTGAAATAGATATTATCGTGTTCTTTTATAAATAATTAAATTGTCATTCAATTAAAAATTCTAAAGTAATTATATATTGTTTTAAGAAATATTATTATATTTTATTATTAGAAAAATATTATTATTTCGATATTATAATTTTTTTATAATATAATAGTAACATATATGCAAAAGAATATACATACATACATACATACATACAGACATACATACAGACATACATACATACATACATACATACATACATACATACATACATACATACATACATACATACATACATACATACATACATACATACATACATACATACATACATACATACATACATACATACATACATACATACATACATACATACATACATACATACATACATACATACATACATACATACATACATACATACATACATATATATATATATATATATATATATATATATATATAGATATATATATCAATAAGCATATTTACAAATAAAATTCAAATTCCAATTTAAATTAATTATATTTTATAATTAACAATTGGTAATTACTTATATAATTATAATAGAAAATTATTTATTAATATAATTATTTTTAAAAAAACTATATAATACTTTTATTACTTTAAATTTTTTATATAATATAATAAATTTATTATATTAAATTAAGTTAAATTTATATGGAAAGTAATAAGCCATTGTTTTAATATGTCATATTAATAAATTAACAATCTAAAAAAATTTATAACTATTTATGGCTCTTAAAATATGATAATAGAAAGCATAAATCAATCCTTTTATCCTTTCAATTTGTAAATTAAAAATGATCGTGGAAGAATACATTATTTGCATATTGTCATATTTCTTAATAATCAATATTTTTACCCTTCTAATTTGTAAACTAGAAATGATTGGAGAAGGCAAACACATTTTTTTGGATATTATTATGAAAGCCTTTAGTTGATTGCACTATTATTTGAACCTATCTGGTTTTTTAATTTTGTTACATCAAGTAATAATAAACTAACACATAGTTTTGTAAATTAGTTGTATAAAAAGTTATGAACTTAGTTGTCAATTTTGGGTTGATGTATTATAACAAATTAAAGTATTATTATGTGTATTGTATTTTTAATATTATAATTTTTACAAATTTTTTTTTCAGTCAATTAAAAATATTATATATACATATATTATAAAATCTTTTAAGAAATACTATTATATAGTATTATTATAAAAATGATATATATAAATTTATTAAATGAAAACTTAATTTTTACAAAAACTACGTCAAGTACTAAGCCATTATATGGCACTTGTTGACTTTGTTTTACGTCTATTTCCTACAGTTGGAAATACCTTGTTGAAAGAAATTTAAGGAGGATAAATGAGGTACTGATTTAGAATGGAAGAGTATGACTCAATAAGAGTGATTTTGAATTCAATTTCGAGAGGGAGAATAAATTGCATTTTTGCAAATGGTGCATGTAAGATTGGGATTGATTTGGTTGTTGAACTTGATATTTAGATGAATATATTATATGATTAGGTCTATTTTGGATTTGATGAATTCTATTTCTTTTAAATTTAACTTATTGATAAAGTTCTATTGTCTTATTAATAGGTATTATATTATAATTTAAAGGTTTTTCTTATTTAATCAAATAGATATAACATGTTTAACTAAATTTATATTGATGGAGAGAATACTAGAAGTTAGATTTCTATCTAATTAATCAATTGAAAATAATTTATACAATTAATTAGTGTTAAGATGATGTCAATGGTCCTTGAAAGGGCTTAATATGGTTAGTAAAAGTAGTGATGCAAGTGTGTCATCCAAAGAGGTGATTAATTTTAAGATTTTGCTTTTTCATTCTATCTTATAAATGCAATATAATTTAAAAGAAAGTTGACATAGACATTTATCAAAATAAAAGTATTGACATGATTCTATAGTTGTTTGCGAAAATAAGGATTAGAAATGGGTTAATGATGTTTGAGTGAGCATGTAAGTAGGTTAATACAAGCTAATTCATCTCTTGATAGGAAATATAGATATCAAATGACTAAGAATGGAGTTTGATAGGAAGAAGGAAGGGAGCTTATAATTGTCCCACGTAGTGAGGATGGGATGCAAATATATGAAACAACATTTAGATGGGTGAATCTGAAATTAAGATGTAAAAGATTTCTATTTAAATCTATACTACATGGTGGTGGAGAACTTGTACTCTTGAAAGAGAGGTCACAAGTTCAAATCCCACTGGGGGGTAGGGTATGTATGCCTCGTTTGTAGCGCCAAGCGCCTCTCGAAAAAGAGTACGAGGTAGTCCCATATCACTGTCACCATATGTAAACCCAAAAACTATGGCATAGTGTCGTGGACTATAAAAACCACCTTACCTTACCTTACCTTACCTATGTATATGGAATAAATGTGCAAAAGACTAGTGTGTGTGTGTCTAAACACACACACACACACACACACACACACACACACACACAGGTGGAATTTCACTTGAAGTTTATGGCATTATGTTCTATTCTAGGGTTATCAATGTTGCATATTGACTCTTTTTATTCTTTCATAGAGATGAATATAATTATGATTAAGAAGGTTTCATCCATTATGAAATGCCTCTCGAGAATTATCTGTGATAAGACCATCTTGCTTCATTATAGTTGAGTCATTCTCAGGTTGACATCATTTTTATGATCTAATCTAATCAATTACATTAGAATAATGTATCTGATTTAAATGCACTCTCCACTCTAATTGAGTAAGGATGTCTCTTGGTTTGTGTGAGCTAAGATAAGTGAAGATGTACTCTTCTTGTCTTTTTCATTTCAAATTAGGTGGCATATTATTGTGTTTCTTTCTCCATGAGAAGGACAAATAATTAAGAGGGTGTTGAATTTGGAATATTAGGGATGTGTAGAATAGATGTGTTTCAATCTCTTTTTGTCTTTCAATAGAAGCTTAGTAATTTAAATTCTTTGGAAAGACCCCTAGGGATAAGCATGTTGTGTTTGAATGGCTCAGAAGAGGTCATAGGTTGCCTCCTAACCCGTATCGACAATTCACATGACAACATGGTTTCCTAGGGGTCTTTAACATGCATGTCATGTTTAAATGGGTCATAAGGGGTTGTAGGTTACCCTATGACCCATTTTTACAATTCACATGACAACATGACACGTGATAACATATAACAAATTAGTTCGATCGAATACTATATAATATTTTTAAAATTTATATTTATTTAATAAAATATATAATGCTATATAATAATTTCTAATGCTATGCTAAAATATATATTATGGTATATATGTTTAGTAATACATAATATTATACTATTTATAACACTATATAAAATATATAATATTATAGATAATATAGAATACTATGTAACAATATATAATGCTATGATCCTAATATAGTATGTAATTACATTTAATACTATATATAATCTTATAATAATAATAATTATTATTATTATTTAATATAAAATAATAAATTATGAAATAAAAATATTTACATATTATTATATCTTATGTCGAACTACTCAAACATATTTAAATATGTTTGTAAAAAAAATGTTTTAAATGTATAATGTGGTTCCAAATTTGAAATTTTTGCTTTTGTTGCCACTAGTTGGGTACTCGGTCTAGTTTTAGGTACTTGATTAGGCTTGACATTTGCCAAGCCTATTTAGTCAACTCAAAAAAAGTGTTTGAGCCATGTTTATCTAGCATCCAAACTTTGAGTGGTCACTAGACCATTTGAGCCATGTTTATCTAACATCCTAACTACTTTAAAATAACACGTCAAGTTGAGATGACCATAATTGGCTGATTTTTTATAGCTACTTAAGACCATAGTTTGGTTGGCCATGATCCTGCACATACCCACATGCATCTATATATAATGTGTACAAATTGCATGCTTCAAACTATATACATTCAAATCATCTAAAATTAAACATAATCTAAACTTAAAATTATTAGATAATAAAATCATATTTTTCTAATTTAACGTGTTTAAATTAAACTAGATGTCCCTTTAAGACATGAACATTTAAAATCATGCATTTTATATTTACATGCTTAAAATCTAAATTTAAAAGTCAGTGAGATAAAAGGTGAGAAGGGAGAAAGTGAGGGGGGAGAGAGAGAGAGAGAGAGAGAGAGAGAGAGAGAGAGAGAGAGAGAGAGAGAGTAACCCAAGTGACTAAGAGACATTGCTTGGAGAGCTTGAACATAAGTTTGGACAAAGAAATGGGATCTAGAGAGAGTGAGGAGAGAGAATGGGTCCAAAAAGAAAGCTTAAGGAGAGAGGAAAGTGAGTGACAAGATAGAAATATTTCAAGGAGAGAGATAGCATGAGGAGAGACACCTAAAAGAGAGTGAGAAGAGAGAAAAATTGAGAGAATGAGGCTCAAGAGAGGAAAGTGAGTCAGGAGAGAGAAATTTTTTAAGGAGATATAGTGAGGACAACTCAAGTAAGGAGAGAGAATGAGGAGATAGAAAACTTGAGGAGAGAGAGAGTGAGGAGAGATCAAGGAAAGTGAGTGAGGAGAGAGAAAAATTTCAAGGAGAGATATAACTTGAGGAGAGTAAGTGAGGAGATAGAAAGTGAGCAGAGAGACATGAAAGTGGGTGAGGAGAGGAAAAGCTTCATGAGAGAGAAAGTGAGAAGAGAGAGACCTAAAGGAAACAGAAAACTTTCTCAAGAGAGCATGAGGAGATCTAGCTCTAGTGATGATAGACAAAGTGACGAGAAAGACTACGGAGAGAGAGAGTTTTAGGTTTCAAATGTTTACTAGTGATTTTTTTTATGCACACATTGTAAGTGCACAAAGTTGTGGTGCGAAAAGGGGGGTATAAGTGGACACCTTTGTCCTGAAATTTACAAATTTTGAACTTCAACAAGAATTTGAAGATAGTTACGCTCAAAATTTTTAGATATGACAAAAAAAAAGTCGTAGTCCTTTGAATCTAGTTTCTAAACTACTAATTTTTTTTCAAAATGGTTTAGTTTTAGGTCCTCAAAAAAGGGGGCCACAAAAAGTGGTACTGTTTATTCCAAAAAGCCATAACACAGTACAAAGTGTGGCCCCCCTAAAATTTTAACTTTTTTTTTGAAATTTTTTAATCGCTCTGGTCAAAAGTTACTTAACACTATGTAGTTTATCCCAAATTTTTCGGGTAATTTTATAATGTGTATTTTTTTTTTTTTTAATGAATTTTTTAAGTAGAGACATCCCAAAAACGTGAAATATCTATGTGCTCCCCCTAGAAATAATTGAAAACTAATCTAAAATCAAAATTTTTTTTTTCAAAGTGTGTAGAATGGAGTCTAGTTTCTAAAAAACTAAGTTGTTACAAAATTCGATGAACGAGCTAAAATCTATAGCCCAATTAGTACGTGGTGGTTTTTAACAAAAAATGAACATACATTCAAAAGTAATTATAGATGAAAGGCTTGAAATAGTTCAAATTAAAAATAAATTATATGGTTAGATAGCTAACACAGAGACCTATAATGCTATGTAACTTGATCTTATCAATACCCAACCACGAGAAATCTTGAAGGGGAGCACAGAAGAAAAAACAATCATTTTTTGTATGTTTTCTGGAAAACACGTCTTAGGCATGTTCATCAAATCCAAACCTTTGGGCAAAGAGAGTATAGGATGAGAGAGAGAGAGAGAGAGAGAGAGAGAGTAGGGGTGGCAAAGAGAGGAAGTGTTAGAGAGAGTAGGGGTGGAAAAGAGAGAGTGCAGGAATGGGGAAAGAGATTTAAAGTAGGGGATGGGAGAGAGAGGAAGTGTGAGAGAGAGTACCGGTTGGGAGAGAGAGATTAAGAGTAAGGGATGGGGGAGAGAGAGAGTAGGCAATGGGAGATGAAGTGGGAGAGGAAGAACTCAAGAGAAAGGAGGATGGGAGTGCATGTGTGTGAAAGAGAGAGAGTATGGAATGGGAGAGGGGGAAGACAAAGTAGCTCAAGAGAGAGTAGGGGATGGAAGAGAGAGTAGGCAATGGGAGAGGGAGTGGGAGAGGGGGAGACAGGGGGGAATAGAAATGTGTGTAAGAGAGAGAGAGAGAGAGAGAGAGAGAGAGAGAGAGAGAGAGAGAGTAGGGGATAGGAGAGAGTGTGAAAATTGAAGAGAGACTAGAGGGTAGCAGAGAGAGAGAGAGAGAGTGGAGAGGGAGAGAGTGAGAGTGAGAGTGAGAGAGAGAGAGTAGGCAGTGGGAGAGGGAGAGCAAGTGAGAGAAAAAGTAGGGGATGGAAGAGGGGAGAGGGGGGATGGGTGTGTGTGTGTGAAAGAGAGAGAGTCAAGAATGAGAGAGGGGAGAGAGAGATAGAGAGAGTAGGCAATGGTACAGGGATGGGAGAGAGAGGAAGAGAGAGAGAGAGAGAGAGAGAGAGAGAGAGAGAGAGAGAGAGAGAGAGAGAGAGAGTAGGCAATGGGAGAGGGAGTGGGAGTGAGAGAGAGGTGGAATGGAAGCATTTAAGAGAGATAGAGTAGGGGATGGGAGAGAGTAGGCAGTGGGACAAGGACTACGAGAGAGAGAGAGAGAGGGGGGGAATAGGAATGTGTATTTATTTATAAGAGAGATAGAGTAAAGGATGGGAGAGAGTGTGAGAGTTTGAGAGAAAGTAGTAGGGGATAGGAGAGAGAGAGAGAGAGAGAGAGAGAGAGAGAGAGAGAGAGAGAGAGAGAGAGAGAGAACTTGAGAGAGATAGACAGTAGGCAGTAGGAGAGGGACAGAAATAGGGGGGATGGGAGTGTGTGTGTGACAGATGTAGAGAGTAGGGGATGGGAGAGAAGAAGAAGAGTGGGGGGATAAGAGTGTGTGTATCTATGAAAATGAGAGAGTAGGGGATGGGAGAGAGTGTGAAAGTGTGAAAGTAGGGGGTGGTAGAGAGAGAGTACGATGATAGGGGAGAGAAAGTAGGCGGTGGGAGAGGAAAAGAGAGAGGGGGGATGGGAGTGTGTGTGTAAGAGAGACAGAGCAGGGGATGAGAGAGAGTGTGAGAGTGCGAGAGTAGGGGGTGGCAGAGAGAGAGTACGATGATGGGGGAGAGAAAGTAGGTAGTGGGAGAGGGAAAGAGAGAGAGGGGGATGGGGGTGTATGTGTAAGAGAGATAGAGTAGGGGATGGGAGAGAGTGAGAGTGTGAAAGAGTAGGGGATGGGAGAGGAGAGAGAGAGTAGGGGATGGGGGAGAGTGTGAGAGTGTAGGGGATGGGAGATGAGAGAGAGAGTAGGGGATGGGGGAGAGAAAGTAGGCGATGGGAGAGAGAGTGGGAGAGGCAGAGAGAGCTTGTACAAGATGGGGGAGAGAGAGAGTAGAGAGGGAGAGAGAGAACTTGAGAGAGAGAGAGATAGTAGGTAGTAGTAGTGTGAGTGTGAGAGATAGTAGGGGGTGGTAGAGAGAGTATGACGATTGGGGAGAGAAAGTAGGCGGTGGGAGAGGGAGAGAGAGGGGGAATGGGAATGTGTGTAAG
This sequence comes from Cupressus sempervirens, assembly GCA_028749045.1. NCBI lineage: Eukaryota > Viridiplantae > Streptophyta > Pinopsida > Cupressales > Cupressaceae > Cupressus > Cupressus sempervirens. Next base: position 110,530,076 of record CM053793.1, read on the forward strand.
AGAGACAAAGTAGGGGATGGGAGAGAAGAGAGAGAGTAGGGGATGGGGGAGATAAATTAGGTGGTAGGAGAGGGAGAGGGAGAGAGGTAGGGGGGATAAGAGTGTGTGTGAGAGATCTAAAGAGCTGGGGATGGGAGAGGAGAGGGGGTGAGAGAGGTAGAGAGAGTAGGTGGTGGGAGAGGGAGAGTGAGAGAGAGAGGAAAGGATGGGAGAGAGTAGGAAGAGAGAGAGGGAGGGGATGGGAGAGAGAGTAGGGAGGATGGGGAGTGATGTGTTTTGAGAAAGTAAGAGGTGGCAGAGAGAGAGTACGACGATGGGGGAGAGAAAGTAGGCGGTGGGAGAGGAAAAGAGAGAGGGGGGATGGGAGTGTGTGTAAGAGAGACAGAGTAGGGGGTGGGAGAGAGTGTGAGAATGTGAGAGTAGGGGGTGGAAGAGAGAGAGAGTACGACGATGGGGGAGAGAAAGTAGGTGGTGGGAGAGGGAAAGAGAGAGGGGGGGATGGGGGTGTATGTGTAAGAGAGATAGAGTATGGGATGGGAGAGAGTGAGAGTGTGAGAGAGTAGGGGATGGGAGAGGAGAGAGAGAGTAGGGGATGGGGGAGAGTGTGAGAGTGTGAGAGAGTAGGGGATGGGAGATGAGAAAGAGAGCAGGGGATGGGGGAGAGAAAGTAGGCGATGGGAGAGAGAGTGGGAGAGGTAGAGAGAGCTTGTACAAGATGGGGGAGAGAAAGAGTAGAGAGGGAGAGAGAGAACTTGAGAGAGAGAGAGAGAGAGAGAGAGAGAGAGAGAGAGAGAGAGAGATAGTAGGTAGTAGTAGTGTGAGTGTGAGAGAGAGTAGGATGATGGGGGAGAGAAAGCAGGCAGTGGGAGAGGGAGAGAGAGGGGGAATGGGAATGTGTGTAAGAGAGACAAAGTAGGGGATGGGAGAGAAGAGAGAGAGTAGGGGATGGGGGAGAGAAATTAGGTGGTAGGAGAGGGAGAGGGAGAGAGATAGGGGGGATAAGAGTGTGTGTGAGAGATCTAAAGAGCAAGGGACGGGAGAGGAGAGGGGGTGAGAGAGGTAGAGAGAGTAGGTGGTGGGAGAGGGAGAGTGAGAGAGAGTAAAGGATGGGAGAGAGTAGGAAGAGAGAGAGGGAGGGGATGGGAGAGAGAGTAGGGAGGATGGGGAGTGATGTGTTTTGAGATAGTGCATACACACTATAGTGCATACGCGCTATCTCAAATCACCAAAAAATGGTCAAAAACCAACCTTGGGGCCCATTTCATCCATTTTTAACTTTTGGTTTGCTATGCTCTCTGTTATTCGGATAGAAAACACACGTTTCAAGATCTAGCAAACACTATTTCAACACTTTTGGAAGCTAGCAAACAACAAATTCAATTATTGGATACGTGATTTGAAAAAATTTTGAATATTCCTTTAATAGAAAAGGTTAGTGCAATCCATTTTAAATATTGTTTGTCGATATGTAGATACAAATTTGATTATAATTTGATATGTTATGTAATATATAGTGAATTCATTGAAAATTGTATGTTTGAATGAAATGTTATTTCGAAATGGTTAGAAATTTGACAAGTTGTTTGATATATATTGTGTATTCGTTCAAATAATTATAATTTTTATATGTAATTGAATAATTTGTAATTTACACATTTTAAGTAATTTGGATGTTTGAATAATTTGACATGTAGAAATCATCATCATGCCAAGTAAGAAACCAAAGATTCAAACAAATGCAAATAGGGAGAGAGATTTGACAATTAAAAGAGATAAAATGAAATTACTACGTGAACAAAGAAAATTGCAAAGCAATGATGAAGAATTAACTTTCGAAGAGGATCAAAAATCACCAGTACAAAGAAACAAGGAGGAAGAATTAGAAAGACAAAGAGAATGAATGAGATTGTTACGCTCAAGAAGACAATTGAATTGTGAAGCTACACCATCCTCCAATGTTGGAGTCATATCGTCTGCTACACCATCTTTGAATGAAACCATCTTCCAATGTTGAAGTCATATCATCCTCTCATGTTGAAGAGACACTGATTTATAGATCCGACGATATACATACTCCATCATGTCATGTTGAAAGCGCAACATCAACACATCAAGTAGGTGATATTCCACCTTTTACATCTTATTGCCAATGCACATCATCTTCGGTTCAAGGTACGCAATACGCTCAACCTTATATTGATGTTCAAAATGTTGAGAGAATTGAAGAGATTAGAACACCTTCTAGAATTCGTCTTAGAAAATCAAAATATTTGATTGATATTGATACTAACATTTTTAAATCAATGCCTAACAAGATTAGCAAGCGTACTTGTCAAAGAAAAGTTAATCATATGTGGAGATTATTTTTTGAAGAATTAAATATTACAGGTCAATGCCAATTATTTGTTGAAATGATGAAGAATTTGAAATTTAGGCCTATCATGAAGATTCTTGGGCTAAGAACGATGGATGATTCAAATGAAAGAAATATTTTAAAGAATCTAATGAGTGCTTATGACAAAGTGGGTTCTAAATCATGCACCAAAGATAGTAATATCACAAGACAAGTACTCACATCGAAAATAGTAAGTAGCCAAATGAAGAAAGCTTGACTCACTAGAAAGAAAAGAAAAACATTAAAAATTGGTAGAGGTACCTTAAGGAGAGCCATGCTAAGGCGTGAGAGATTAGAAGATCTAACAAAAAATAAGTTATGGACATTTAGCGATAGACTACCGCGAAAGGATAAAGAAATTAGTGAAGCCTTGAAATCATTGATCGAAAATTTTTAGAAAAATAACACACTTGTTTCTCCTAATCAAAGAGATGTTGTAAGAAGGAGGATTGGTAGCCGAAATCGCAAGCCGCATGCGAAACATTTTTTGGACTCAACTTAGACACAACTTTTTACAAAATTTCTTGGTATGTATCCTCAAATTCAAATAAGTCAAAGATTTTTTGAGATGGGTAAACCTTTTTATGTGAAAATAAATCACACACCCACAACTTGTTGTTGTAGGATACATATTGAATTTTCTAACCATTTTGATATTTTTAGACACATATCCTTAGTTTTGCATTCTCAGTTTGTTTTGCAGGATTGTGACATAAAAGAGCCACCCAGATCTTTAAGGGAATTCATATCCAACATTTTATGTGAAATAGGGGATGGCCAACAATTTTACAAGACACCATGCTTGGATGGTACGTGCTTATTTTGTGGTTCTTTGCAACTTTTATCAACTTGTCAACATATGGATAGTACACATGCAATTGGAAATGAAATAGTAGATTACGAAAAATTCAAGACAGTGACATATACTCTAAAAGATAGGAAACATGGTAAAAGATGTGATCTAGTTATTGAAAAGATTCCAGTGTATGAGTTCATGAAGATTTTTCGTGAAAAGATTATGTACGAGTATGCAAGGCATACCCATAGAGCTCGATGGTTGGATTTGCAATTCAAGTTGTGCAAGGATATGTTTCCATTGGATACCATTGTTTCGGTTGTGAATTTTGCAGAGAACTACACACTACAACCACAAAATGAGGTGCAAGCAAAGTATTATACATCTCAATAGGTTTCCATATTTGTTCACATAACATTCATGCATTCACCTACAAGTATAGAGGATGACAGGAATATTTTGAGGGAGTACCATTTTTACATCAGTGATGATCGATCACATTCTACGGAGTTTGTACATCGTTGTTTTCAACTATTTTATGGAGATTTAGCTAATAGGGGCATATCATATCATCAACACATTATTTGGTCAGACAATTGTGCATCTCAATTCAAGAATGCACGGATGTTCTATTGGTTGAGCAGGATGCACAGGTTGTGTAGAATTCAATATATGTGAAATTTCATAGAGGCTGGTCATGGTAAGGGAGAGCATGATGGTGCAAGTGCATGCATTAAAGGAGCCTTGGCTCGTGAAGAACTAAAATACAAAGATGGAGCAATATTGATAGATGTAAAATCCATCGTCCAATGGTGTAACGGTACAATGGGTCCAGGTAAGGAAGGTGAGTCTACAGTTCATAGATTTTTTTGGTTGATAGATAATACTAATATTGCACCATATTAGGATTGTTGCACACTAACAGGATCTAGTGAGTTACACTCTTTTAGAAGCTCTGATGCAGGTTCATGGAGTATCCACACATGAAAAATGGCATGCTATTGTCCATCATGTGTAGAGGAAAATTGGGATGACTGTGAGTCAACTGAATGGGTGGACAAATGGGATATACGGGTTTTGGACCCAATTGACACCTATTGTCCCCCACAAGCACTGGAAATGGTAGAGATGGGTTCATCTATTGACTTTGACCGCTTGTCAAATCTAGTGCAACCTGGTAATATATATATATATATATCTTTGTAATTTCAATATGTAACTTTATAACTTTTACCCAAGTATTTTCTAAATTAATGACTGCATTTTGTACATTTGTCACTGCAGGCCATGTTTTTGATGTTATTGCACCTGAAGACAATGAAGAAGGGACAGATTATTATTTGTGTCATTGTGTTGAAGCCAAACAAAAATTGGATCACTTGGTTATAGATGGTGAAGGTTTAGAGTACCATGTCGGTGCAGTGGTTGTAACAGGCACATGGCTTAGACGATATCCTATGAAGAATCCTAACTTGTGGTTATTCAAGGATTGGCAAAAAGAGAGGAAGATTCTTCATTATTCAAACCTTGTTGTTGCATCAAATGTCCACTTGATAAAATATGGTGGAAAACCACATAATAAGATTCTTTGGAAAGTTCGCGAGTCAGACCATGAGGCAATACTTGAGACATTAAAATGTTGAGCAGATCCAGTTGGCTCATTAGATTGAATTAGGAGAGAGAGAAAAAGTGATCAATTGGATCCAAATACAATGTTACAACCTCTTCCCCAAGACTATCACATGACTAAGGTGGACTGTATTGTTATGATGTGTAAGTGATGAGATTTAGTTTTGATTTGTTTAGAATCTAGATACATTATTTGAATTTATATTAGATTCTTTAATAGGACCCTTTTTTTAATCTTATCTTAGATTTTTTATTGTGCTAATTCTCCATTTGTAGGTCACCAAAGAAGAGGGCGAATAAAGTTGATGCACAAGTGATAAAGGGTGAGATGCCAATATCATCTGTGAAATGGTATTATCAATTCGCATCCTCAATATTTATTAGTGTTCTTTGTTCAAGTACCATTGTATGCTAATCATCTTATGCCTAGAATTGCAGAGGTTAAATTATGTCAATACTAAGGTTTGTAGCATCAATACTAAGGTTTTTAGCATCAATTGGTCATGCTAAGTATAGTAGTTGTATCATGAATCCTTCTGAACCAATATGACTAAGATTCTCGAAAGAAGACTAAACCATATCATCTGTCTACTCCCTCTTTATATAAGAGTTTGTCAAACAATGAGAATGAAACATTGATTATTACTGCCCCCTCAATGTAAAATTCTCATTGATTGCATTTTGTAAAGTTTTAAGTCACTATCAACCTCTATATCATTGTATTCTTCTTATCATTAAATTACACAACAATGAGAATATGAACGATGACTTCTTCACATGAATTTGAATATTATAAATGCTACACCTTAATAAATGTTTGGGCTTGGTCTTTACCATTCGATCTTATAATACAATACATTTGCTTCATTTGTATTTGGAAGTATTTATTATGTTTTTTCCAAAAGTCATTCTTCATTTGCCAATATGAAAATGTGACTATCATGAAAGTCATAGTCTTATAATTTGTAATTTGTATAATGGTATAAAAGCTAGGTTGTGGGTTTGAATCCATACAACCTATGATGAGTGAATAGTGTCATGCAAAACACCCTTCGTTTCTTTTTCTATTTAAAACACATTCAACCATAATTACCACCATTACCACTACCAAGGGATGAAGTCTTGTAGGCTTATAGGCAAAATTCTGATTGGTAGTGATCTCCTTAGCAAGGTGATCTTGCTATGAGGCGGACTAGTATTAGTGTCCAATGCAATACTCTCCTTCTAGTTGAGAAGAATATTTGACCCATTATCCTAATTGCTTCCCTCCCCAAATTTTCCATTGCCCCCATGACCCTTCTTCTCATGCATTTATTCTATTTATTCTTCTACCTCCTCCTCAAAACCATTATACATGACCTCTCCTTCTTCAAGATATTCTATAAAAAGTTCCTCAACCCTTGAACCTTTCAAAATCCCAATCTCAATGGAAGGCTTCTAGACCAAAGGAACTAGTAGATCCGGTTCTTTAAGAGAGAGAGACAACAAATCCAATTTTCTAGTGACTAGATGGAAAATTGGGGAAATCATTTCAATTGGTTGTAAATCGAAAGGAATTATAAGTAAACTATATCAATATAATAAGTAACTTAGTAATTATATCAATATAACGTAATTACTAAGAAAATGAATTTATTACTCTAACATATAGTACATTATTTTGCACACAAAGGGGTTGAATTTGATACTTAACAAATTTACATACATGTGTAATAAATAATAAGTGTTGTAGCTTTGGGATCAACACTATAAAATGAAGGATGTCATACTACATTCACAGAGGCACCAAAATATTTTATTTGATATGGAGACAAAAGAAAATGTGTATTCTTCATAAGTACATTTGAGTCTCATGTATTATCATTTTCAGCTATTGACATCAAAGATTCCTATACATCTTCATCATTGTATTGATCAACTAGTCCTTATTGCACTCACTATTTCTAAGCCAATAACTAAGGTATGAAAGAGTTTACATTAAAATTTCATTAGTACTGAAATTCAATATAAAATTCATATATATAGAAGATTCTAGACTAATGGACTAGTGAGCATGTTAGGAAGACCTCATTATATACACCATCTCCCACTTGTTGACAATTAAAGACAATTAGGGATTTATTTTGTTCCCCTAGTTGGAAAGAGTATATATCTAATGATGTACATTTTACACCTATATGGCATTATTGGGCATATGTTTTGTATAATTTTTTCTATGTATGTCATTTTTTACATATATTTCATGTATGACATTATTAGACATATGCTTATGATGTTTCAAATTATTGATAAATGAATTATTTGATATTGTTAGACCTTATGGAATCAACTTTGATTTTTTGTTATCACATTGGTTTGATGCTTGTATTACTGGATTAGTTGATTGGATGCTAAGATTTGATGATTGTGAATTTTAAGATATAATATTTTGGAAAATCAAGAAATTGCATAATGCATATTACCTTAGACCCATACAAATTTTTTTATATTTAAAGATCAATAGTTATCCATAGCTTACAAATTTTAGCACCTTTATGTTGATTGAATTCTTTGTTGAAATTTGTGACTATGGCTACATGAATGGTTTGAACGTATGATTTTATCACATGTTCTAGATTTTTTGCATGTGAATGGTTTTATGCCACTTTAATTTTATGCCTATAAAACACTATATACAATGATGCTTCTTGTTAGCTTCAATAAGACCCTATCTTGCGCAACATGCTAAAACCTCAATAATGATGTTTTTTTTGTTCATAGTTTGAATACCCATGTTTGTAGAGTTTGATTCTATTAGTTTGATTTTATTAATAGCCCCATTATATATTTTTAAATATTCCACTTGTTTGGTTTTATATTTAGTCAATCAACATATTTTCCTTTTAATTCTTCCACATTTGGCATATCCATCTAACAATGAACTTATGATACTCCCATCAAGAAGTGCATGATTGCATGGTTTTATGGTGGATGTCCCTCTCTTTTTTAAATTCCAATTTTATTCACCTACATGAGTAAGGGAGATCAATTCCATTTCTTTCAATTGTATTTAAAGTTCATTAAAGTTTTTTCAAACAATGTGATTAAATAAATATTATTCAGCATTTACCTCTATCATCAAGGTCGATTCATTCCTCCTCTTATTTTACCAAATAATTTGGATGAATCACCCATGGCTCCTTACATTTCTTGAAGAAAATTTTCAAAGACTTTGCAACATGTCTTCTCTTCTTCCATATAGTTCATGTTCATTGAAGACATTTGGTCAAACAATATATATGCTTTGTATATTCTCACAACACCAATAGTCATGGTACAATGCTTACAAGATCCATAGTTGAAGAGAAGCTATGTGAAGCTTCTAGAACCATGGACCTATACTTAATTTAGTATTATTGCATCCATGTTACTTATGAAAGTGGAACTTTCACATAGATAAGTAGGGAAACCAAAATTGAAAGCCAAACTTAACATAGAAAAGTAAAGCAAGCCTCAACTATATTCTCATTAAACACTATGAATTCAAATATCTTTGACGGGGCATATCTCGGAGCTCATGCAAGATATGGATGAGGTTCCAGTTCCTACAGGACCATGTTGTAGAGACCTACAATAACCTTGCTCTCTTTTTGGAGATCGCATTCCATTTTCATTCTACAACGCCATCTTGGGTGATGCTAAAACTTGTAGTATTGGCAAGTACAGAGTTGCCACCTGCCAAATCTCTCTCATCTTTCATCGTGGGATCAAACTATCTGCTCCATTAGCTCCGAGTGGCTAGGTAAACCCTATCCCCAAACTTGTCTTGTCCCCTTAAGTGCTCGAACATTCTCAAGCGCACTGAACCAGAATGTCCCTAAGGGTCACTGAATGCCACAAGGCTACAATCTTTGACGGGGCATATCTCCGAGCTCATGTGAGATATGGATGAGTTTCTAGTTCATACAGGACTGTGTTGTAGAGACCTACAATAACCTCTCTCACTTTTTGGAGATCACATTCCATTTTCATTCTACAATGCCATCTCGGGTGATGCTGAAACTTGCAGTGTTGGCCAGTACAAAGTTGCCACCTGCCAAATCTCTCTCATCTTTTGTCATGGGATTAAACTATCTTCTCCATTAGCTCCAGGTGGTCGGGTAAACCCTATCCCCAGCCTCATCTTGTCCCCTTTAGTGCTCGAATGTTCTCAGGTGCGCTGAATCGGAATATCCCTAAGGGTCACTAAATGCCACAAGGCTGCAATCTTTGACAGGGCATATCTCAGAGCTTGTGCGAGATATGGATGAGATTCCAGTTCCTACAGGACCATGTTGTAGAGACCTACAATAACCTCTCTTTCTTTTTGGAGATCACATTCCATTTTTATTCTACAACGCCATCTTGGGTGATGTTGAAACTTGTAGTGTTGGCCAGTACAAAGTTGCCACATGCCAAATCTCTCTCATCTTTCCTTGTGGGATCAAACTGTCTGCTCCATTAGCTCTAGGTGGCTGGGTAAACCTTATCCCCAACCTCATCTTGTCTCCTTCAGTGCTCGAACATTCTCAGGCATGCTGAACCGTAATGTCCCTAAGGGTCACTAAATGCCACAAGGCTGCAATCTTTGACGAGGCATATCTCGAAGCTCGTGTGAGATATGGATGAGATTCTAGTTCCTACAAGACCATGTTGCAGAGACCTACAATAACCTCTCTCACTTTTTGGAGATCACATTTCATTTTCATTCTACAATGCCATCTCGGGTGATGCTGAAACTTGCAGTGTTGGCAAGTATAGAGTTGCCACCTGCCAAATCTCTCTCATCTTTAATCATGGGATCAAAATGTCTACTCCATTAGCTCTAGGTTTCTAGGTAAACCCTATCCCCAACCTCTTCTTTTCCCCTTAAGTGCTCGAACGTTCTCAGGTGCGCTGAACCGGAATGTCCCTAAGGGTCACTAAATGCCACAAGGCTGCAATCTTTGATGGGGCATATCTCGGAGCTCATGTGAGATGTGGATGAGATTATAGTTCCTACAAGACCATGTTGTAGAGACCAACAATAACCTCTCTCACTTTTTGGAGATCACATTCCATTTTCATTCTACAATGCCATCTCGGGTGATGCTGAAACTTGCAATGTTGGCCAGTACAAAGTTGACACCTGCCAAATCTCTCTCATCTTTCATCGTGGGATCAAACCGTCTACTCCATTAGCTCTGAGTGGCTAGGTAAACCCTATCCCTAACCTCATCTTTTCCCCTTCAGTGCTCAAACGTTCTCAGGTGCGCTGAATCAAAATGTCCCTAAGGGTCACTAAATGTCACAGGGCTGCAATCTTTGACGGAGCATATCTCAGAGCTCGTATGAGATATGGATGAGATTTTAGTTCCTATAGGACTGTGTTGTAGAGACCCATAATAACCTCTCTCACTTTTTGGAGATCACATTCCATTTTCATTCTACAAAGCCATCTCAGGTGATGCTGAAACTTGCAGTGTTGGCCAATACAAAGTTGCCACTTGCCAAATCTCTCTCATCTTTTGTCGTGGGATCAAACTGTCTGCTCCATTAGCTCCGGGTGGCCAGGTAAACCCTATCCCCAACCTTTTCTTGTCCCCTTCAGTGCTTGAACATTCTCAGGCATGCTGAACCGGAGTGTCCCTAAGGGTCACTAAATGCCACAGGGCTGCAATCTTTGATGGGGCATATCTCAGAGCTCATACAAGATATGGATGAGATTCCAATTCCTATAGGACCGTGTTACAGAGACCTACAATAACCTCTCTCAGTTTTTGGAGATCGCATTCCATTTTCATTCTACAATGCCATCTTAGGTGATGTTGAAACTTGCAGTGTTGGCCAGTACAAAGTTGCCACCTGCCAAATCTCTCTCATCTTTCCTCGTGGGATCAAACTGTTTGCTCCATTAGCTCTGGGTACCTGCGTAAACCCTATCCCCAACCTTGTCTTGTCCCCTTCAGTGCTCGAACGTTCTCAGGCATGCTGAACTGAAATGTCCCTAAGGGTCATTAAATGCCACAAGGCTGCAATCTTTGACAGGGCATATCTCGGAGCTCGTGCAAGATATGGATGAGATTCTAATTCCTATAGGACCGTGTTGCAGAGACCTACAATAACATCTCTCACTTTTTGGAGATCACATTCTATTTTCATTCTACAATGCCATCTCGGGTGATGCTAAAACTTGTAGTGTGTGATGGAAGGATCTTAATTATATTGTTGGAAAGCATATCTAGCATGTCATTTTTGGAAAGACAAATCATGGAACTTGGTAAATGTTTCATAAGTTAATGAAATGTGTTACTACCAGATTATGTAAATTTAGGATTATATGATCTCCAAGAGTTTGGTTATGTTCTTTAGTGCACCTTGGACGCAAGGTAGTGTGTAGCTTCTACTCCCTCTTTGTGAGTAATGTTAGTCACTTTGTATATGTAAATTGGTTTTCAATTGGGTATGTTATTTTCAACCTTAATGGTGATGAAGGATTAACTTGAATCAGCTTGTAACTATCTAGCCACCAGATTTTTTGTGATTCCATCAAATGTGGGTTTTGTTCGTATTTATTTATTTATTTTTATTTGTTGTGCTCTTGACCTTTGAGGCTTTGAATTTAAACTTGTGCACTTTGTTTTTTGAAAGTTTATGTTCTTGAGGTGGCTAGGAGGTATGTTCTATGTTGCTAGTTATGTGTTGTGATGTTCTCTATCAGGTTCAATGTGGAACATTGATAGAATGTATAAGGGAGTAGATTGCAAAGAACATACCATTCTCCTTTTTGTAATACACTATTTATTATGTTTTAATTCCACTTGGACCCATTCCTCTTTTGGCAATTCTTGAGATTGTCAATTCTTATTAATTCGAGTAGAGACAAGATGAACCAAATTAATACAGTGACCTATAGATCGAAGGAGGATGGTTAAGAAATGGTCTACTAGAGATCAGCCAAGGATAAGGATAGCATAGTAAGAAAATGATTATTTATCTGGTGGATATAAGTATTTTATATAAAAAACCATTTATATGCATAGTAAAAGAACTGAATATAGATTTGAGACATATTGATCACCTGCAGTCTGATCATCTTCACAAGTATGCAACTTTTCTTTCACTGTTTCATGCAGGTTTATTGAACTTTCTTTATGAGGTCATTTATAGATGGGATGTTCAAAGGTTGAGTTCCTATGGGCTGTCAATACTTTGACTATACTTTAAGTCAACGATTATCAATATAGGAAAAAATGGAACTTGTTGTATTTTGAAGTACTGAGAAGATGGCCTTGCCCTTTCCCAGGAGTTTTAGAAATGGGAGACATTAGGTAAGAGAGTGAAAATTTTACTATCGCTTCAACGCACATGACACTGGAAATGCAAATTTTGATGGTAATTATTTTGTGATAAGGGAGAGACTAGGGATGATCATTGTTACTATCTCTTTAGTAGTGGATTTTTGTTTTCTCTTGAATTTGGTGTTGGGGGATCAGTGGTAAGTCTCCTTGGATATTCCTTCTTATGATGTTAGTGACAAATGTTGCTCTTTGAAAACACTTGTACAATATTTTTTAAATTATTAGATAAAAACAGAGAATTGTAAGTATTAAACATGATTAGCCTTTAGTTCCTAGAAGATCTTTATTTCCCCATCAATGCATTTAGAAATTTAAGTTTTAAGAAGATCATAAATAGAAAAAATTAGAGAAGTGATTTAAACATTTATATTGATTGGAAACATGTGAGTCTTGAGTTTTCTCTACCTTTTAAAGAACATTCCTTAGCTAGGATACCTAATTCCACATTCCATAAGACTGTCATTGTGCTAAAGATTTAGGAAACCAACTACTCTAAGATAAAGCTTCTCAGTCAATAATAATCTAGCCTATTGAGGTACATAATACTTCTCAATTAAACTTTTGTTAGTTCAGTATTAATTTTGTAATTAACTACAATTTCAATATCTGTGTATAGGGGGGTGACTGAGAAAACTATTTGAGGTCCAATTTGAAAATATATTTGTAAGGATCTCGACCAAGGTTCACAACTTCAATGATTAATACATTCATTCAGGCTAGAACCTCACTACAAAAAGATAATATATAAAAAAGGTAGTGAATAACGTCATGTCTAGACCCAAATCAACCAATGAAAGTCAAATCAGCATAATGTGGAACAAATATATATTCCTTGAGTGGGTTGTCATAAAAAAGCTTCAGAATAAAATTCATGCCTAGAATTAAAAGACCTTAAAGAACATTTATGCTTGTAACACAAATGGCCATTCAAAACTGAATATGATTACAATATGTGAAATAGCATTAAAAGAACTTGTAATGCTCTTATGAACATTGTGTTAATTCTTGTAAGAATCCCTAAGATGATTGTTATACTCAAAATTTTGTTGAAATGGAATTAATTTTTATCTTGTTGGTTAATTGGCTTAGGGTGATATATGCTTCTTGGATGGAATAATGAGTTCGTGATTAACTCTATATTAAGATTCATAGCATCTTCTAGTTATTTGCAAAGGAAATTTATAAATTAAGCTAATGTCATATGGCTTGCTTGAGAAAGATGTCTGTGTTCTTATTGATGGGTACTAATGACTTTCCACATTTAGTTCTTCAATATCCTATTTGACAAGCTTTCCATAGACATTTCTTTGCGATACTAAGTATTTTTGAAAACATATTTGAGTAGAAGCACTACAATAGATACTACATGATTTTTTAACAAATAAAGTAATGGGTTAAAGACTATTATTTCCAAGGTATTATGTCATAGTATTTTAATTGTAATGATCTTAGACTAATGATATTCTTGAAGGTAAGTTTGACATGTAGCAAGAAAGACAACCTACAGCCAAGGCTATATTGTGCCTACAACCAAAGCCATAAATGCTCATAGCCAAAGCCACTAGTGCACATAACCAAAGCCATGGATTCTTATAGCCAAAGTTACAAGTGTTCACAGCCAAAGCCATGAGTACATGAAGTCAATGATCACAATTGTTTACAACTATTCACCAAAAATAGCTTCTTTGCAGTTTTTGAGAAATACTAATAAAGCAAAAAAGAACATCTACTAGTTGGTAGACACAATGGAAACTCTCTAGCAATTGAATTTAATTTCATACATGCACATATCTAATTTAATGTCACACACAAACATATCTAATTTAACGTCATACATGAACAAACATATAATATAAAATGATAACCAATAATGTCATATACATTAACAAACACATAATATATTATGATAACCAATAATGTCGTATATGAACAAACATATCATATATTAACCAATAATGTCATACATCAAATATAGAATGTCATATGTACATCAAATGTATGTCGAATATGTCTCTCTGATGCCTATATATATACATGGGGAAGGAAACAAGTCTCTCTCTCTCTCTCTCTCTCTCTCTCTCTCTCTCTCTCTCTCTCTCTCTCTCTCTCTCTCTCTCTCTCTCTCTCTCTCTCTCTCTCTCTCTCTCTATATATATATATATATATATATATATATATATATATATATATATATATATATATATATATATATATATATATATATATATGTATTGGATATCTCAACTACATCTTTTTCTTCCCATGAGGGGAAGGAAACAAGTCTCTCGACATCGTCTGTCATCATGTGGAGGGAGATAGTGGAGATGACGGGGCCCTCCTGACATGCTCACTTGACCTCTTGTTGAGGCTCTTCCCCAGGTCCAACTGATACACGGAAAGTAGATATGAATAAATATTTATTATATGTTGAAATCAAATATATGTACACACAAAATCAATTATTTTCTTACTGCCAACAAATAGTCACTCTGTAAGTCCACCTCAAATGCTCGTGGACGATCAGGCATGACAAGACCCTACAACAATTCAATAAATATAATCACTTATAAATAACATTAGAAATTTTGAGATTAACTATTATAAACAACAACTAAAATGAAGAAAATTCTTTCATACCTCCATCAGTGGTTGTGAGCTAGCCATCGCTGCGGCCACTCCACTATCAACAGACTGTCGCAGATGAGGAGGTGTGTCCGACATCATGAGCTGCATGTCATACAATACACGTTATATGTAACATGAAACATGGAATAAATATAATCAAATGAATTAAATTAACATGAAACAACTGTACCTGTGTGAAGCTCGTATGATGTCTCTGCTCTGTGTCTATGGTAAAGGTTGAGGGTCCTATGGAGAACTGATGCACATGCATAATTTTTGTTTGTCAATCCTTAATATGATTACGTAATAAATATATGTATTAATTAAAATGATTAAATTGATACATACCTCAGGACTCATCGAAGGGACAAAAAATGGACCTGGAGGATTGCTGCTAGGCCCAGCAACACTTTGACCCTAAATTTTGAACAATGTCAATAAATGCTAATTAATTAATCATTCACTATACATATGAAATGTGATCAAATTAGTAATTTACCTGTGTGTCAATGCCAAATGTCTCATTCAGGAACTGATCGGTGACAAGCCCATCATCCGCACCATCTCCGGCATGAGTGCCAAATGTGCATAGGGATTCGCATGAAGTGCACATGTGACCACGACGCATAGAAGGCTCCCCCTCAACTAATGGGCTCGTGGAATGGATGAGGGTCTATGTCAAAGCATTAATGGTCCCTAGAGTGTTGGCATCTACATGTTCCTTCACAACTGAAGGAATAATCACATGCTCGTGCTATGGATGGACCACAGGTGCCCTAACTACATTAGGGTCATGACGTGCTCCTGGCCTCTCAAATGATGACCCCCCACTTCTACCCTCAGAGTCTAACCTATCAAAATAATTGGGGATCTCCCCAAGGACCAACTCACAATATAATTTCTTCAAAAAATACATGGGGACCTCGTGATTGTTGCAAGGAGAGGCATCAAAAACCATCCACCATCTATCCCAAAAATTTTTTTTAATAGCATCCTGTATGCACCAATGGATGGGGAATCATTTAGTACCCTCTCTAACAGTATTTTGCTCATCGGGTTTTCTAAATAATGCACATATACTACCTTTTGGTATTTCTTTTTTTTTAACATCTTCATATGACAATTTATTTGCATAAAATCTTTTTTGTTCATCCCTCTTAGCCCGCCACATATCTAACTGACCACTAACTGAGGCTATCTGAGTGTTAATGGATTCAAGGGATGATGCAAATTGATCCCTCATTGGATTGGTTTGTCCAGATTCTTTCAACCGAGCAATGAGTCTTTCTAATTCAATTTTTCCTCTCTCTATTTCATTTATTATATTTTTTTGTGTGCCTGGTGGAGATCTTGCATTTGGTTCGGGTTGTGGAATTTGTTGTTCTTTTTGAGGAGGGTTTTGATTTTGAGGTTCTTGGTGGGTTTTGTGGATTTTCCGGTTGATTATGGATGTTTCCTAATAAAAAATCAATTAAAATTCAACTAAATAAACAAATCTAAATAAAATTTGTAAAAACCCTACAAAAGAATATCAAAAACCAATAAAACAATATGGAAAACATATAAAACAATGCAAAGTTAAGTTTATATCACTTACCTCATTGTCGTGGGTGTGCTCGTTGTCTTGGATTTTGAAGGTGAGGAAGCATTTTGGCAAATGGTGGTGAAATTTCACTGTCAAACCTGCATACCTTCTGTTGGAGAGCCAAAAAAAAAATTTGAAAATGATGGACCGCGGGTCTGCAACCCATCATATAACTTTTTGGTCACAGAATAGTGCGTATGCGCAATGGCTTGGGTCACCCAAGCCATAACACGTACGCGCTATAGTGCGTACGCGCTATTGAAAATTAGAAAAAAAAATACTTGTCATCTTTTTGGCACCACAACTCGATGCATATGCCCCATAGTTTAACTAAATGTACAATGTTTTAAGTGTTAAATTTTTTTATGTACAACTTAACTATTTAGGTATAAGTGTTTTAAATGTTTAAGCATGTAGTTTAACTAGATTTTTTTTTTTTTTTTGTATTTAAGCTTACAAATGTCATTATATAAGTTTAAGTTCAAAAAAATTTAAGTTTTCCTACTACTTTTAAAAACTAAACTATTAAAAAATTATATATTTCCTAACATTATTAAAAGTTAACACTATTAATTAATTAAAAAGTGTAAACCAAAATTCTAGCTATTTCCTAACTAATATAACTAAAATTCAGTACACTTAATTAAGTACTAATTGGAAAACTAATTTTTAACTATTACGTTAATCAAATGAAACAACAAAAACATTCAAAAAAACATTAAAAAATTAAAATTAATACGGCCTACCTCAGAGTCAACCAAGTGCCCCTATAGCCCTCTCTCTCTGATGCTCTTCTAGCCCCTTTGTGCACAAATGAAGGGCTAAAGTACACATATCGCTATTTATAAAGTGATGGTGACTTGGTGAAGTGGGACTCGACTGAGTCCCCCATGATACGTTGGCACCAAATGTTGCCCAGGTGTACTTGGTCGAGTCACACTCTATCGAGTACAACTTGGCCGATCCTCCCTAGTTATCCTTAAGTATGACAATCATCCATGCACTTACCCAATAAAAAATAAGAATGTGAGATGCAGGTTTATAAAAAATATTTATTGGTAAACATTGGGTATTGGCATGACATGATCTTGTGCATGCCCTATTTTTAGAAAAGTACTTGATAGTTTGAATCATATGTATCTTTATATTGGTCCTCTCCGAATGATTGAAACATAATGGGTTCCTGCAACCAAGTAGATTATTTTCTTGTATCCATGTGATATATGCATATTCATGAGATCCAAGGTTTAATGAATGCACTACAATATGGAAATAAATGTATTTGCATATTTTGTGCCTTCTAATCCCTCATTCTAGGAACATGTCAACAATGAGGAATGACCCAATAAGAATATAGCATATTACATCAAGTTCTTGGACCGAGTCATTCAAGGTGAAGATAGAAATCAAGACAAAATTGAAGACCCAACTGATTCACCTACATTTTAGGTTGGATGAGTTAGTGGTGTTTTAATTAATAGTAAAATCTAGGGAAAAGTTACGCTATATTCTTTCCAGTTGATATGCTCTAGACTACTTTTTATTCTTATTGAGAAAGTTTCTCATTTTTGTTTTAATGTAATAACTGCATCCACTTATTCCATTGCAACTGGCCAGTAAGATAAACTATTTAGTTATATAATTTTAGTATAAATAAGAGGTTAAGATACTCTTTTGGGTGAGCTAAGAAGTAGAGAATAAATTAATTTACATACTAGATTAATATTGATTTACTTCCTCTCAACACTATAAGTTAACTCTTAGGGTACTTTATGTAGATCAAGTTCTGTGATATGAATAAAGAAATGGGTATCCCAAGCATATGTTGTGTTAAGTATATGGGTTCACTCACCCAAGGAGGCCCACTTGGTGACTAACCTTTCTATTTATTTTACTATTTTCATAGTTGGTTTTTCAATCCTTTCTCTATTCTTGGAGCCACACAAAAATAGTTCATATCTTTGTTCTTGTAGCCAAAGTAGGCAGAGTAGTTCCTACCTAGTAACCACGAACTTAGTTTGTATGCTCATTTATGCTTTGCTAAATAGGGTTTGGATAGGTTTACTTCTACATACTTAAAAGTTAGAATAGTTATAATGGAGACTTAGTGCATAGATTGTGGAGAATTATTTCAAGCTTATGCCTTTGGGATAACATATTAAATAGAACTTTATCATAGGATAATTAGTTGGATACTGCATATATCAATTGTGTAAGTATGTGAGTTGTACCTAGTATTAATCCATCTAGAGAAGTCCTGAGGAATGTTAGCAAAACTCACGGTTGCCATGGAGAAATAAGCAAGCTCATTCTTTTAGGGAAGCTTAGAGAGTGAAGCTTTCAATTTTTTTATTGTTCTTAAAATTATTGAAAATTAAAATTAATAATTTATTATTATTTTTTAGTCCCATAAGACTTAATATTTATTTTCATTGAGTAATTGACTTAGTCAAACAAGAAAATTTGCAAAAAATGCATGTATACATATTTTGTCAGTGAAAATAATTAATATAATAGAATGAATAAATAAGCAATCAAAAATAGCGATAGAAAATAAAAGAAAAGAGAACAGGTGAACATACAATTATAAAATGGTGGAGATAAAAAGAAAGGGAATCATTTAAATAAAATGAAAAAGATACATCGAAGAAGGTTAAAAGAAGCGAAACTTAAAATATTGTTAGCAAAGGGTGAGTTGGCTTAAAGACAATTAGGAATAGGGTGCCAAGTAGAATTCACATTCCAGCCACCATTGGATTGAAATTGGGATGATGATTATGAATGTACACAAATATTAATCCCTTTTGATTTTTATTATTGAAAATTCCTCTTGAGACTTTCATATTGCCTGGCAAATTAGAACATATGAAATGACCCATCTTTCAAATAAATTTATAAATTTGTAAAAAAATATGTTCTTCCTATCCACCCACAAATTCTTTCCACAAAACAAGCGTTGACTGATCCACCCCTTCCTACCCAAGGACTAAATGTAGACTTTCCAAATTCACTATCTTTTCATTGGACCAGCCTATGTTTGCACCACACATCCCTTCATTTAACTGTACATGTGTGAAGCTCGTATGATGTCTCTGCTCTGTGTCTGTGGTAAAGGTTGAGGGTCCTATGGAGAACTGATGCACATGCATAATTTTTTTTTTCAATCCTTAATATGATTACGTAATAAATATATGTATTAATTAAAATGATTAAATTGATACATACCTCAGGACTCGTCGAAGGGACAAAAAATGGTCCTGGAGGATTGCTGCTAGGCCCAGCAACACTTTGACCCTAAATTTTGAACAATGTCAATAAATGCTAATTAATTAATCATTCACTATACATATGAAATGTGATCAAATTAGTAATTTACCTATGTGTCAATGCCAAATGTCTCGTTCAGGAACTGATCAGTGACAAGCCCATCATCCGCACCATCTCTGGCATGAGTGCCAAATGTGCATAGGGATCCGCATGAAGTGCACATGTGACCACGATGCATAGAAGGCTCCCCCTCAACTAATGGGCTCGTGGAATGGATGAGGGTCTGTTTCAAAGTATTAATGGTCCCTAGAGTGCTGGCCTCTACATGTTACTTCAAAACTGAAGGAATAATCACAAGCTCGTGCTGTGGATGGACCACAGGTGCCCTAACTACATTAGGGTCACGACATGCTCCTGGCCTCTCAAATGATGACCCCCCACCTCTTCCTTGGGAGTCTAACATATCAAAATAATTGGGGATCTCCCCAAGGACCAACTCACAATATAATTTCTTCAAAAAATACATGGGGACCTCGTGATTGTTGCAAGGAGAGGCATCAAAAACCATCCACCATCTATCCCAAAAATTATTTCTAATAGCATCCTGTATGCACCAATGGATGGGGAATCATTTAGTACCCTCTCTAACAGTATTTTGCTCACCGGGTTTTCTAAATAATGCACATATACTACCTTTTGGTATTTGTTTTTTTTTAACATCTTCATATGACAATTTATTTGCATAAAATCTTTTTTGTTCATCCCTTTTAGCTCGCCAAATATCTTACTAACCACTAACTGAGGCTATCTGAGTGTTAATGGATTCGAGGGATGATGCCAATTGATCCCTCATTGGATTGGTTTGTCCAGATTCTTTCAACCGAGCAATGAGTCTTTCTAATTCAGTTTTGCCTCTCTCTATTTCATTTATTATATTTTCTTGTGTGCTTGGCGAAGTTCTTGCAATTGGTTTGGGTTGTGGAATTTGTTGTTCTTCTTGAGGAGGGTTTTGATTTTGAGGTTCTTGAGGGTTTTGTGGATTTTTCGGTTGATTATGGATGTTTCTTGATAAAAAATCAATTGAAATTCAACTAAATAAACAAGTCTAAATGAAATTTGTAAAAACCCTACAAAAGAATATCAAAAACCAACCAAACAATATGGAAAACATATAAAACAATGCAAAGTTAAGTTTATATCACTTACCTCGTTGTCGTGGGTGTGCTCGTTGTCTTGGATTTTGAAGGTGAGGAGGCATTT
This sequence comes from Cupressus sempervirens, assembly GCA_028749045.1. Taxonomy (NCBI): domain Eukaryota; kingdom Viridiplantae; phylum Streptophyta; class Pinopsida; order Cupressales; family Cupressaceae; genus Cupressus; species Cupressus sempervirens. The sequence goes on from CM053793.1 coordinate 110,550,991, forward strand.
TGGCAACTGGTGGTGAAATTTCGCTGTCACACCCACGTACGTGTTGTTGGAGAGCCAAAAAACAAAATGAAAATGATGGGCCACGGGTCTACAGCCCATCATATAACTTTTTGGTCATAGAATAGCACGTATGCGCTATGGCTTGGGTCACCCAAGCCATAGTGCGTACGCGCTATTGAAAATTAGAAAAAAAAAATACTTGTCATCTTTTTGGCAACACAACTCGGTGCATATGCCCCATAGTTTAACTAAATGTACAATGTTTTAAGTGTTAAATTTTTTTATGTACAACTTAACTATTTAGGTATAAGTGTTTTAAATGTTTAAGCATGTAGTTTAACTAGATTTTTTTTTTTTTTTTTTTTTTGTATGTAAGCTTACAAATGTCATTATATAAGTTTAAGTTTAAAAAAATTTAAGTTTTCCTACTATTTTTAAAAACTAAACTATTAAAAAATTATATATTTCCTAACATTATTAAAAGTTATAACTATTAATTAATTAAAAAGTGTAAACTAAAATTCTAGCTATTTCCTAACTAATATAACTAAAATTTAATACATTTAAATAAGTACTAATTGGAAAACTAATTTCTAACTATTACGTTAATCAAATGAAACAACAAAAACATTCAAAAAAACATTAAAAAAATTAAAATTAATATGGCCTACCTTAGAGTCAACCAAGTGCCCCTATAGCCCTCTCTCTCTGATGCTCTTCTAGCCCCTTTGTGCACCAATGAAGGGCTAAAGTACACATATCGCTATTTATAAGGTGATGGAGACTTGGTGAAGTGGGACTCGACTGAGTCCCCCATGATACGTTGGTACCAAATGTTGCCCAGGTGTACTTGGTCCAGTCGCACTCTATCAAGTACAACTTGGCCGATCCTCCCTAGTTATCCTTAAGTATGACAGTCATCCATGCACTTACCCAATAAAAACTAAGAATGTGAGATGCAGGTTTATAAAAAATATTTATTGGTAAACATTGGGTATTGGCATGACATGATCTTGTGCATGCCCTATTTTTAGAAAAGTACTTGATAGTTTGAATCATATGTATCTTTATATTGATCCTCTCTGAACGATTGAAACATAATGGGTTCCTTCAACCAAGTAGATTATTTTCTTGTATCCATGTGATATATGCATATTCATGAGATCCAAGGTTTAATGAATGCACTACAATATGGAAATAAATGTATATGCATATTTTGTGCCTTCTAATCCCTCATTCTAGGAACATGTCAACAATGAGGAATGACTCAATAAGAATATAGCATATTACATCAAGTTCTTGGACCAAGTCATTCAGGGTGAAGATAGAAATCAAGACAAAATTGAAGACCCAACTGATTCACCTACATTTTAGGTTGGATGAGTTAGTGGTGTTTTAATTAATAGTAAAATCTAGGAAAAAGTTACGCTATATTCTTTCCAGTTGATATGCTGTAGACTACTTTTTATTCTTATTGAGAAAGTTTCTCATTTTTGTTTTAATGTAATAACTGCATCCACTCATTCCATTGCAACTGGCCAGTAAGATAAACTATTTAGTTATATAATTTTAGTATAAATAAGAGGTTAAGATACTCTTTTGGGTGAGCTAAGAAGTAGAGATACTCTTCTTTATCTCAATGATCCTTCTCCTTACAACCAACACTCTCTTCCATCTGGTAATAAAAACATTAAGATCTCTGTCTTCTTCTCTCTACAACTTACATCTCCATTCGTGCTCTTCAGATTCTACAGGAACATCTTCAGTTGTTCGATTCCCTGGGGTCGCAGCTTGATGTGTGTTCTCCTCTCCTACTCCATTGTGGCACATCAAAACTGCATGGGCAAGTCATGAGCTGGGATCATTCAATAGACCTGACTTGGTCTTGACTGTGACACAATTATAATTTCACTAATTTTGTCTTTGCAGCGAACCCATGCTACTTTGATTGAGGGTGAATCTGCAATAAAAACATTCCATGTAACCAAATCTGGTGCAAAATCCATGGCCTGCATTTTCTCAAATAACCTCAGTGCCTCCCCGTAATGCCTATTCCGAGCATAACCTCCAATCATCGCATTCCAACAAACCAAATCTCTAACGAGAATTTTGTCAAACACATGCCTTGCCTTCGTTTGTAGCATGTATCTTAATATGCAAGGAGAGTATTACAAACCCGTGTCAATGGTTCATATCCCTGGGGTGAGGCTAGGTAATATACTGCGTATCTTCAAGCTTAAATGATGGCAGCATGAGCATATCAATTGCTCAAGTGGCGAGAACGGTGCACCTGAATTGATATGCATGCCGCAACCTCATAATATTTCTTATGACTGGCAAGCTTATGATTGGCAACCTCATATATCATGGGAATGATGCATCTGAACTATTTCTCACTTACTGTGCAATGGAACTAGAAAAAACCGCGGGTTTGAAGGTTATTTTCCAAAATGTTTAGTCCTTCACTGCTCGCGTCTGTCCAAACTTAGGGTGTAGGTATTGATGTTGCCTGTTCTAAGTTCATGAATCATAATATTAAAAGAACGGGCCTTGTCTGTGGTTGCCACAATTCACACGTTCCATGTCTGCCTTTCCATTATCGAATCAAATTAAACATGTTCATTTGGGCGCCTCCAATGCATTTAAAATTCTGAAACCAGAATGCTTGACTGAAGAAATGTAATACTCCTTCTCTTGTGATGCTGACTGTAACAATGGCTTGCATCAAAATAAGCTTAATCCTTAACCTTCTAAAAGGTTAATTTTTTGAATGAATCTTAACCATTTTTTTTGTTGTTTTCTGGCAGGTTAATGGTTAAGATTATGAGCTCATCTTAGCCTTTTTGTTTTTGGAAGATGGGTTAATGGTTAAGATTATAAGCTCATTTTAACCTTTTTTTAGAGGTTAATTTTGGAGGCTTATATTAATCTTTTAGAAAGGTTAACTTTAGAAGCTTATATTAATCACTTTTTAGAAGGTTAATGGTTAATATTGTATTGAAAATATTATTCCAGGTCTCTCCATTAACCTGCGGCAACTCTTGACTTAGAACTCCATTTTTGAAAATTTGAAGTGCTGAGTGGAGATGAAAATGAGCCGGAGATATTAAAGGGAAAAAATCTTTCAAAAGCTCATAAATGAAAAGACCAATTAAAAGCTTAAAAAGAGGCAATTTTCAAAAATAACCAAAGGATTAAACAAGACTAAAATTGAGACATTATGATAACTGGGCAACAGTTGGCTCTAACTAGGGATAAGGATTGACAAGGATGAAGCTTGAATCCAGAATAGTTAGAACAGTGCTTTATCCATTGGGCTATAGAGTAGAGTCAGTTGAGGGACTAATTTCCAAAAGAGGGGAGGAACACCAAAAACGGGACAACTGAAAGAAAAACTAAAGCAACACATACTAATAGGAGCATAGCAAAAATGAGACAACTTATATACAAAAAGGTGTCCTACACCTTCTACTTGTGATAATGCTTCAAGTGTTGCCCATTATAAGGTAAGGGCAACTGGGTACCACTTGGGTATGACAGAATAAAGGAGTTCTTTCCACATACCTTTTTAATCTGGAAAGGGCCTCTCCATAAGGAGTCAAATTTTCCATGTAAGCCCTTTGGTTCTCTACGCTTATCCCAAAGCAAGACATGATCACCTTCTTGGAACACCCTCTGCTTGGCTTTTTCATCAAATAACTTCTTTATTCGGGATTGATTTTTTTGAATTTTTTCTACAACCACATCTCTCTCTTCTTCCAACTTTGTCAAATACAACATTTGTTTTTCAAGAGCATCTTTGAATTCATGATTCTCAATAGCATTTTGTAACTTCAAGGTGGACAATTCTAGAGGAAGAGGAAGAGTTGGTTCGGTTCCATACAGGGTCTCAAAGGGAGATAATCATGTTGCTCTCTTTTGAGTAGTACGATCTAACCAAAGTGCATCATATAAGTGCTTGTGCCAAGATCTTTGATTAATATCTACCAATTTTCGCACAATGGTCATGATATTTTTATTGCTCGATTCTGCTTGAACATTTCCTTGTGCGAAATAATTCGAGGAATGAGAGAGAATGATTCCATATTGATAGCAAAAGGATGATATCTCCTAGGAGGAGAAGTTTGTAGCATTGTCGGTAACAATTTTTTTAGGAACATCAAACCCAACCAAAATATGTTGCTTGATAAAATTGCACACCACTTCTAAAGTTGTTTGTTTGACTGGCATGGCCTCTACCCACTTAGTAAAATAATCAGTTGCCATTAAAATGTGAGTATGTTTGGCAGTGGATGAAGGATGGATAGGACCAATGAAGTCCAAACCCCATTGTTGAAAGGGTTCTTCAATCACAATTGGCTTCAGGGGAAATGTTGCTAATTTGACTCTTCATTTGAAATATTGACAAGAGTCAGACTTCTTGACCCATTCTTCTGCATCCTTAAACATCCTAGGCCAATAAAAATAATTTCTCAAAATTTTGTAAGCTGTTGCTGATACTGAGAAATGACCTCTACACACTTCATTATGAAATATTTGAAGCAACTCCTTTCTTTGTTCAGAATCTACACACCTCAAAAAGGTACCATCTATCCTTTTCTTATATAAAGCATCACCCCAGATAACATACTTCACAAATTTCAATTTTAAGGTCCTCTTCTCTTTAGGTGATAAATGAGCAGGGCATTCTCCATATGTCAAAAAATAGGCAATATTGGAAAACCAGTCATCAACATTGCCAATGAATAAAACTAATGGCATTTCTTCCTCCATTTCTTCTTCAGCTCTAGAAGATCCATCTACAATCGCTTTACACAAACCTTTTCCTCTAACAAGCTTTGTAGGTTTGATATTGAGATTGTATTCTTGTACTTTAGCTATCTAGGAGGTGCTTTTGTTCACACCAATCTCTTGTTGTGTTAGAAGTGTCTTCACCGCTGAATCATAAACAAATGCCTTGGAGTGAGAGTTTAGGATGTAAAACCTAAATTGTTTCACTGCTCTGACCAAAGCATACGCATTCTTCTCAATCAAAGAATATTTCAATTCGTGCTTCTTAAGAGGGATACTCATGAATGCTATCAGGACCTCAGCATTGTCTTTGTCTGGTTGGGTAAGTATAGCGGATAAAGAGTTCTTAGATGCATAGCAATACAAATGAAAATCTTTAGAAAAATCTAGATAAGAAAGGGTAGGAGCATTAGCAATTTCAAATTTGATTTGTTCGAAAGAAGCGTTACCTTCCTTTGTCCACTTAAAATTTGTATTCCCTTTCATCATATCCACAATTGACTTTGTAATCTCAAAGAAGTCTGGTATGAACCTGCTTATTAAGTTTATGTGCCCAAAGAAAGACCTGACTCTTGGTTTACTCATGGGAAGTGATAACTGTTGTATAGCTTTCACCCGTTCAGGATCTATTCAAATACCCTCTTTAGAGACAATATGCCCCAATAGTTTTCCTTCTGTCACTCAAAATATAGACTTCTTAGGATTCAGTGAGATTCCATGAGTTCGACATCAATGCAAGATAGCTTCCAGATGGTGCACATGATCTCTTCTATGTTTTGCAAACATTGTAAGATTGTCAAGGTACATCACAATAATCTTATTCTTGAGATCTGCAAATGAATGATCCAACGCCTATTGAAAGGTGGCCCTGAAATTTATCAAACCAAAAGACATTTGATTGTAGGAAAATGTGCCTCATGCAGTGGTAAAAGTTGTTTTATGTTGGTCTTCCAGTGCGACACTGATCTAATTATAATTGGAGAAACTGTCTAACATTGACATAAGTTCTGAACTAGATACCAACTGCAGAATATGATCCATGACAGGGAGTTCGTAACTATCCTTAAGTGATGCCTGATTCAAATTGTGGAAGTCAACACATATTCTTATCTCACCATTCTTCTTCCTGATAGGGACGATATTGGCTACCCATGTTGAATGGTGAATGGGGTAAATAATCTTTGCTTTAAGCATCTTATCAACTTCATTGAATATAGTGTCAACTACCTTGGGATTTAATTGCCTTTGCTTTTGCCAGAAGGGAGGTGAAGTAGGTTTCAAAGGAATCTAATGTTTAAATTCCCCATTCATGAATTCCTTTAGATCTTCATAACCCCAAGAAAAAACGTCCTGGTAAGCTTTCAAAAAATTCACAAATTCTTCCTTCTTTTCAGATGACAAATCTTTCCCTATTAGGACCATCTTTGGAATTTCCTCAGAACCAATATTTCCTTTCTCATAACCCAAAGAATTAGAAGATTTAGTGTCTTCGAATTTCTCTTTCCTTTTATCTTCTTTATCAAAAAGACTCTCTAAGGTGACTAATCCTCTTGGGATAACATTACCCTCCAATTGAATAACCTAAGGGTCATCCCTTGGTGTTCCATGATGATTACGCAATCCTTCAAATTTTAGGTCTGAAAATGGAGGCTTTCCCTCAAGAAATGCAATGATTTGCCCATCATCATCAAAAAACTTGCTAGTGTCGATCATTATCAGGCACACTGGGTCTATGAATCATTTATACTATGTAAACATATCTATTGAACTTAGGGTGAGGAATAAGAAGAGATGCAAAGACTACAAGACAATCTGCTTTGGAATTTTGTTTATGAGGGATAACATATAAAGAAAAAGCATCAAAATGCTCAATCTCATCCCACACTCTATTTCTATATGCCTTTAGTTTGGCATTCTTTGTTTGATATTGCCTCTGGACCTAGTTGAACACTAATTCTACATCGCTTGATACCTTGAGTTGTTTGATTCCCTTTTCTTTTGCATACTTGAGACCAAGTAGAAGGGCTTCATATTCTGTGGTATTATTGGTGGTTTTGAAAGCCAACTTATAAGCTTTCGAGAATTTCTCTCCTTTTGATGATATAAACACTATCCTAGCACCTGAACCAAAAGAAGAAGAACTTCCATCAAACTCCATTGACCATAATTCATTGGTTATATCAGGCATAAGAGGCTCAGTCACATCTTCTTCAGTGAATGTCATCATATACATCCCATGTCTAGTATCAACATACAATATTTCGACTCGTGGATCATCTTATTTCAAGACTATGTATTTAGCTTTAGGTTCAGGATTAAGCTTAACCCTTTTATCCCCAATCGGGATAAGGGCATGAGACATGTCCACCTTGATCTCACCACCAAGATCTTTGCAAAAACTTCTGCTCAAAAGCATCCCATAACTAGTGGGAATATCAGCAACTAGGATATTCAATTTTAACTTCTTCTCAAGATGTGCTGCAAGTGCTACCTGAGCATCTTTTAACTGGCCAACCAGCAGGACTTGTTTCACCTCCATAGAATACACTTTTCTAGATCATTTATTCAGAGAGAGTGCTAAAGCATGGGCTACCTTCAAAGGTATAACATTATCAAATGCACTAGAATCAATGATATAATTACTTAAATTGCATCCAACTATATAGAGAGATACATAGGATGGGTCAGGTTTCTCTAACAAAGAAGCTGCAACAAATGATTCTTTCTCAGTCATGGGCCCTTCTAAATTATCTTCCTCTTCTAGAGAAACTCCTGACTCATTGTTGATAGTGATCTTAGGTGAACCTTTTCCTTTACCAACACATTGGATCAATATTTATAATTGATGACGGTTTGCTTTTAGGCAATCCAATTGAGAAATTTGTACTTTGGTCTTCTTATAGTAATCAATAAAATCAAAAAAGTCTTCAATAATGGGAGAGGTTTTACCCTTATCTATCTCCTTTATTTGTGAAGGCTCTCCTGGAGTATGCTTCCGAGATAGAATCCACTTAGCAGTCTCATCAAAAGCTTTCTCCTTTTCTTCTTTACTCCACTTTTCTTCTAATCTCTATCTCCAATTGGGTGTAGCCGCATTGCAAGAATGATTGTTAATATCTTTAACTTTCTCACCATTAGATTCATATTCTAGAAATTTTATAGAAGAGGTCCCAACAATAGGTTCCGTTACATCTTCAAGAGCCACATATTCTTCTATTTTCTCCACCGTCAAATGCATTTGCATGAATCTAGCCATCTCAGGATAGTTTGCACCATCATGATCTATTGTTAGGTGAAAATCACACATAGCAGTTTGCTCACTGGATGATGCGAGATGTTCAATGGCTAACCTTGGTGTTGGCTGATGTAGCCATTTAGTTTGTCTATTTTGCTGATATGGCATATAATTGCTCCTTGGAATATCTTGATACAGAGGCAGAGGATTATAGGACAATTTCTTTTTGAGTTGCAACACATCATTAGCCAATTTTTGATATAAAGAATCAGTGGTAGTGACAGGAGTTTGCCGACCTTTTCCTTTTTGTAAATCATGACTCCACTTTCCTAAACTAAGCAAGTCGTCCTCCACTTCAATAGCCAAAGTTTGCATGTCTATCAGACTAGGAGGTCTCACCCTTCATATCTAAAAGCTTACATCAAAGGATTGAGCATTGATGAAGAATGTCATTTGATTTTCTTCAGCGGGTCTTTTGTTAGTAGGAATTCAGTTGACTGTCTAGTTAAAATGAGCAATGAACTCTCGCATGGGCTCGTGAATTTCTTTCTTCATTTGAGTCAACTGCAAGAGGAGCAAATGTTCATCTTCAACGGTTTTAAATCTCCTCTCAAAATCTTGAATCAAGGTCACCCATGAAGTTATTGACCCAACTGGTAGCTGACCAAACCATTCAGTTGCTGCTTTAGTGAGTGTTTCAACAAAAAGACGAACATAAACATTTTCATGTTGTATCGCAAGAACCCTGCTTGCCGTAAATAATGCACTTATGTGCTGATTAGTAGTGACTTTTCCGTCACCAGAAAACTTAGGAAGATTTTTTCGAGGGCCAATGGGCATGTCATGTAATTGGTTCCCTAAAGCTAGAGGACGAATAGCAGCTCCCCATGGGACTGGTGGTTGCGGTGCATGTGCCATAGCTAGAAGAATGATGTTCAAAGGCTACAAATTTATAGCTAGAGGTACAAGAGAACCTAGCAGAACCAAAGATTGAAAGGCCACAGGAGAAACAATAGTCTTGGGTGGTGAAGATGACGTACTAATAGACTTAACCTTCTTCTTCTTAGGGGTAACTGGCTTGAAATCTAACTTTTGAAGGGCTTCAAAATTTTCGTCTACCAAACCCTTTTGTCTATCTTTTTGGGTGTATGGTTTGTCAGCCAACTTAGTGGTTATTATTTATTTGCCCTTGAACATGACAAAGATTCTGCCTGTTTCTTCTTGGAATGACTACTATTCTTTCAACGACTATAATGTTCTAACCAATAGAAGCCCTTCGCAAGATTTCCCCAAATTCTTCTTCTTCTTTAAGAACTCGATTTACTTGATGATATTGCTATGCACTTTGTCTACACCTCTAGGCTAGAATGCTCAAGTCTAAAATGATATCCTCCTGGGTGTCTTGGAAGCCGAGGTTTGGTCGGAGAACTGGAAAAATGTTCTCATGCAGTAGCACCATCGTGCTTCATTACAGGCAACTATCAATCTTTCTCGTTCAGTCTCCCTAGTAGAGTCGCCAAAAATCTGTTGGTAAACGGATTTGTCACTATAGAATTTTTCAACGGAGTGTATGTGGAAAACCATTCACAATAGTTGGATAGGCCCTTGGTATGTGGCCTTCCTCTATGTTTAGAGGGGCAGCTTCCTCGTATGATATAATTTTTAAAAGGTTTTCAAATAAAGGATCTAGAACTTCAAAGATTGAGAGAAAATTGTTCAGGACAAATGCACCACATGACCTCACAACTTTCTTGGGTAAACAAGAATGATAACAAAGGTGATCAAGAACTATGTTTGAAAGTAACCAATATTATCATGCAAATTCATCATTCGTAAACATTTGCACAATACCGTGAGAATGCTCACTATGAAAGAATCAGCAGTTGATTTTAGAATAAGAAACCAAAAGCTTATCTCATTTCATTTCCTTGCACCAAGAACATGATAAAGATTTTCGATTTCAGAGACAAAAACTATACATACTTTCCAAATTTTATCTCTTAATCAAAATTTCAGCATAGTGTTCCCCTATTTTTAAAACCAAAAAGTCCCCCATTTACAAAGCCCAAAAGAGCCCTTATATAGACACAGAAGTTAATAGCTACCTGTCTGTGGTTAATAACTACTTCCCAAATAGATGATTTGGATGAGATTAATTAACCTCTACAAAATTAACCCAGTATCACCTGAAACATAGACCTTACATCTGTCCATTGAATAGTGACTATATGTTCATCATGTCTTTAATTTGTATCTATATCTACCAAATGTGCTTTCCTTCCGTGATAACATTTGTTGAGAGGTTGGCCCATGCACAAAAAAACATACCAATACCACTGAATTCTAATATTTCCATCTTTCACCATGAAATTATTTTTTTTATATCCTCCACGTACTCAAAGGGTCTGCAGTAATTGTCACCATAGGCTTGGAGAGATTATTTAAAGTGTATTATGATACATTTGCCCCCGATATCTAATTGATTTGAAACTTCTATATAATGACTTTCATTTTCGTTGTCTCTGCACTAAGTTGCTCGTTGTCTCTGTAATCAATTGAGGCCTTCAGTCAAACATTTGGAACATAGTCTATGCCTCTATATAGGCACATTGAGAAGTATGTAGGTAGAGCATAATCTACTCATTTTATAAATATTTTGCCAGAACTTTGTTCCCTTAAATGTATTTGTAATAAACATATAGCTTGGTTTCTGGTTCTATGACTTCGCATTACTTCAAGATTTATCTATCAAAAACCATATATCAACTATCATAGAACTGTGTAACTATACACAACTTTCTCTCTCCAAGACTTCGAACTCCTTAGTAACTATTTTGAAGACTCCATCCGTGTGTGATAATTACATAAAGAAAATATGGCGCCAAGTCATTCTGTCAAGCAGATGTGGGTTTTCCTGGACTACATATTCATTGATTTTGCAATGTGACGGCAGTCATATATATATACATTGTGTTCGATTTCCTTGACTATCAAAGATAGATCTACAAACCTGGGTGCCATATTTATGATCATATGTAAACCCATTACTCAGAGTGATTCCCACATCAACAAGAGTATTATAAACAATAGTTTACCACTGCAGGACGATGGGCTTATTGGCAACAGTTCTCTCCACGCACGGATACGATTCAGCCCATCCCACCTGGCAGGTTCGACATACTCAGGTGTTGCTCTGGTGTAGAATCCTGCATTGAGGCAGCTTTCTCCTCCCAACACATAGGCTCCCTCCTCTTTCCAATAGCAATACTGTGAAGTTCTGTGAAAGTGTTGCTGCTAGTGGAAATCCTTCTATTCCTCCTCCCATAATTATATAGTCATATGTCGCTATTGTGGCAGATTTTGTTGCCTCCCTTATGAATCTACCAGGGTGTGGCCCTGTCACTCATTTTGTGGAGCCACAAACACAAAAGCTGCACAATACTGCAAACAAAATCAGAACGTTCTTCTTTATCTCAATGATCCTTCTCCTTACAGCCAACACTCTCTCCCATCTGGTAATAAAAACATTAAAATCTATGTCTTCTTCTCTCTACAACTTACATCTCCATTCGTGCTCTTCAGATTCTACAGGAACATCTTCAGCTGTTCGATTCCCTGGGGTCGCGGCTTGATGTGTGTTCTCCTCTCCTACTCCATTGTGGCACATCAAAACTGCATGGGCAAGTCATGAGCTGGGATCATTCAATAGACCTGACTTGGTCTTGACTGTGACACAATTATAATTTCACTAATTTTGTCTTTGCAGCGAACCCATGCTACTCTGATTGAGGGTAAATCTGCAATAAAACCATTCCATGTAACCAAATCTGGTGCAAAATCCATGGCCTGCATTTTCTCAAATAACCTCAGTGCCTCCCCGTAATGCCTATTCCGAGCATAACCTCCAATCATCGCATTCCAAGAAACCAAATCTCTAGCGAGAATTTTGTCAAACACATGCCTTGCCTTCGTTTGTAGCATGTATCTTAATATGCAAGGAGAGTATTACAAGCCCGTGTCAATGGTTCATATCCCTGGGGTGAGGCTAGGTAATATACTGCGTATCTTCAAGCTTAAATGATGGCAGCATGAGCATATCAATTGCTCAAGTGGAGAGAACGGTGCACCTGAATTGATATGCATGCCGCAACCTCATAATATTTCTTATGACTGGCAAGCTTATGATTGGCAACCTCATATTTCATGGGAATGATGCATCTGAACTATTTCTCACTTACTGTGCAATGGAACTAGAAAAAACCGCGGGTTTGAAGGTTATTTTCCAAAATGTTTAGTCCTTCACTGCTCGCGTCTGTCCAAACTTAGGGTGTAGGTATTGATGTTGCCTGTTCTAAGTTCATGAATCATAATATTAAAAGAACGGGCCTTGTCTGTGGTTGCCACAATTCACACGTTCCATGTTTGCCTTTCCATTATCGAATCAAATTAGACATGTTCATTTGGGCGCCTCCAATGCATTTAAAATTCTGAAACCAGAATGCTTGACTGAAGAAATGTAATACTCCTTCTCTTGTGATGCTGACTGTAACAATGGCTTGCATCAAAATAAGCTTAATCCTTAACCTTCTAAAAGGTTAATTTTTTGAATGCATCTTAACCATTTTTTTTTTGTTGTTTTCTGGCAGGTTAATGGTTAAGATTATGAGCTCATCTTAGCCTTTTTGTTTTTGGAAGATGGGTTAATGGTTAAGATTATAAGCTCATTTTAACTTTCTTTTAGAGGTTAATTTTGGAGGCTTATATTAATCTTTTAGAAAGGTTAACTTTAGAAGCTTATATTAATCACTTTTTAGAAGGTTAATGGTTAATATTGTATTGAAAATATTATTCCAGGTCTCTCCATTAACCTGCAGCAACTCTTGACTTAGAACTCCATTTTCGAAAATTTGAAGTGTTGAGTGGAGATGAAAATGAGCCGGAGATATTAAAGGGAAAAAATCTTTCAAAAGCTCATAAATGAAAAGACCAATTAAAAGCTTAAAAAGAGGCAATTTTCAAAAATAACAAAAGGATTAAACAAGACTAAAATTGAGACATTATGATAACTGGGCAACAGTTGGCTCTAACTAGGGATAAGGATTGACAAGGATGAAGCTTGAATCCAGAATAGTTAGAACAGTGCTTTATCCATTGGGCTATAGAGTAGAGTCAGTTGAGGGACTAATTTCCAAAAGAGGGGAGGAACACCAAAAACGGGACAACTGAAAGAAAAACTAAAGTAACACATACTAATAGGAGCATAGCAAAAATGAGACAACTTATATACAAAAAGGTGTACTACACCTTCTACTTGTGATAATGCTTCAAGTGTTGCCCATTATAAGGTAAGGGCAACTGGGTACCACTTGGATATGACAGAATAAAGGAGTTCTTTCCACATACCTTTTTAATCTGGAAAGAGCCTCTCCATAAGGAGTCAAATTTTCCATGTAAGCCCTTTGGTTCTCTATGCTTATCCCAAAGCAAGACATGATCACCTTCTTGGAACACCCTCTGCTTGGCTTTTTCATCAAATAACTTCTTTATTCGGGATTGATGTTTTTGAATTTTGTCTACAACCACATCTCTCTCTTCTTCCAACTTTGTCAAATACAACATTCATTTTTCAAGAGCATCTTTGAATTCATGATTCTCAATAGCATTTTGTAACTTCAAGGTGGACAATTCTAGAGGAATAGGAAGAGTTGGTTCGGTTTCATACAGGCTCTCAAAGGGAGATAATCATGTTGCTCTCTTTTGAGTAGTACAATCTACCCAAAGTGCATCATATAAGTGCTTGTGCCAAGATCTCTGATTAATATCTACCAATTTTCGCACAATGGTCATGATATTTTTATTGCTCGATTCTGCTTGAACATTTCCTTGTGCGAAATAATTCGAGGAATGAGAGAGAATGATTCCATATTGATAGCAAAAGGATGATATCTCCTAGGAGGAGAAGTTTGTAGCATTGTCGATAACAATTTTTTTAGGAACATCAAACCCAACCAAAATATGTTGCTTGATAAAATTGCATACCACTTCTAAAGTTGTTTGTTTGATTGGGATGGCCTCTACCCACTTAGTAAAATAATCAATTGCCATTAAAATGTGAGTATGTTTGGCAGTGGATGAAGGATGGATAGGACAAATGAAGTCCAAACTCCATTGTTGAAAGAGTTCTTCAATCACTACTGGCTTCAAGGGAAATGTTGCTAATTGGACTCTTCCTTTGAAATATTGACAAGAGTCGGACTTCTTGACCCATTCTTCAGCATCCTTGAACATCCTAGGCCAATAAAAATAATTTCTCAAAATTTTGTAAGCTATTGCTGATGCTGAGAAATGACCTCTACACACTTCATTATGAAATATTTGAAGCAACTCCTTTCTTTGTTCAAAATCTACACACCTCAAAAAGGTACCATCTATCCTTTTCTTTTATAAAGCATCACCCCAGATAACATACTTCACAAATTTCAATTTTAAGGTCCTCTTCTCTTTAGGTGATAAATGAGCAGGGCATTCTCCATATGTCAAAAAATAGGCAATATTGGAAAACCAGTCATCAACATTGCCAATGAATAAAACTAATGGCATTTCTTCCTGCATTTCTTCTTCATCTCTAGAAGACCCTTCTACAATAGCTTTACACAAACCTTTTCCTCTAACAAGCTTTGTAGGTTTGATATGGAGATTGTATTCTTGTACTTTAGCTATCCAGGAGGTGCTTTTGTTCACACCAATCTCTTGTTGTGTTAGAAGTGTCTTCACCGCTGAATCATAAACAAATGCCTTGGAGTGAGAGTTTAGGATTTGAAACCTAAATTTTTTCATTGATCTGACCAAAGCATATGCATTCTTCTCAATCAAAGAATATTTCAATTCATGCTTCTTAAGAGGGATACTCATGAATGCTATCGGGGCCTCAGCATTGTCTTTTTCTGGTTGGGTAAGTATAGCGGATAAAGAGTTGTCAGATGCATAGCAATACAAATGAAAATCTTTAGAAAAATCTAGATAAGAAAGGGTAGGAGCATTAGCAATTTCAAATTTGATTTGTTCGAAAGAAGCGTTACCTTCCTTTGTCCACTTAAAATTTGTATTCCCTTTCATCATATCCACAATTGACTTTGTAATCTCAAAGAAGTCTGGTATGAACCTGCTTATGAAGTTTATCTGCCCAAAGAAAGAATTGACTCTTGGTTTACTAATGGGAAGTGATAACTGTTGTATAGCTTTCACCCATTCAGGATCTATTCAAATACCCTCTTTAGAGACAATATGCCCCAATAGTTTTCCTTTTGTCACTCAAAATATAGACTTCTTAGGATTCAGTGAGATGCCATGAGTTCGACATCAATGCAAGATAGCTTCTAGATGGTGCACATGATCTCTTCTATGTTTTGAAAACATTGTAAGATTGTCAAGGTACATCACAATAATCTTATTCTTGAGATATGAAAATGAATGATCCATCGCCTATTGAAAGGTGGCCCTGAAATTTATCAAACCAAAAGACATTTGATTGTAGGAAAATGTGCCTCATGGAGTGGTAAAAGTTGTTTTATGTTGGTCTTCCAGTGCAACACTGATCTGATTATAATTGGAGAAACTGTCTAACATTGACATAAGTTCTGAACTAGATACCAACTGCAGAATATGATCCATGACAGGGAGTTCATAATTATCCTTAAGTGATGCCTGATTCAAATTGTGGAAGTCAACACATATTCTTATCGCACCATTCTTCTTCCTGATAGGGACGATATTGGCTACCCATGTTGAATGGTGAATGCGGTAAATAATCTTTGCTTTAAGCATCTTATCAACTTCATTGAATATAGTGTCAACTACCTTGGGATTGAATTGCCTTTGCTTTTGCCAAAAGGGAGGTGAACTAGGTTTCAAAGGAATCTAATGTTTAAATTCCCCATTCATGGATTCCTTTAGATCTTCATAACCCCAAGAAAAAACGTCTTGGTAAGCTTTCAAAAAATTCACAAATTCTTCCTTCTTTTTAGACGACAAATCTTTCCCTATTAGGACCATCTTTGGAATTTCCTCAGAACCAATATTTACTTTCTCATAACCCAAAGAATTAGAAGATTTAGTGTCTTCGAATTTCTCTTTCCCTTTATCTTCTTTATCAAAAAGACTCTCTAAGGTGACTAATCCTCTTGGGATAACATTACCCTCCAATTGAATAACCTAAGGGTCATCCCTTGGTGTTCCATGATGATTACCCGATCCTTCAAATTTTAGGTCTAAAAATGGAGGCTTTCCCTCAAGAAATGCAATGATTTGCCCATCATCATCAAAAAACTTGCTAGTGTCGATCATTATCAGGCACACTAGGTCTATGAATCATTTATACTGTGTAAACATCTCTATTGAACTTAGGGTGAGGAATAAGAAGAGAGGAAAAGACTACAAGACAATCTGCTTTGGAATTTTGTTCATGAGGGATAACATATAAAGAAAAAGCATCGAAATGCTCAATCTCATCCCACACTCTATTTCCATATGCCTTTAGTTTGGCATTCTTTGTTTGATATTGCCTCTGGACCTAGTTGAACACTAATTCTACATCTCTTGATACCTTGAGTTGTTTGATTCCCTTTTCTTTTGCATACTCGAGACCAAGTAGAAGGGCTTCATATTCTGTGGTATTATTGGTGGTTTTGAAAGCCAACTTATAAGCTTTCGAGAATTTCTCTCCTTTCGATGATATCAACACTATCCTAGCACCTGAACCAAAAGAAGAAGAACTTCCATCAAACTTCATTGACCATAATTCATTGGTTATATCAGGCATAAGAGGCTCAGTCACATCTTCTTCAGTGACTGTCATCATATACATCCCATGTCTAGTATCAACATACAATATTTTGACTCTTGGATCATCTGATTTCAAGACTGTGTATTTAGCTTTAGGTTCAGGATTAAGCTTAACCTTTTTATCCCCAATCGGGATAAGGGCATGAGACATGTCCACCTTGATCTCACCACCAAGATCTTTGCAAAAACTTCTGCTCAAAAGTGTCCCATAACTAGTGGGAATATCAGCAACTAGGATATTCAATTTTAACTTCTTCTCAGGATGTGCTGCAAGTGCTACTTGAGCATCTTTTAACTGGCCAACCAGCAGGACTTGTTTCACCTCCATAGAATACACTTTTCTAGATTATTTATTCAGAGAGAGTCCTAAAGCATGGGCTACCTTCAAAGGCATAACATTATCGAATGCACTAGAATCAATGATACAATTACTTAAATTGCATCCAACTATATAGAGAGATACATAGGATGGGTCAGGTTTCTCTAACAAAGAAGCTACAACAAATGATTCTTTCTCAGTCATGGCCCCTTCTAAGTTATCTTCCTCTTCTAGAGAAACTCCTAACTCATTGTTGATAGTGATCTTAGGTGAACCTTTTCCTTTACCAACACATTGGATCAATATTTATAATTGATGAGGGTTTGCTTTTAGGCACTCCAATTGAGAAATTTGTACTTTGGTCTTCTTATAGTAATCAATAAAATCAAAAGAGTCTTCAATAATGGGAGAGGTTTTACCCTTATCTATATCCTTTATTTGTGAAGGCTCTCCTGGAGTATGTTTCCAAGATAGAATCCACTTAGGAGTCTCATCAGAAGCTTTCTCCTTTTCTTCTTTACTCTACTTTTCTTCTAATCTCTGTCTCCAATTGCGTGTAGCTGCATTGAAAGAATGATTGTTAATATCTTCAACTTTCTCACCATTAGATTCATATTCTAGAAAGTTTATAGAGGAGGTCCCAACAATAGGTTCCGTTACATCTTCAAGAGCCACATATTCTTCTATTTTCTCCACCGTCAAATGCATTTGCATGAATCTAGCCATCTCAGGATAGTTTGCACCATCATGATCTATTGTTAGGTGAAAATCACACATAGCAGTTTGCTCACTGGATGATGAGAGATGTTCAATGGCTAACCTTGTTGTTGGCTGATGTAGCCATTTAGTTTGTCTATTTTGCTGATATGGCATATAATTGCTCCTTGGAATATCTTGATACAGAGGTAGAGGATTATAGGACAATTTCTTTTTGAGTTGCAACACATCATTAGCCAATTTTTGATATAAAGAATCAATGGTAGTGACAAGAATTTTCCGACCTTTTCCTTTTTGTAAATCATGACTCCACTTTCTTGAACTAAGCAAGTCGTCGTCCACTTCAATAGCCAAAGTTTGCATTTCTATCAGATTAGGAGGTCTCACCCTTCATATCTAAAACCTTACATCAAAGGGTTGAGCATTGATGAAGAATGTCATTTGATTTTCTTCAATGGGTCTTTTGTTAGCGGGAATTCAGTTGACTGTCTGGTTAAAATGAGCAATGAACTCTTGCATGGGCTCATGAATTTCTTTCTTCATTTGAGTCAACTGGAAGAGGTGCAAATGTTCATCTTTGATGGTTTTAAATCTCCTCTCAAAATCTTGAATCAAGGTCACCCATGAAGTTATTGACCCGTCTGGTAGCTGACGAAACCATTCAGCTGTTGCTTTTGTGAGTGTTTCAACAAAAAGACGAACATAAACATTTTCATGTTGTATCGCAAGAACCCTGCTTGCCGTAAATAATGCACTTATGTGCTGATTAGTAGTGACTTTTCCATCACCAGAAAACTTAGGAAGATTTTTTCGAGAGCCAACCGGCATGTCATGTAATTGGTTCCCTTAAGCTAGAGGATGAATAGCAGCTCCCCATGGGACTGCTGGTTGCGGTACTTGATGTGCCATAGCTAGAAGAATGATGTTCAAGGGCTACAAATTTATAGCTAGAGGTACAAGAGAACCTAGCAGAATCAAAGATTGAAAGGCCATAGGAGAAACAATAGCCTTGGGTGGTGAAGATGACGTACCAATAGACTTAACCTTCTTCTTCTTCTTAGGGGTAATTGGCTTGAAATCTAACTTTTGAAGGTCTTCAAAATTTTGGTCTACCAAACCCTTTTGTCTGTCTTTTTGGGTGTATGGTTTGTCAGCCAACTTAGTGGTTATTATTTATTTTCCCTTGAACATGACCAAGATTATGCCTATTTCTTCTTGGAATGACTACTATTCTTTCAACGACTATAATGGTCTAGCCAATAGAAGCCCTTCGCAAGATTTCCCCAAATTCTTCTTCTTCTTTAAGAACTCGATTTTCTTGATGATATTGCTATGCACTTCGTCTACACCTCTAGGCTAGAGTGTTCAAGTCTAAAATGATATCCTCTTGGGTGTCTTGGAAGCCGAGGTTTGGTTGGAGAACTGGAAAAATGTTCTCATGCGGTAGCACCATTGTGCTTCATTACAGGCAACTATCAATCTTTCTCGTTCAGTCTCCCTAGTAGAGTCGCCAAAAATCTATTGGTAAACGGGTTTGTCACTATAGAATTTTTCAACGGAGTTTATGTGGCAAACCATTCACAATAGTTGGATAGGCCCTTGGTAACTGGCCTTCCTCTGCGTTTAGAGGGGCAGCTTGCTCGTATGATATAATTTTTAAAAGGTTTTCAAATAAAGGATCTAGAACTTCAAAGATTGAGAGGAAGTTGTTCAGAACAAATGCACCACATGACCTCACAACTTTCTTGGGCAAACAAGAATGATAACAAAGGTGATCAAGAACTATGCTTGAAAGTAACCAATATTATCATGCAAATTCATCATTCGTAAACATTTGCACAATACCATCAGAATGCTCACTACGAAAGAATCAGTAGTTGATTTTAGAATAAGAAACCAAAAGCTTATCTCATTTCATTTCCTTGCACCAAGAACATGATAAATATTTTCGATTTCAGAGACAAAAACTGTACATACTTTCCAAATTTTTTCTCTTAATCAAAATTTCAGCATAGTGTTCCCCTATTTTTAAAACCAAAAAGTCCCCCATTTACAAAGCCCAAAAGAGCCCTTATATAGACACAGAGGTTAATAGCTACCTGTCTGTGGTTAATAACTACTTCCCAAATAGATGATTTGGATGAGGTTAATTAACCTCTACAAAATTAACCCAGTATCACTTGAAACATAGACCTTACATCTGTCCATTGAATAGTGACTATATGTTCATCATGTCTTTAATTTGTATCTATATCTACCAAATGTGCTTTCCTTCTGTGATAACATTTGTTGAGAGGTTGGCCCATGCACAAAAAAAACATACCAATACCACTGAATTCTAATATTTCCATCTTTCACCATGGTATTCGTTTTTTTATATCCTCCACGTACTCAAAGGGTCTGCAGTAATTGTCACCATAGGCTTGGAGAGATTATTTAAAGTGTATTATGATACATTTGCCCCCGATATCTAATTGATTTGAAACTTCTATATAATGACTTTCATTTTCGTTGTCTCTGCACTAAGTTGCTCGTTGTCTCTGTAATCAATTGAGGCATTCAGTCAAACATTTGAAACATAGTCTATGCCTCTATATAGGAACATTGAGAAGTATGTAGGTAGAGCATAATCTACTCATTTTATAAATAGTTTGCCAGAACTTTGTTCCCTTAAATGTATTTGTAATAAACATATAGCTTGGTTTCTGGTTCTATGACTTCGCATTACTTCAAGATTTATCTATCAAAAACCATATATCAACTATCATAGAACTGTGTAACTATACACAACTTTCTCTCTCCAAGACTTCGAACTCCTTAGTAACTATTTTGAAGACTCCATCCGTGTGTGATAATTACATAAAGAAAATATGGCGCCAAGTCATTCTGTCAAGCAGATGTGGGTCTTCCTGCACTACGTATTCATTGATTTTGCAATGTGATGGCAGTCATATATATATATACATTGTGTTCGATTTCCTTGACTATCAAAGATAGATCTACCAACCTTGATGCCATATTTATGATCATATGTAAACCCATTACTCAGAGTGATTCCCACATCAACAAGAGTATTATAAACAATAGTTTACCACTGCAGGACGATGGGCTTATTGGCAACAGTTCTCTCCACCCACGGATACGATTCAGCCCATCCCACCTGGCATGTTCGACATACTCAGGTGTTGCTCTGGTGTAGAATCCTGCATTGAGGCAACTTTCTCCTCCCAACACATAGGCTTCCTCCTCTTTCCAATAGCAATACTGTGAAGTTCTGTGAAAGTGTTTCTGCTAGTGGACATCCTTCTATTCCTCCTCCCATAATTATATAGTCATATGTCGCTATTGTGGCAGATTTTGTTGCCTCCCTTATGAATCTACCAGGGTGTGGCCCTGTCACTCATTTTGTGGAGCCACAAACACAAAAGCTGCACAATACTGCAAACAAAATCAGAACGTTCTTCTTTATCTCAATGATCCTTCTCCTTACAGCCAACACTCTCTTCCATCTGGTAATAAAAACATTAAGATCTATGTCTTCTTCTCTCTACAACTTACATCTCCATTCGTGCTCTTCAGATTCTACAGGAACATCTTTAGCTGATCGATTCCCTGGGGTCGCGGCTTGATGTGTGTTCTCCTTTTGTACTCCAGTATGGCACATCAAAATTGCATGGGCAAGTCATGAGCTGGGATCATTCAATAGACTTGACTTGGTCTTGACTGTGACACAATTATAATTTCACTAATTTTGTCTTTGCAGCGAACCCATGCTACTCTGATTGAGGTTTGTTAAAAATAATGTTTATTATAGTAGCTGGGCATTTAATGCACAGTCCAGAACTTTCTACTTGCTTCTTGGAGCCTCTCTCTTTGTGCAAAATGTGAATTTAAAATTATGTAGAAATCTCTAGAGTGCTTCCTTTCTTGAACCTTCTCGAGAACCCTTTAGAAATATGTATGGGCTCTATAAATAGAGCATTCCTCTCAGCTGTAATAACAAGAAGAAACTTTATAGCTCTTTGATATATTTGAGTTTTGCTGCTCTGTTTTTAAGCTCTGTTTTTATGCTCTGTTTTTCATTCTTTGTGCTGCCGTTTTAATTCATCATGGTATCAGATCATTTTCAGTTCTTTGGGCTGTGAATATATGATGCTTTTGGAATGAATATATGTGTTTTTCTTGTGTGAATCTTTACATTTGCAGGCTGTAACTAAGGAGTGAACAGCAGTTTGGTTTGGGACAAAAAACTACATCAAAGGAAGGATATTGCAGCAAAAGAAAAGTTTTTTTCTTCAACAAATTGGTGAGATTTTTTCAGTTTCAAGCTTGGGTGTTCAAGTTTTTAAATATCTTTCATTCTCATCCAAAAAAAAAGGAGAGAATTTAACAATGGAATCACTTGGTGTGACTTTACCTACAGTTAAATTAAATGGAAAAAATTATTATGATTGGGTATCTCATGTTGAAATCACTCTAACCCTTCAAAATTGTTATGATATTGTGACTGGTAGTGAACAAAGGCCTACAAATCCAGGAAATGATCAAGATAATTGGGATAAAAGGGACAAGAGGGCAGCAGCACTAATCAAGCTTACACTTTCAGAAGAACTTTTTCTAGAAGTTCGTAATGAGAGAAGTGGAGTCAAAGTTTGGAAGATTTTGAAAGATTTATATCAAAATTCAGGTGATGTATGGATCTTATCTCTCACAACTGAATTATACAATTTGAAATTATCAAGCTCACAAGAGATAGTCCCACATTTAAGCAAGTTAAAGGAAAATAAAAATGAGCTTGCTTCTCTTGGAAAAGATATAGATGATAAAGATTTTGTGCAAATTATATTACAAAGTCTTCCAGGATCTTATCAATCATTTATAAGGGGTTTAGATACTGCAGATAAATTAAAAAGTATTAAATCAGAAGAATTGTGTGCTAATTTGGTTCAAGAAGAGAAAAGACAAGTTAAAGAAAAAGAATCATTTGATGGTGAATCTCAAGCATTTGTAATGAAAGGAAAACAATATTATAATAAGTCACAAGAAAATGAATCTAAAGAAAGAAATTGGAAGAATGAAAATAAGAGTATTTCATATATAGATCATAATAGAAGTAAATGGAAATGTCATTATTCTGGTAAAATGGGTCATAAGGCAAATGAATGTTTCAAGAAGAAAAGAGATGTAGAAAAGAAAGTAAATAATTATCCAAAATTAGGAGATTCTAAAAGAAATGCATTTTGTGTTGCACTTAAAGAAAATAATACTTTCAAAGAAGATTGGGTTATTGATTCTGGTGCTACACAACACATGTCTCATAATGAGAATCAATTTGAATCAATAAGTGAAAATAATATAGAGAAAATATATTTGGGGGATAATAGTGCTTTAGAAGTTAAAGGGACTAGTAATGTCAAAATTGATAATGGTTTGTTCAGAAATGTGAAATTAGTCCCTGAATTAAAAACAAATCTGCTTTCAGTATCTCAAATTGCAAGTCAAGGACATAAAATAGAATTCTACAATGATAAGTGCTTAATCAAGGATGTCAATGATAATTATAGAGTCATTGCAATTGGTAAAATGGAGAATGGATTATATAAATTTCAAGAATTTACTTCTAAATGTGGAGATAAACATATGTGTGCTATTGCCCAATATGATGATATGAGCAGGATATGGCATGAGCGTTTGGGGCACATCAATTTTCAAAGTCTCAAGCTTATGGAGAAATTACAAATGGTGCATGGGCTGCCAAAGATATCATTAAGCCCTAAGGTGTGTGAACGATGTGCAATGGGAAAACAACATGTGGAAAGTTTCCCTCAAGGTAAATCATGGAGAGCAAAAACTCCTCTACATTTAGTCCATAGTGATGTAATGGGTCTTTTCAAAACATCATCAATTGGAGGATCAAGGTATGCCCTCACTTTTATAGATGATTATAGTAGAAGAATTTGGGTGTATTTTCTACAAAAGAAAGATGAAGTGTTTCAAAAGTTTAAAGAGTTTAAAGCTTTGACTAAAAAACAAAGTGGAAAGTACTTAAAGATACTAAGAACTGATAGTGGGACTGAATACATGAATAAAGCTCTTTTAGATTTTTGTAAAGAACATGGCATTAAAAAGGAATCAACTGTCTCTTATTCACCCCAACAAAATGGTGTTGCTGAAAGGAAAAATAGAACTATAATAGAAATGGCTAGGTGCATGCTTCATTCTAGAAATCTAGAAGCTAAATTTTGGGCTGAAGCAGTTCATACTGCCGTATATATCTTGAATAGAACACCTACTAAGGCAGTTTTGAACATAACACCAGAAGAGGCATGGACTGTAAGAAAGCCTACAGTATCTCATTTTCGAATTTTTGGTTGTAAAGCATATGCTCACATTCCTGATGAAAGGAGGAGAAAACTTGAAAGGAAAAGCGAGAAGTGCATAATGGTTGGATATAGTGAGGAATCGAAAGGATATAGGTTATACAATCCTAGAACTAATGAAATCTATATTAAAAGAAATGTATGGTTTGATGAAGATGTTAAGAATGATAATTCTCCAACATTATCTTTCTTTCCAATTTTGATTGATGAAGAAAATTCTACTTCTACCAATAGTCAAAGTCAAGGTGTGCAAACCACTACATGGGATGAGACTCAAGAAAGTGATAATGAAAATCCAAAGAAATTTAGAAGCATCAAAGAAATTTATCAAGAAGGTCCTAGATATATATTTTCTAACTATGCTCTTATGACTAAAGTGATGCAGGTTGACACTCCAAACACATATGAAGAAGCAAAAGGAAAAGAAGAATGGGAAGCAGCTATGCAAGAAGAATACAATTCTTTGATGAAGAATGGAACATGGGAACTAACAACACTTCCAGAAGGCAAAAATGTGGTTGGTTGAAAGTGGACCTATAGAACCAAATTCACATCAGATGGAGCTATTGAAAAATACAAAGCAAGGTTAGTGGCTAAAGGTTTCTCACAAGGAGAAGGTATAGACTATACCGAAACCTTTGCTCTAGTAGCTAAGATGACTTCCATTCGTACAATAGTTGCTTTAGCTGCAAAGTTTGGTTGGAAAATTTTTCAAATGGATGTAAAAAGTGCATTTTTGCATGGTGACTTAAAAGAAGAAATTTATATGCAACAACCACCAGGATTTATTAAGTATGGAGAAGAGAATTTGGTGTGTAGATTAAGAAAATCACTCTATGGTCTCAAACAAGCACCAAGGGAATGGTACTCAAAAATTAATAATTACTTCCTAGAAGTTGGATTTAAAAGAAGTAATGCTAATCCAGATGTGTATTTAAAATATTGTGATAATAAGGTTGTTATCATTGTATTGTATGTGGATGACTTGATTATTACAGGAGATCACACACATGATATTGAGATAACTAAAAATCAACTCAAACAAGCTTTCGAAATAACTGATTTAGGACTAATGCACTATTTTTTGGGTATGCAAGTATGGCAAGAAGAAGGAAGAATCATGCTCTCTCAAACTAAATATGCTCTTGATGTACTTAAAAAATTCAATATGAGTGATTGTAAACCATGTAATACACCATGTGAAATAGGAGTAAAGTTAGGTGCTAACTCTACTCAAAAGAAAGTGGATGGAAAATTATATAGGCAGCTTGTTGGAAATCTTTTGTATCTTACTATAACTAGACTAGATATTGCATATGCAGTTGGTATTGTATCAGGATACATGGCAGATCCACACATTGAACATTGGAAAGCGGCTAAAAGAATATTA
Organism: Cupressus sempervirens; assembly: GCA_028749045.1. NCBI lineage: Eukaryota > Viridiplantae > Streptophyta > Pinopsida > Cupressales > Cupressaceae > Cupressus > Cupressus sempervirens. The sequence goes on from CM053793.1 coordinate 110,576,664, forward strand.
AGATATATTAAGGGTACTTACCAGCTTGGCATTGAATACAAATATGGAGGAGAACCTACTTTAGTTGGATATACGGATTCTAATTATGCAGGTGACATTGATGATAGAAAGTCAACTTCAGGATATATCTTCCATCTTGGATCAGGACCAATTTCGTGGAGTAGCAAGAAGCAATCAACAGTGTCACTCTTATCTACAGAAGCTGAATATATTGGTTTATCAAAGGCATCTCAAGAAGCATTATGGCTTAGGAGGTTACTTGAAGAATTGCATCATCCACAAGACTCTCCAACAACAATATTTTGTGATAATCAAAGTACTATCAAGCTAGCAAAAAATCGGGTATATCATGCAAGGTCCAAGCATATAGAAGTGCATCATCATTTTGTTCGAGATCTAATTGAAAGACAAGAGGTGGAGCTTCAATTTTGCGAAACAGAAGATCAACTTGCTGATATATTTACAAAAGCATTGTCTATTGTAAAATCTACGAAATTTAGAGATCTATTGCAGCTCAAAGATGTTCTTACTCTCTCTAAATAAACATTATGGGGGGAGGTGTTAACAATAATGTTTATTATAGTAGCTGGGCATTTAATGCACATTCCAGAACTTTCTACTTGCTTCTTGGAGCCTCTCTCTTTGTGCAAAATGTGAATTTAAAATTATGTAGAAATCTCTAGAGTGCTTCCTTTCTTGAAGCTTCTCAAGAACCCTCTAGAAATATGTATGAGCTCTATAAATAGAGCATTCCTCTCAGCTGTAATAACAAGAAGAAACTTTATAGCTCTTTGATATATTTGAGTTTTGCTGCTCTATTTTTAAACTCTGTTTTTATGCTCTGTTTTTCATTCTTTGTGTTGCTGTTTTAATTCATCAAGGGTGAATCTGCAATAACAACATTCCATGTAACTAAATCTGGTGCAAAATCCATGGCCTGCACTTTCTCAAATAACCTCAGTGCCTCCCCGCAATTCCTATTCTGAGCATAACCTCTGATCATCGCATTCCAAGAAACCAAATCTCTAACGGGAATTTTGTCAAACACATGCCTTGCCTCTATTTGTAGCATGTATCTTAATAGGCAAGGAGAGTATTACAAGCCTGTGTCAATGGTTCATATCCCTGGGGTGAGGCTAGGTAATATACTGCGTATCTTCAAGCTTAAATGATGGCAGCATGAGCATATCAACTATTCACATGGAGAGAACAGTGCACCTGAATTGATATGCATGCCGCAGCCTCATAATATTTCTTCTTACTGGCAAGCTTATGATTGGCAACCTCATATTTCATGGGAATGATGCATCTGAACTATTTCTCACTTACTATGCAATGGAACTAGAAAAGACCACGGGTTTGAAGGTTATTTTCCAAAACATTTAGTCCTTCACTGCTCTCATCCATCCAAACTCAGGGTGCAGGTATTGATGTTGCATATTCTAAGTTCATGAATCATATTAAAAGAACGGGCTTTGTCTGTTGTTGCCACAATTCACACGTTCCATGTCTACCTTTCCATTATCGAATCAGATTAAACATGTTCATTTGGGCGCCTCCAATGCATTTAAAACTCTGAAACCAGAATGCTTGATTGAAGAAATGTAATAATCATTCTCCCACGATGCTGACTGTAACAATGGCTTGCATCAAAATAAGCTTAATCCTTAACCTTCTAAAAGGTTAATTTTTTGAATGCATCTTAACCATTTTTTGTTGTTTTTTTCAGGCAGGTTAATGGTTAAGATTGTTAATTATTGATAGTTGGACAGCTGTTATTTCTGACGGAAATAGCAGTAGTATTAATGGGTAGCTTGGACAGCTGTTCATCCTTATCTATGAATAATAGTTGTATTTATGGGTGGTTTGGATAGCTGTTTGTCCACTTGCCAAGAATTAGTAAATGATTATTATTTACTAATTTTAGAGATTCCCTTTTGGACACCTTGCAACGAATTCTATTGTTGGCTGTTGAGTTGTCTTAATCTTAGCCGTTGGTTTGATTTAATCTCGGTTGTTGGTTTACCAATAGGAGTAGTATAAAAAGGGGTCATTAGGTCAGTTGGATAAGAAGTTTTGGAGAAACGTTTGCAGTGTTAGCAAATAATCTTGTAGTGTTAGCAAGGGTGCAGTGCTAGCGTGGAGATAGCAGTGGGGAATATCAGCGGGAGAAATTAGGAGGTTGTCGGAGTTTTGCCAGTGAGAGGCAAGGAATTTTGTATCTCTTGATTTGCTGAAGTTTAATATAATTCCTCATTTGTAGAACTGGTTTTCCCTTAGGGATTTTTCTAGGGACAATTTGTCTGAAAATATTGTGTTCATTGTGTTGTTCATTTTTTTCCGTATTATAAGTGAAATTGCAGTTGTGTTATTTTTCAATATTAGCTGGGAATTTGTTTTCAGCAGTTTAATAATCATTTATGATAGGAGATTAATAATCAGTGACTGCAATAGTTTGATTTTTCACATGGTATCAGAGCATTGTTAAGGGTAGAAGAGTTTTTCCCTAGGAAAGAAATTTTGATCTCTTTAGATTTATTATTGCTTTAAACCCTTGAGATGGCTTCAGCTGGTTTGAGAGATCAAGATAGATTGGATGGTGCCTCAAATTTCGGTGTCTGGAAGCCCAGAATTTCTTTATTGTTGGAAGAGAATGGTATCAAGGATTATGCTACTAGTGGTGTACCTATACCAACAGATGCAACATAGCTTGCAGCATATAAGAAGGACGATGCCAAAGCGAGGAGGATTATCCTTCATGGTGTCAAGGATCATATTGTTCCACATATCTCGGAGCTAGATACAGCAAAGAAGATATGGGATGACATTCTAAATCTATACCAAAATGCTACCACTAACAGGAAGTTGATTCTCAGAGAGAAGCTAAAGAATACTCGGATGAATCAGGGAGAAGACGTCACAAGTTACCTCACTAGGCTTAGGCTTGTCAAGGATGAGTTAGCAGCTATTAGAGATAGCCCTAGTGATGATGAGCTAGTGAGAATAGCCCTAAATGGGTTTACTAAACAATGGAGTGTCTTTGTTCAAGTTGTCATTGGACAAGATACTTTACCGAGTTGGGATCGACTATGGACTGATTTCACTTAGGAGGAGTTTAGACTAAGTCTTATCAATGGGGCCAACAAGAGTCAAAAAAATGAGGTGGAACAAGAGAACGTTGCCCTAGTGGGTAAAGAGAAAGCAAAGAAGGGATCTAGCAAATGATCAAATTCACAAAGTGAATAGAAGAAGAAGGGCCTTTCTAAGGTCAAGTGCTTTGGATGTCACGAGTTTGGCCACTATGTTAGTGATTTCCCAGAGAGGAAGAAGGGTAAGAAGCAGGTGGCAGCTTCAGCAAGTGCAGAAGAACTCTTCAGTAGAATGGAAAATGAGTTTGCACTCATAGCTTGTATGGTTAGCTCAACCTTACAGTGTGTTTGGTATATAGATAGTGGGGTGTCATTTCATATGACAGGAGTTAGAGAGTACTTCTCCAGTTACAAGGAGGAGGACACCAACATCCAGATTTTTATGGGAAACTTGTCCAAACTCAACCCTGTTGGGAAAGGGATTGTTCAGTTTCAGAGGGAGAATGAAAAGATAATTCCACTTCATGATGTGTTATATGTGCCAGGCTTAGGTATGAATTTTATTTCTGTATCTGTTCTTCAGGATAGGGGGTATAATGTACTCTTTAGAGGTACACATGTGTTGATTAAGCACAAGGATTGGAAATCACCCATAAATATTGGAGTTAGGAGTGGTCACCTTTATAGATTGCAGTTTGATGCTCCTAAGGCACTTATGAGCAACAGTAATCCTAGAGATCTTGGAGAGCCATGGCATAGGAGGATGGGCCATATTCATCATGGAGCACTTAGATTGCTTTGTGAGACCATGACAGGTGTTCCAGAGGTGAGCACAGAGCATGACAATGTATGTAAGGGATGTGTGTTGGGGAAGTTTGTGAAAGCATCTTTTCCAAGGAGTGACACCAGATCTAAGGGTGTTCTTGATCTAGTACATTCAGATGTTTGTGGACCAATGTCGACAAAATATCTCAAAGGATATGAGTACTATGTTACTTTTATTGATGATTTCTCTAGAAAGACCTGGATATACTTCTTGAAGACTAAGGATGAGGTTTTCAGTCGATTCCAAGAGTTCAAGGCTCTTGTGGAGAACTCGACAGGAAAGAAGATAAAGGTTCTTCAGTTAGACAATGGAGGCGAGTACAAAGGAAATGTCTTCCAGGAGTTCTGCACCAGAGAAGGAATCAAGAGAGAATGGATTGTTCCTTACAATCCACAACAGAATGGAGTTGCTGAGAGGAAGAACCGTTCTATATCGGAGGCAATAAGAGCTATGCTACATGACTAGGACATGCCCCTTTAGTTATGGGCAGAGGTGTGTAATACAACAGTCTACATTCAGAATAGAGTTCCACACAAGGTGTTAGGGAAGATGACACTAGAGGAGGCTTTCACAGGGAAGAAGCTAGATGTTAGTCACTTCAGGATATTCAGGAGTTTGGCATATTGTCATATTCCTAGATATACATGTAAAAAGTTAGATCAGACTACAGAGAGGGGATACTTTGTTGGGTATAGTGAGACCTCAAAGGCATATAGGATTTTCATTCTGGGGACTAAAAGAATTATTGTCAGACAGGATGTCAAGTTCATGGAGGACAAGGCATTCAGGAGATCCAGAGATTTGCCAGCAGATGATCAGAGTGAGCAGCCAACAGAAGCTCCAAGACCAAGTCAAGGGCAGCAAAGCTTAAGTATAGTTACCAGTATGAATGTAGACTCAGTTAGTGAAGATTCATAGAGTATGGAGCAATAGGTGCAATAGGAAATGCATCTAGAAGACTTAGAGGTTGACATTTCATCCTCTACAGTTGGTAGTAGGAATCATGTGGTTCCAGATACACAAAGGGATACTCAGGAGTTTGTGGGAGCTCCTAGGAAGAGTACTAGACAACGAAGACAACCAACCAAATTCAATGACTATGTGGCATTAGTTAGTCAGTTGGTAGATAGTGAGCCTTCTAGCTATCAAGAAGCTGTAGAACATCAGGTATGGCGAGATGCTATGGTTGAAGAATATTTTTCAATAATGCAGAATGATGTGTGGGAGGTAGTACCTAGACCAATAGATAGGGTTGTAGTTGGATCACGTTGGATCTATAAGATAAAGCACGGTACAGATGGTAGCATCGAGAAATACAAGGCTAGGTTCATGGCAAAGGGGTTCTCTCAGAAGGAGGGAATAGACTATGAGGAGACATTTGCTCCAGTTGCCAGGTATACTTCTATACGAGCTGTAATATCACTTGCAGCGCAGATGGGATGGCAAATCCATCAAATGGATGTCAAGACAGCATTCCTCAATGGTGAGTTGAAGGAGGAGGTATACATAGAACAACCAAAAGGCTTTGTAGCGCACAGCAAAGAGACCCACATGTGCAGATTGATGAAAGCATTATACGGACTCAAGCATGCTCCTAGAGCGTGGTATGAGCGCATTGATACATACTTGCAGAAAATGGGCTTTGTGAAGAGTGAAGCAGATGCTAACCTCTACTACTTGATGGTTAGGGGTGAGATTCTCATTCTTGTTCTTTAAGTGGACGATCTATTTCTTACAGGTTCACTAGGGCTCATAGTGGATTGCAAGAGGAACCTTGCAGAGGAGTTCGAGATGAAGGATTTAGGACTTATGCACTACTTTCTAGGCATGAAAGTGTGGTAGACAGATGGGGAGATTTTCCTTGGTCAAGGGAAATATTGCATTGAAATCTTGAAGAAATTCGAGATGGAGGATTGCAAAGCCATGTCTACACCCATGATCACAAATTGGAGGAACGTAGATACATCTAAGGAGAAAGACGTAGATCCCACTTTATATAGACAGTTGATTGGTTCACTTATGTATTTGGTCAACACTAGACCAGATATAGCATTTGCAGTTAACTCTCTTAGTCAGTTCATGGTTGAACCAAAGAGAATGCATTGGATAGCGGCTAAGCATGTGCTACGTTACTTGCGTGGTACAGTCGAGTATGGGATCAGATATGTTCAAGGTGAAGGTATCAGGTTGATAGGCTATACTGACGCAGATTGGGTAGGAAGTACAACAGACAAAAGGAGCACTTTAGGGTGTTGTTTCAGCTTGGGATCAGGAGTTGTATCTTGGTTCAGCAGGAAGCAGAAGTCTGTGGCTCTAAGTTCAGTAGACGCAGAATACATAGCAGCTAGCATGGTGACATGTGAAGCTATATGGCTTCGGAAGTTGTTAGTAGCCTTGTTTGGTCAGAAGGTTGAGACTACTGTGATACATTGTGACAATCAGAGTTGCATCAAGTTGTCTGAGAATCTAGTGTTTCATGATAGGTCTAAATATATAGATATTAGATATCACTTCATCAGAGATTGTGTACAAAGGGGAGTTGTTCGACTACAATACATACCTACAGATGAGCAGGTAGCATACATTCTGATGAAGGCTTTAGGAAAGGCCAAATTTATCTTCTTCAGATATAAGATGGGTGTCATGCAAAACAGCTTCCTCGCTAAGAGGGAGTGTTAATTATTTATAGTTGGACAGCTGTTATTTCTGACCCGGAAATAGTAGTAGTATTTATGGGTAGCTTGGACAGCTATTCTTCCTTATCTATGAATAGCAGTTGTATTTATGGGTGATTTGGACAGCTGTTTGTCCACTTGCCAAGAATTAGTAAATGGATATTATTTACTAATTTTAGAGATTCCCTTTTGGACACCTTGCAACCAATTCTATTATTGGCTGTCGAGTTGTCTTAATCTCAGCCGTTGGTTTGATTTAATCTCGGTTGTTGGTTTACCAATAGGAGTAGTATAAAAAAGGGTCATTGGGTCATTTGGATAAGAAGTTTTGGAGAAACGTTTGCAGTGTTAGCAAACAGTCTTGCAGTGTTAGCAAGGGCGCAATGTTAGCGTGGAGATAGCAGTGGGGAATAGCAGCGGGAGAAATTAGGAGGTTGTCGGAGTTCTGCCAGTGAGAGGCAAGAAATTTTGTATCTCTTGATTTGCTAAAGTTTAATATAATTCCTCATCTGTAGAACTGGTTTTCCCTTAGGGGTTTTTTCAGGGACAATTTGTCCAAAAATATTGTGTTAATTGTGTTGTTCATTTCTTTCCATATTATAAGTGAAATTGCAGTTGTGTTATTTTTCAATATTAGCTGAGAATTTGTTTTCAGCAGTTTAATAATCATTTATGATAGGAGATTAATAATCAGTGACTGCAATAGTTTGATTTTTCACAAAGATTGTGAGCTCATCTTAACCTTTTTGTTTTTGGAAGATGGATTAATGGTTAAGATTATAAGCTCATCTTAACTTCTTTTTAGAGGTTAATTTTGGAGGCTTATATTAACTTTTTTTAAAGGTTAACTTTAGAAGCTTATATTAACTACTTTTCAGAAGGTTAATGGTTAAAATTGTATTGACAATATTATTCTAGGTTTCTCCATTAACCTGTGGCAATTTTTGACTCAGAACTTCATTTTCAAAAATTTCAAGTGCTGAGTTAAGATGAAAATGAGCTGCGCAGAGATATTAAAGGGAAAAGATCTTTCAAAAGCTCATAGATGAAAAGACCAATTAAAAGCTTAAAAAGAGGCAATTTTAAAAAATAACCAAAAGATTAAACAAGACTAAAATTGAGACATTTTGATAACTAAGCAACAGAACTGAGCCATCTGTCAAATAAATTTGTAAATTTTTGGTCTTGTAATCTACGAGCAGCTTCTTTGCACCAGACAATGCTTGACTGATCCACTCCCTCACGCGGTGTGCAAGGACTAAACTGCAGACTTTCCAATTTCAACGTCTTTTCATTGCACCAGACCACCTTTGTACACTGTCCATATCGCTTGGCAGATTGACTGAATGTACGTTCGTCGATTTTATGGTGATTGCAGTCCTGACTGTCTGCCCATTAACGCGTTACTACAGTTTTTCAAGCTCAATATTGACCATTTATATATAAGTATTATTAATATGATTTGTTGAATGAAAAGTTGTGTTGGTAAGGTCTTATAAAATTTATTTTGTTAACTTTTTTATTCTCCCATAATTATACAAATTAGTTATCTTAGATTCCTTCTTTAAAGTTCCTTAAAATGAAAAAAAAAAAAAAACAAAAAAAAAAGTGAAATTAAAATTTGATCTCTGTTCATTTATCTTAATTTTTATATGATACAGACTTAATTCTTTTCCGACTGAGGCTATTTTTGTAAGAAGTAAGAATTAATTCTATTGTACTATGTTCTTGCTTGCTGGATTCTTAGGCCTTGTTGATACTATTTTTAAGTCTTTGTTTCCTTTTATGCATGATAGGAGATTATGAAAGCTTATTTTTCCATCGGGGCCGAGCCAAAACAGCGTAGGCAAACATTTGATTTTTGAGCTGTGCTTTTGTAAGTTTATTATATCCACTTAATCTCTATAGATCACATTATAGTTGATCTCTTCTTTTATACACAGATATATTTGTAATATATACTTTTAGTAGATTTATTTGTAGATATACAAATATTTTAGTATTTAAAATATTTATGTTTCTTTGTTAAAATATAGCACTAAACATGTAATGAAGTCGTTTTAGTAATTTGTGAAATATTAGTTTATTAATATGATTTGTTAAATTCATCTATGTTGACAATTTCAAAAGTTATGTTTAAAAAGTCTTATAAAATTTATATCGTAATTTATTAAAAATCAATTAAATAATATAATTATTAAAATTTAATTCTTTTATACAACTCTAGACGCTCTTTGACTATACAAATTAGCTATCTCAAATTCCTTCTTTATAGTGTCTTAACATGGTAGACAAATATATAATTAGAATTTGATATTTGTTAATTTATTCCTTTATAATTTGTAAACACAATTTTTTTCTACTCACTATTTTGAAAGTGATTAGAATCAATTCTATTGTACTACGTTCAGTATTCCTACTCACTATTTTGTAAGTGATATGAATAAATTCTACTGTAGTGCATTCTTCTTCTGTGAATCTTAGGCCTTGTTGATTTCCCTACATATAACGATTCCAATACTAGTAAAAAATGACTATATCGCATCCATACTATTCAAAATTGACTAAATTGTTTCCATTTGGCATATTGCTTACTGGCAATTTATTTTGAGTTTCCATTGTTAATAATATTCTTACATTGTTTCTCAAATTACCATAGAAAATACTTCAATATTTTGGTCAATCCCAAACTATTGCTAAAAACACTTTTCTACTAGCTTAGATTTATGCTTCTTACTGATAAGAAAAGAGATGTATTGTGTGTGTGTGTGTGTGTGTGTGTGTGTGTGTGTGTGTGTGTGTGAGAGAGAGAGAGAGAGAGAGAGAGAGAGTTAAAAATGAAAAAAGTAAGAAAGTAAGATAGATTTTATTGATCTATAAATCTCCGTGATACAATGCATTGATTGTGGTATAGCCTCAAATTTATAGGGGCTCCTAGTAACTAATATAGTAGAGGAAGGTTCTAGGCTTTTAACAAGTGGGTGGTTGCATGAGGCATATGACTCAATCCATAGGAAGGTGTGGATTTCTAATATTTAGATTTCTAGGAGTATACAATTGGCACTCTAGTTTGGTTGAAATTGACTACGAATGTGAAGTGTTGAATATGTCTATTCCAACACCCTCCCTTAATTTCTACCACTATAAATTTTGTATGTGGGATAAATTACTACAACACCAAATTCAAATAGGATGGGTCCCAACATTAAGCCTTCTTAGATACCCATTTACAATATAAAAATTAGTTCCCCTTATGACTATCAATTTGAAAATGTATTCCTCTTTTCATTATGCTTTGGGTTTTTAACTAGTTTACTCATAACCATTTGAGATTTTTCCCATCTAAAGCAACTGATTGCTTTCAATTTTTTCACTCAAACAAGTGGTTTTGGCTTACCATGAACTCTTCAAAACAAATTTTAGGTCTTGCACCCAACAAGTGGTTTTAGCTTACCACAAACATTTCAAAAAAAAAAAAAAGGTTTATCACCCAAAAAAGTGGTTTTCGCTTACCATAAACACTTCAAGACTTTTAGGTTTTTCACCTAAACAAGTGGTTTTTGGCTTACCACAAAGCTTTCAATAGATTCACTTAAACAAGTAGTTTTGGATTACCACAAACCTTTCAAAATTTGTAGAAACATTTGTCCAATGATGGGGAAACCAACTCTGAACATTTCTCATGCACAATAATTATTGAGTCCATATGATAAACAATCCATCTATCTAGTCACATTGGTACCCAACTGTTGTGCTCGCTAGTTCTCTAGAATTTTTTTTCAGATACATGGTACATCAATAAAGAAAATTATATTTTAGAGTGTAAGACACTACCAATAATGCAATCCTTGCAATAGATTCAGGTGCAATATGCACTTGAGGCATATTTGATTCAATAGTCTTCTATTACATGACCACATCTTGATAGCAACATAGCCTTCACAGTTAGATAAACACATCCACTTACTGCCAATCCATACACTTATTTTTGAAAATATTATGACAAGCTAAGTTACTGAAAGGGGAGGGGTAAATTAGTAACTCCTAAAACTTTTGTCCCAATTAGCAATTAATCCTTTGTATGAATTCTAATATAACTTCATGCACATGACAAACTGAAAAACATGAAAGCATACACAAAACTTTAACTCAAGATTTGGTGACCTAGAAACCTTCCAAATAGAAAGTAAAACTAGGGTGGGGATGATACCCACAAGCTTTAGTACTGCAGTATAAAGTTGGCCTATTAAAGCTTACAATGATCACTTTTGATGATCTACCCTATTATAAGTAATAAGGACTGCTAGATCCACCTTGCAAAAGGATTTAGAAACATACAATGAAGTATGTACTTGGTAAAGAAATTTATAGAAGACTATTAGGTCTACCTTGTTAAAAGATTTAACTAATCCAACTGTTAGGGTGAAATAGTAGTTGATCTTGGATCTGCAACTTGGTTTGTTGAAAGAGATTCCTCTGAGTGTACAAATCACCTTGTTTTGATAGATGAATCTTTGTTGCTCCTTACACTATTGTAGCCTTTGTAATTCACTCTTCTGCTCTTCTATGATGATTACAATACTTCCTTACATACATTTGGATGTGATACAATACATTACATATATATCAATCCAATTACATAATTACAAAGTTGGCCATAATACAAGTTTACACAAATATTACAAAGTTAGCCAAAGTGTAGAAACTAGGGCTCTGAAGACTGACTAGGTGAGGTTTTGATATTTGACATCCACTATTAATGCTCAGCATCATCATGCACTTGGAAAATGTAGAAGGGTATGTGCAGGATCATGGTGTGCCAAAAAGTGGCAATGTGAAAAAAAATAGAGTTTGAACACGTCTAAAAGCACTTCAAAATCTGCTTTGACTTTTTTCCACCTATCCAAGTACCAAACTTGGAAGGAAAGGCTGAGGCTTATCAGATATCCGATCTAATATCGAATATCCGATAATCATATAACATTATTATTATTATTATTATTATATTATAATAACATAAAAATATTATATTATAATAGTATAATATTATTATAACAATAATTATTATACTATAATATAATAATACTAATATTATTATATTATAATCGTATAATATTATACTATAATAATAATATTATATTATAATGTATTATATTATAATAATATAATATAATATAATACATTATACTAATATAATATAATAATAATAATATATGATAATAATATAATAATATAATATAATATTTTATATTATAATATATATTAATGTAATATAATATATATAAAATATAATAATAAAAAAGTAATATATTATAATATAATACATAATAAAAAAGTATAATATATTATAAATTATAATAATATAATATAATATAAAATATAATATAATGTAATATCTTATATATAAAATATAAGATAAAATATTAGATATATGTTATATGTTATATATGTTATATCTTATATATAAAATATAAGATATGCGGGGGATCAGATATCTGATATAATATCAGAGATCCAATATTTGTAACATTACATATAAAAAAAAGACCAGACCCGCGGGCCCTTATTTCTCACATTTTGGGGGCTAGTATTAGCGCGCGACCATATATCAGATATAAGATCGGATATCGAATATAAAGGTTTTTTTTTTATATAAAAAAATTCAACTCATTTTTAATCTAAATTCGATAGATTTTAGCATGATTTTGTTTTTTTTAGTTGAATCTAGGGTTTTTTTGAAAAAAAAGGTTAAAATTAAGGTTTTTAAAAAATATATATTACGTTTTACAATTCAATAGGAATGGTTGATCAAAATGATGACACTGAGGCAGGGAATAATATTCCTCATAACCCCTCACCAAATGATCTAGTACCCCCCACAAAATTGTCCACCAAACGATCCTCTACCCCCTCAAAAGCCTCCTCAAATCAAGGATTTGATAAATGAAAATCTCACCAAGTTGAGAGGTTTGCATAGAACATATAATAATGTACCCACATTGGCTCCTATGTTATCCACGTTAAACACCATAGTGGATAACATTGAAACCCTTACAAACCAACAAATGCCACTCTTCATTGGTGTGATCAAACGCACGAGATGTTTGATGATGGTTTGGATTATGATAAGGTTGCAACCCTTAACATAAGCAAAGAAAATTTGGCCAGCCTTTTTGCGAACCCAAAAAAATCCAAACTATCAATTAAATGGTGCACAAATGATGCCATACGTGCAAACTTTTGGGATCGTCGGTGGATGGTCTTTGATATCCCTCCACATGGAAATTTAGACATACCATTTTATTTTCTTAGAAAATTATATGCTAAATTTGTGTTGAAACTTAAAGTGAACTGTTGGAGCATGAAGCCCAACATGGGCTTAGGACTAGGAGCTCCTCAGGATAGACCCTCTTCCCAATGGAAGAAAGCTCGCACGTTTCCCCCCCCCCCCCACTAATATCTCCCCTCCTCCTCGAGTGTAGCATCCAGATATTATGATAGAGGCTAGCTCTTAGACCATTAGAGTCATTCATAGGCTAAGTAGCCTAATGATATCTTAGGCTAGGTCAATCCTGCCTCCTCGTGTTGATGATGTTGGTGCCAGTTCATCATTGGCTAGCTCATCACATGTTTGTGTGCCTCACACTTGCATTATGTGCAAGAATATTTTCCTGGATCCCATAGGTGATCTTCTTGAGTATCATTTTGTATTAGACGAGGATACACCAGACACACACGTAGAGGCTACAGACCCTGATGCGAGAGAGGAGGGGAATGCAAAGGCATGGACTCCTTCGGTATCAGTACGTGTATATATATTTATGTTATGACATATGTGATTTAAAGTTAATTTTTAGAATAGAGTAATTTTAATTTTTAAGCCATATTGACTTTTATATGTATGTGATCTTCATTCACATTTAGTTGATGATCGAGGAGGAGCTCAGACAGATTGATGATGCCACGCTCTCAGCCATTTCATTTGGCCTTGAGACATCTATGGTACATTATGTTGTGTTTGAATTTTTTTTTCTATTTGATATTGTAGCATATATGGTTGCTAATCTTTCTTTTATCTTGCAGGTAGCACCTGTCATGGAGGGACAAAGTGCGGGGGGTGAGCCAGCACGCATTGACAAAGGAAAGGTGATTAGGCACTTTCTATTTGATTAAATATCGATGCATTCTTGTAAAATGTTTGTGGTAATCCCATTTAATTACATTTTTTATTGTATATAGGGCATCACTACTGGTGATGAGCCTATACAGATTTCACGTTGTAGACCATCAGGGATTTCCATTCACACTGAGAGACCCATTGTATGTATAAGTATCATTTATTTTTTATTATCCTTATCTTCATAAATAAATTCAAAACTAATTTCTGTGATATTAACAACTACTATTTTGTATCTCATAGGAGACTCCTAGTGCACATGAGATCCGATGGGAGAGTTATGTAGATTTGATGACACAGCCACTCACTCCTAAGGAGGAGCCTACAATAGTAAGTTGTAGTTTGAATTTATGATTAAATATGTTATAAATTTAGAATGCTATGAATTATAATGTTATAGTTTAAATTGTAGATTCATTTGACAAAGGTATTTGAACATATACAACCCACAATCATAGAGGTACCAGCATTGCTGAGGGCATACAAGAGGACTCCTGATCGGTGCAAGATGTCGACAAGAGAGGTATTTATTATGAAAATTTGATAGTATTAATCTCCATTACAAAGAAGATCATTATGCATTTGAGTAATTCAATGTTAGATATGTAGAATCATATAAATTTAGTTGTCTAACTTTGGGTTTTCCTTTTTTGTTTATGTAGGAGGCATCCAATCCACCTAGTGCAGCGAAGAGGCTGCATTTTGATCATCCACCAACACCCTAGGATAGTATAGTTGTTGTAGGATGCATCATGAGACATTTTGAGATGGCATATGCCACATTGTATACAGAAACATTAATATTATACACATTCTGATGGCTTGATCAGCCACATTTTGTATATGGATCTATGTATTTTGATATATATATTTGAGTACTTTGTCTATGGATACATGATCTTTGATATATATTTGTGTAAAATTTTGTCTATGGATACATGTATTTTGATATATATTTTTGTAATTTATGTGCACAATGATATACATATTAATTTAGTATCTAGTATTGTTCAATTTATCATGGATCATGTGTATTGTTCATGTTTATGGAATATCATTAATTTTGATTATGTTTGTTATATTCAATTCAAATGCAATAATTTTTTAATAAAATTTTAAGAACCTTTACTATCAAATTTGGATGCAATGTATAATTTGAAGTGCTATCATGACATAAAAACACTTGTGAATCGCTTACACAAGGTTCAGATAACCCCAAATCTGATTTTAAACTCCACCTTCAACCTTGAAACTAACTCTTGTCTTCAAATCTAATCTCAACACAGTTAAGGACTCCACTCCTCAACCATGGATTCTATCCCCAACCACCAAGTCATTCATAGATTCATAATCTTTGATAACTAGCACTTCACTTTGTTACTATCCTCATACTACAACTTTTCAATTTCAACATAACTTCAAAATATCTCAACTTAAGAGACTTGATTAGACAGTTCATCGATAGCCCTCATGAACTCTGAGTTATTTTAGGCCTCAGCATTACCATCCTATAGCATTCAATGGTTCATTGATAGCCCTCACGAGCTCTGAGTTATGACCCTCGAAATATCGACCTCAAAATGCACTTAGAGCACCTTGGAGACTCCTCGATATGGGGTGGCCACGGATGATGGATGGTCTCTGTGGCCAGAACAAGGGTGTCACTAAGGTTCACCCGCCCACCCAGAGCTAATGGCACTGACAATTCAATGCCAAGATCAGCGGTTTCAAAGTTATGTTATGGTGCACCTATGAACTGAGGCACACTGCGAGTTTTGGCATCGAGCGAGATCGCTGTGCCAAATGAAAATGCAATGTGATCTCTCAAAAATGAGATAGGTTATTTTAGGCCTCAGCATCAACATCCTGTAGCATTCAATGGTTCATTGATAGCCTTCACGAGCTCTGAGTTATGACCCTTGAAATATCGACCTTGAAATGCACTTAGAGCACCTTAGAGACTCCTCGGTATGGGGTGGCCGCGGACGATGGATGGTCTCCATGGCCAAAAAAAGGGTGTCACTAAGGTTCACCCGCCCACTCAGAGCTAATGACACTAACGATTTGATGCCAAGATCAACGGTTTCAAAGTTACGCTATGGTGCACCTATGAACTGAGGCACACTGTGAGTTTTGGCATCGAGCGAGATTGCTGTGCTGAATGCAAATGGAATGTGATCTCTCAAAAATGAGATAGCTTATTTTAGGCCTTAACATCACCGTCTTGTAGCATTTGATAGTTCATCAATAGCCCTCACGAGGTTTGAGTTATGACCATTGAAAGATCGACCTCGAAATGCACTTAGAGCACCTTGGAGACTCCTCAGTACAAGGTGGCTACAAATGATGGATGGTCTCTGTGGTCGAAAAAAGGGTGTGACTAGGGTTCACTCGCCCATCTGAAGCTAATGACACTGATGATTTGATGCCAAGATCTACAGTTTCAAAGTTACGTTGTGGTGCACTATGAACTGAGGCACACTGCGAGTTTTGGCATTGAGCGAGATCGTTGTGCCAAATCCAAACGAAATGTGATCTCTCAAAAATGAGATAGGTTATCTTAGGCCCTAGTATCACTATCCTATAGCATTTGACAATTCATTGATAGCCCTCACAAGGTCTGAGTTATGACCATCGAAAGATTGACCTCGAATGGCACTTAAAGCACCTTGGAGACTCCTCGGTACAAGGTGGCCACGAACAATGGATGGTCTCCATGGCCAAAACAAATGTGTGACTAGGGTTCAGCCGCCCACACGGAGCTAATGGAATTGAAGATTTGATGCCAAGATCAATGGTTTCAAAGTTACGCCGTGGTGCACCTATGAACTGAGGCACACTGTGAGTTTTGGCATCGAGTGAGATCAGTGTGCCAAATGCAAATGGAATGTGATCTCTCAAAAATGAGATAGGTTATTTTAGGCCTTAGCATCACCATCCTGTAGCATTTGACAGTTCATCAATAGCCATCATGAGCTCTGAGCTATGACCCTTGAAATATCGACCTCGAAAGGCACTTAGAGCACCTTGGAGACTCCTCGGTACAGGGTGGCCATGAATGATGGATGGTCTCCGTGGCCAGAACAAGGGTGTGACTATGGTTCACCTACCCACTCGGAGATAATGGTGTTGACAATTTGATGCCAAGATCAACAGTTTCAAAGTTACATTGTGGTGCACCTATGAACTGAGGCACATTACGAGTTTTGGTATCAAGTGAGATCGCTGTGCTAAATCCAAATGGAATGTGATATCTCAAAAATGAGATAGATTATTTTAGGTCTTAGCATCACTATCTTGTAACATTCAATAGTTCATCGATAGCCCTCATGAGGTCCAAGTTATGACCGTCGAAAGATCGACCTCAAAATGCACTTAGAGCACCTTGGAGACTCCTCAGTACGGGGTGGCCGCAAATGATGGATGGTTTCTGTGGATGAAACAAGGGTGTGACTAGGGTTCACTTGCCCATCTGGAGCTAATGATGCTAACAATTCAATCTCAAGATCAGTGGTTTCAAAGTTATGTTGTAGTGCACCTATGAACTGAGGCACACTGCAAATTTTGGCATCGAACGAGATCGTTGTGCCAAATCCAAATGGAATGTGATCTCTCAAAAATGAGATAGGTTATTTTAGGTCTCAGCATCATCATCCTATAGCATTTGATAGTTCATCGATAGCCCTCATGAGGTCCGAGTTATGATTGTCGAAAGATCGACCTCGAAATGCACTTAAAGCACCTTGGAGACTCCTCGGTATGGGGTGGCCACAAATGATGGATGGTCTCCATGGATGGAACAAGGGTGTTACTAGGGTTCACCCACCCATCCAAAGCTAATGACACTGATGATTTGATGCCAAGATTAGCAGTTTCAGAGTTACGCTGTGGTGCACCTATGAACTGAGGCACACTGCGAGTTTTGGCATCAAGTGAGATTCTTGTGCCGAATCCAAATGGAATGTGATCTCTAAAAAATGAGATAGGTTATTTTAGGCCTCAGTATCACTATCCTGTAGCACTTGACAATTCATCAATAGCCCTCATGAGCTTTGAGTTATGACCCTTGAAAGATCGACCTTGAAATGCACTTAGAGCACCTTGGAGACTCCTCGGTACAGGATGGCCACAAATGATGGATGGTCTTTATGGATGGAACAAGCGTGTAACTACAGTTCACCCACCCATCCGAAGCTAATGGCGTTGACGATTCGATGCCAAGCTCAACAATTTCAAAGTTACGCTGTTGTGCACCTATGAACTGAGGCACATTGCAAGTTTTCGCATTGAGCAAGATCACTGTGCCGAATCCAAATAGAATGTGATCTCTCAAAAATGAGATAATTTATTTTAGGCCTCAACATCACTATCCTATAGCATTTGATAGTTTATCGATACCCCTCATGAGCTTCGAGTTATGACCCTCAGAAGATCAACCTCAAAACACACTTAGAGAACCTTGGGGACTCCTTGGTACAGGGTGGCCACAGACGATAGAGGGTCTTTGTGGCTGGAACAAGGGTATCACTAGGGTTCACCCACACACCTGGAGCTAATGGCACTAATGATTCAAATAGTTCTAGCTGTTAGGAGTTAGATTTTGAAAAGTTGTCAAGAAAATTGCAAAAGTTGCTAAGCAACTTTTTGCATTTTTTGCGCTAAGACAAGTTTTATTGCAAATTTGATTGCAAATAGACTCTACAAACTCCTAGGGACCCTAATAATGTTCTAAACATCTATACTTACCTAAAAAACATGGAATTTACCAAAAATCCACTTTATTGGACCAATTGATGGCCAAGGCTTATAGTTTCACCATGGAGTCTTGTGTCCATTACAAATGTGGATGGTCACAGGGAGATCATTAGATCTATCCCTAGACCTTATTAAATCAAGAAAAGAAAAATGATTAGGTGCTTTGCACTAGTGTTCCCTATATTTCATAAAATTTAAACTATGGAGTTTCCTTCCAAAATGCTCATGTAGCCGTTACATTCAAGATTTGAATTTTCTAAAGCAATAAGCTAAATTTTAAGTGACTTATTGAATGTTTCAACTTATGAAATGACTTGAGACTATTATGAGACCTTATTACAATCTATCTAATGACTCGCTTACCCTATGCAAACCTAGACATTACTAAAGTTCAAATCTCATGGTCCTTTGGTCCTTTACAACTTTTCAATATGAAAGTCTTTCAAAACATTATACAATATTATGACTCTTTATGCTTTCAAATGCCATGATTGGTTGTAAAATGGAAGAAATCAAGTATTCTAATTGTTCATCCATCCTTTCTAGATTTTTCTTATTTGATTAGTTTGATAAAAAAAGTTTTAATAATCATAATGTCAACTTTATGTCAAATAAGGAAAAAACTAAATTTGTAATAAGATGTCCACAAGCAGTTATCTTTCATATAGTTACAAATGCTCTTAAAATTGTCTTTATAGCCTTATATCACATGCAAATATGATTTGCAAGAACTTTTTCAATATCTTCCTCTTATAATTCCTTACAAAGAACCTACCAAAATACAAATTAGAATGTGCAACTAATTTAACCTATTTTTTTCATTATTACAAAAACCATATACAAAAAAAGTTCACATTTTACATCATAATACATCATAAATCTTAGGAATTCTCCCCAATACGACCCACCAACCCCCCCCCCCCCCCCCCCCCCCAACTCTTCATGATATACCTACATTCCAATATCATAAAAAAAATTAGTAACTTATTGTATGAAACAAGATAATCATCAATTCATTGAATCATTATGAAGAAAATAACATAAGAAGTAAATATACCTAGTCGAGTGTTCCAATAGGGTCCTCTCTCTATTTTAGGGTCTCCAATAGGGCTTCATGATCAACATTAGAAATAGTAAAAGGTTCTTTTACTTTTGGTCTTCCTTGATGCTTCAAAAACTTTACATTTGTTTCTATAATAAGATGCAAATATATGAGAATTATTTTGTGCTTCTGATAGTCTTCGAATGTAAGAATTATGTTCCTTCTAAGCATGTATGTCCACAGCCATGTTCTAGTGACAACCACTAAACCAGTAGGATATGTGAATCCATCATCATCTGTGATTAGTTGTGCAAGTTTTTGTTTACCTCTTATACAACATGCTAAC
Source organism: Cupressus sempervirens (assembly GCA_028749045.1). Lineage (NCBI taxonomy): Eukaryota > Viridiplantae > Streptophyta > Pinopsida > Cupressales > Cupressaceae > Cupressus > Cupressus sempervirens. The sequence continues at coordinate 110,596,574 of CM053793.1, forward strand.
CAATAATCAAATTTCTCATCATTCCCTTATGGTGCAACCAATGCAAAGACATGTCTTGGCTAAAGTAGATCTGATAGATGGTTATGCTCAAGTGAACTTTCCATGTCATCATTTATGATAGAGGGTATGATAGAAAATGGAGTAAGATAATGTGGAGCCCATGTGTCCACTCACTCACTTGACTCACAGTGATCCCAATCACACTGAAAACAACTAGGACAAAAGCAAGCTAGCTGTCATGTCCAAATGGTCCATGTACTATAATTAGAGCTTTGGAATGAATGCATTTTTTATGAGTCTCTCACTATAGCACAATATGATCTATCAGCTATAGACCCTTCCTCAACCAACCAAAAGAACCTGCATACCACTGAATCAAGAGTCCCCCCCTGTGATATTGCTAAACTACACCAATCAACATTATACGAGCATCAAGAAGCTCTGCTACTGAAATCTTCAATTGCTCCTTGACTAGAGCTCGCTTCACACATTCCCCCAGTCTATCATGTTCCCCTTTTCCATGGCTGGACTCAAAAAAACTCCAAATATGAGGCACCCCTCTCTCTATGTGCTTCTTACACAACCAATAAAACATGCGAGCATTCTTGAATTGACCTATACAGTTATTTGACCAAATGATATTTCTATCCATAGCAATTGCATGCTCATGTAAGAAATCAAAATAATTCTCAAAATAATGTTGCACAAACTCGTGAGAGTGAGATCTATCATCACTCATATAAAAATGATACTCTCTAATAATCTTCCAATTATCTTCTGCACTATCAGGGGCATGTCTATATGTTATGTGAACAAAAATAACAATTTGAATAGAGTTGTAGTACTGAGATTGTGTCTCATTTTGAGGTTGCAATGTGTAGTTGTCAGCAAAATCAACAACTGATATAATAGTGCCAATGGGAAAAGTCTCCTTGCACATTCTAAATTGTTCATCCAACCACTGAGACCTGTGACTATGTCTTGCATACTTGTAAAAAAGATTTTCCTTGAAATCTAAAGTAAAACTAGCCACACTGATATCTTTCCCAACCAATTCACATTTAGAGCTCTCGCCTCCACTCTTCAATGTGTATTTCACCATTTCATATACCTTTTTTTCACTATTGTCTTTCCAAGATCTTGTTCGCACCCCTCATGGAAACATGTGTCAAACTTGGATAAGCCACCACATTCTGAACACTTCTCATTTAAGCAAGCATTTTTATAAAAGAAATAACCATCAACTCTATGACATAAAAGTTGATCTAGCAAGTCTATTGATGATTTTGGAAGCTCACTAGCCCCATAATCCTCCAACATTTCTTTACTATGCAAAGTAGAACGGATGGAGCATAATAGTTCATAGTGCATAGAAAACTCAACATGATATTTGCATTAACATGTATTTCAAATTTTGAGTGGCACACAATAAAATGGATTCAAAGATTCAAAAGCCCTTTGTGATATATGAAGACTTGGATGACTCTCTCTAAATGGTTTGAACAACATAGTTTGACTTACCTCCAAACAGTGTTTAGGATGTGGCATGTGGTCTCTGATGCCAATTCTCAACTTTAACACATCTTTAGCATTGGGTGATACACGTGAGTTAGAGTGCCAAAATTGTGTAATTTCTTCCTTCACATCATCGGATAGCTTTTTATCAAAATGCGGAAGTCTCCCACCAAATGTCCATGTTTCATTTTGAAGAGGATCATCAATTTTCTCTCGTCGACTAAGTGCTCTTCTCAAAGTAGTACGATTTAGATTCAAATCAATACAAGTTTGTCTCATATATCTACCCTTTCTCAAATAATGACTTACCAAAGAGGTTGTAATAACCCTTTGAGCAGCTCTGTTATCCTTTGTCCTGCTATTTTTCTCAATGCTATTGAGAGCACTGAAAAGATTCTTCATAATAATGACATTTCTTTCCAACTTTTTATTGATATGAATCTTCAATTTGGAAATCATAGGTCTCATCTTATGCATTTTTAATAAGTGCATGAAAAGCTGACATTGCTCTACTACTATCTTATTGCTGAAAAACATCTGATATAGTCTTGAAGCCCATAACTGAATGGTTCTTTCTGATTTTTTCCCTTCCAAACTAGTAATAATCATTTCATCAATTTCAATTATCCATTTTGGTGTTTTAGAACCTTCATGTTGATTATAATTAGGAGATATTTAAGGTTCTTGTGCATTAGGTTCCTATGCATTGTCATGTTCGACATGGTCAATTATGCAATTTGGATTATGACTTGGTAGCATTTCGTCTTCAAAATTTTCATTCTCTAAATTTTCAATTTCGACATTATCATTTTCAATAGGTACATTTTCATTCCCCAACTATACATATTCATTATCTGACTCTATGATTTCACCTTTGACTAATTCATCGTCAGCCTAACTGATATTTAGCATACCTTGTCTTTTTCTTCAGTGTTTCATTTTGTCCCTTTCCCTATATGTCGTAATGTCTTCATTGGATATCTTCCTTTTGTGTTTAGCCTTTCGACAACTACTGCTCATCATTCAGATGACACTATTGAACACCTAATGTTATATTTTCAAACTTTTTTCGAATGGTTGGGCCCCAAAATGTGACTTTTTGTAAAATCCGTGAAAAAAAACTCAAAAAGTGATGTTGTTGGGTCTGTAGAGACAGAGAATATGTTGGAAATTGATGCTAGTCATATCAGATATAGGTTGACCTTATTCTAGCTTCTTCTTTGAGCAATTTTGCCTGTATATCTATGAAAAATTTGATCTTTTTGAAATGGGCAGAGCTTGAACTCAGGTCAAGCTACAATTTCTGAGCACTCACCTTAAGATCTTTATCAATCTTAGAAAATTTGTCTTTTATTTCCTTTTTAAAACTTGATATATCACATAATTTACCAAAAAGTAAAGTTCCATTAGTACAAGAGGTTTCTAGAGAACTGAAAATAGTAGATAACTCTACTTGGTAAATGGCAATCTTTTGAGCAACAAGTTCTAAGACCTTATTCTTGAACTTTATCTCTACTTTCTGCAATAACTTGTCGTGTCTATCTAAATCTTCATTATACTTCTAGATTACTTCTGCTAACTGATACAAAACTAGTTGAGAAAAATCAACCTTTATACCTATAACCTCTGCCAAAATATTCTTGGCATCCTCAATGATTTTAAATTCTTTATCTCTTTCCTCTCTTAGCCTCTGCTACTTGGATTTCTTTTGGAGTAATTCACTGAAGGTCTGCATTTGATCAAGATTGAATTTTGAAATATCCCAATTAGGAATCACAATTTCCTCATCAAGATCTACATCCTTCTCCTTTTCTTTACCTTTACCCAAAAATTTTATGCTCAGTTTAGGTTTGGTCTCAAGTTTCCTTGCACTTATTGCTTGTGAGCTTGGAATGAAAATAATAGTATAAATAGTAGGGCTTGCTGCAAAACCCTATATTGCACTTATTATAGAAATTCTAGTAGGAATACCTATTGGAGCCAAAACTGATGCATCCAAAACTGTTGAAGAGGGACGAGTCTACAAATTGGTAGATGAAGTAGATGAAAATTAAGTCAATGATGTGCTAAGCTGAACTAGTGCAAAGATTGATTGGATGCTTGTGCTTGCAGTGCTAGACACAATCAATACTCCTGAAACCATCTCCATGCTTGTGTTGTCAATTTTTTGCCTGGAGAGTGAGGAAGTGAGGCAATAACTGCTACAAAAATCTTAATTGGGCCAGTTTCCTTAACATCCTATCTTTCTTCCTCAGTAGCCTCTTGCTCTTGTTCCTCTTCATCATCCTTCTCTTCATCCTTTTCTTGTGTAGTGCCTGCCCCTAGTTTACATTTTTCGAGCTACATTTATGTTATGATTGCCAAACTCTTTTAGGCCAATTTATGTTTGATGAGTAGTATTATTATTTTAGAGATTATCAGATGATGTTTACACTCAGTTTATTATATGATGAGATTACTTGGTACTCTATATTTCATGCATGTATGATGATTATTCAATGGTTTTAGTTATCGAGGATGATTAGTTAGATGGCTTATTATTTCATGTGCCTCTTATGGATACTTACCCCATACTGCATGTGTATGGTGTGCGTGCTGTTTTATTTATGTATGGTGTTTCTGATATGGTTAAGGAAGGGAGTCGTAGTCACCTACTAGTCGGGATCTACACGATGCACCACTTCCTGCCATTGCCTGTTTAGCTTAGAATATTGTGTTTGTACATGCGTGGATTTTATGCAGGTTGCAGGTACCGGGTATCGACTTCCCTGAATTGTCAGGATGAGCGTACCCTATCGCACTGTCTCAATGGTAAGAGAGGGGAGATAAACTCTTAAGTCCAAATCCTAAACCCTCTAGCCAATTGTCCTAATTGATAATTAGGACAAGTATCTGAGTTAGTACCCTCCGAATGCATCAAATGATGTAATTTTGTGATTATAACCTTTTTGTTTGATGTGGTATGTATTTTTCTATGATGGGTTTTCGTATGTTGCTTTATGAGTCCTTGGTGTATTTTCTATTAACTAAGTCTAATTAAAAAGACTAATTAATGATTTAATTTAATAAGGAATTAATTATGATATCTTTATATTTAATTAATTAATTAATTAATTAAATAAAAGAATTAAAGTTGGAAATTAAAGTTTAAGATATATTTAGAACAGGATAATAATTATTTAATTTAATAATAATATATTTGGAGTTCATTTTTAAATAAATGCTAAATATTATTGTTATTTAAATTAATTAAATATGTTATCAATTAAGTTCTAAAATAAATTAAAAAGTTGAAAGATATTAATTTTATTAAGAATTCTAGATCGCATGATCTAATCATGAGTTAAATATAAGAATTAAATTAAAAGATTAAATTATAAAAATTAATAATGTTATTTTAATTTCTTAAAAGTGCACATAAGATTTAAAATAATAAATTAATTAAGAATTGAAGTCAAGTGAAATTTTAAATAAAGTTATTTATTAATTCAACTAAATGTGCATGAAAGTTGAATGCAAAAGAATTAGAAAAGATAATAAAAGTTAATTTGAGTTAACTGAGTTGTGCAAAGAGTCTTCTCGGGTAAACGCACAATTAGTGCCCCGATTTGAGGAGAAAACTTCTTATCACAACTTGGGGGGTTCATTTTTTTTAAAAAAAAAGAGGAGGAATTTGGACTGAAAATTTTTGGGAGACAACTTTTGGAAGCGAGTATCAGAAGGCTAATTCCAAGAAAGATTTTGGAAGAAGATTATTGAAGAGGAGTGAATTCTCTTACAGTTCCTGGGGATTTCATAATAGCATCAGGATTAGGTAGGGTCTCATGTTTTGATCGTCGATTAAATACGCAACTATCCTTTCCCGTTTTCTTCATGATTGTGTATCTGAATTGTTTGTATTTTATTACAACAAACCTTTCAATCTTGTAAATTGGAATTCGAGCATGTATGTTGTTTTCATCTGGTTATGGGAGTTTTTAAATATCATTGCAATCCTCCCTCAAGTAGAACTAAAATTAGAAATTAAACCGGGATTTGGGTTGAATTAAAAAGGAATCAAGAAATTTAAATTTGGAAAGGCTATAATTTGGAAATGAAAATCGATTAGTTCAACTTAATTTTTCTATCAGAATAAAATTGCAATCATATATATATAAAGTGTTTATAGAAAGAAAGAATTGTATTAATGCATATTTATTACATTTTTAATAAATAAATATTTCATTGAAATATTTTATATTTATATATATATTACATGTCAAAACGTGTGGTAAAGTTTTCAATTAAAAAAATAAATAAATAAAAAAAAATAAAAAAATAAAAATTAATAATAAAAATTTAAACAATATATAATAGACCTCTTACCTTTTTATTGGGCAGCTAGACTGCCGCACGACAGGCCCTGCTGCCGTGACAGCAGGGGTACTGCCGCATGGCAGTCCCTGCTGTACAATAGCAGGCACTGTCGGCGACAGTCCCTGCATTGACAGAGCCGTAGGCAGCGATTTGAAAATCGCTTACTTTAAAAACTTTTAAAATGCCCTTTTTTTTAAAATTAAATGAAATTCGATTTTATAATTGAGTTTAGATATTATAAAAATTGCATTTTGTTTTATTAAATTTTAAAATTGTTAAATTTTATTTATATTAAATTATATTTATTAAATTTATATTATTAATGACTTTTGAATTTATATTAATAAATTTTAATTATTGATCTATATTATTGTATAACTATTAAAAGAATTAATAATGAATGCAAAATAATTTTATTAATTATTAAGTAAATTTAATTAAATTTGATTTAATTGAAATTTACTAATAATGAGGTGAAATTAATGAAGTTATAAATCTAATTATTATTATTATTATAAAATAAAAATAAAAATAATAATAATAATAATAATGATTTCAATAAGATCGTAGTCACTTTATTTAAAATTGATAAGGGGTACTTTTATAACATAGATAATTAAATGATTACCCTTGAATCATTATTTTAGGAGATTGACTATTATCATGAAGGTAACATAATATATTTGTGTTATATAAATGCATGGGATAACCTGTAGGGTAAACTGTGAAACTTATTTACTTGAAAACATACGTTAAACTAGAAACTAAGGTATTACACTTAACTCGATTATGTGTTTTTGAAATCGATCCCAAACTATGAACTGCACTGTTTTGTTTATGTTATCTGTGTTTTGGGGTTCTTGGGGTTGTATTAGCTTGACCAATCCTAGGTCGTTACCAGAGGCTCAGGGGTTTGTGATTGTGATATCATGATGTTTTGGTCTCGATCTTTCTTAACCCGACCATGGTAATGTGATGAAGCGCTCTATGACATGATTGTGTTTACTGTTTGTTATTGGTTTCCAGTTTCCTTGTGTGAAGCTGAGTTGTATGTATTTGAGATACCTGACTTAACCATTTTCGAGTCTTGATCAGTTATATTAATAACCATTTTTGGAGTCTCGATCAGTTATACTTGGATTGCTTTTCGGTCGCTTGAGAGGACTGAAGTGTTTGTTATGTTCTTGATGATGTCATGTTTTGACTTGACCATTTTGGAGTCTTCGATCAGTATTGTAATTTACTATTGGGATACTTTCTGGTTGCTCATTGGAGAACCATTGGATTTTCGTGTTTTATCATTGATGCCTTCAGTTGCTAAGAGAGAACTGTCGTGGTCATATGATTATTATTTGGTGCTTATCTGTTGCTCATGAAGAACTGATGTAATTTTGTGGCTTATCTTTTATGATGTTTTTCAGTTGCTTGTATAGGACTGAGGTGATTTTATTATGATTCTTGATTTGTGATTTCATGAGCCTAGGGTAGGTTATCTATGTGTAGAGTCGGGAAGTGGCTTGCAATGGGGATCGGGGCCCTAAGAGGTTGCCTGGAGTAACCCATTGTAAGTTGTTTTAATAAGTGAAAACATTTACACTAAATAAGGGAAAATGAACCTAATAAGATAATTGTATGTTCTCTCCCATGCCATGAGTGCTAGTACAGACTAGGATGGGGTAGAGAGGACGCTTGGTTACGACCTTGCATTCCATACTATGCCTCGTCAGTACGAGAGGATACTAGTGGCCGCGGGATCAGTAGGGACCCGGGATTCCTAAGGGATTGCTCGGGTAACTTCTACATGACTTTTGTGATGACACTTTCCCGCTTGCATATTAGGTTTCCTACGTGTCTTGTGGTACCTCTGGGATTTAGATGTCGATCATTTTAGGAACCCTTGAGTTAGCATACTTATAGGATTTCCTGGACTTAGAAAGTATTTATGATTAGGTTTTGTTATCCTATTTGGGACTTGAGACTATCTCCTCAGCACGGTGGGAGTGGACCATTTAGGTTCCACGCGGTCGGGTGGTAGTGCTTTTACTCTTACCAATGAGATCCGTTTCGTGGTCACCGTGGCTGGAGATTTCGTGATTGGCATTTATCTTCACTATGTTCTTGGATTAGTATGATGGATGGTTAGATTTTATGATAGATGTTTTATCATTATGGATGTATGGATGTATCATGTATGGTGAATAGTTTCATATATTTTTACTGTACTTTGTATCATGGATTTGAGGATGTTGTATCTTGATCTTTACATATGTATATTCTTTTAAGCCTTTCATACCCTGTGACATGTACAGTGGATGAATGAGCATTCCGAATTAATTTGCCAAGGAGCATTCGGAACAAATGTATATTATGGACATTGGAGTTTCTGATTATTCTTTTATATGTATGTGTTAGTTGTTAGACTTAGAATTAATTAAATTTAAACGTGACTCAACGTCTTGGGATCTTTAAGAAATGTAACTTGCAATGTATGTTTGTCGATGATTACATGTTATTGCTTCCGCTACTACTTGTTTGATGTGTGTCATACTTTCTTACTTTAAAAAAAAAAAAAAAATGTTTAGCAAACTTAGTGAAACTTTAGGTTAATTCTTTTGGATCCCTTGGTGGGGCGTTACATCTTGATCATCATCCTTTTCACTTATTGGAAAATCACTTGGTTTGTGACGAAGATAGATATTATTCCATGTATTTGTTGCATTCTTCACAACATGCTTAATTTCATTCAACCAAATAAGAAAAGTGTTGAATATTAAAGTTATTTTTTCTTCATTTCTCTTTAAAGATTCCTTCACTTCCTTGACATGCTAGTTTGGCACAAGATGCCTCAGGGTCTATTCATGAATATCCTTTGCAGTTTTCATTGCTTGTTCCCATCTTGGCTTGATTTTTTTCATTGATACATCTAGAATATATTGAGTGAGTTGATCAAGTGAGTATTTCCATTTTCCCATCTTGGATATCAACATGTCTTTAATCTGCTTCTACTCATCAGTTGTTTTAGTTTCATATTTTAGTGACTTAAAGTTTGTTATTCCAATTCTTTCATACTCTCTTCAAATGTTGGTGGAGGCTCTTAAAGATTATATCTCCTCCTTCTTTGTTTGCTTTCCTCCTAGAGGATCTTCTGGTAAATATTGCAGTGGTTGTTTTGGTAGGCTTAGTAATGATTACCTTAACCTTTTTCTTCAGTGGCCCTTCTTCCTCTGATTCTTCACCCTCTACTTCTTCATCTTCACCTTTCCCCTCAATTAACAGGAGAGTAAAACTTTTTTTCAACTTGGTAATTCTTTTCTTGCCTTTGTTAACCGCCTAAGGGAGCTTGATTTCTAGTTTTGTCCAGGCCTTAGCCTCATCACATGTGCCAAAATATGTAGCCTTGGGGTCAACTAGTTCATTTATTAGAGCCTCAATTATATCCTTAGTTTCATCAATGTTTACCTCATATCCTAGAGGTTTCACCCATGCAATTCTAGGCCTAACTGTCTAAATATATACCTTATCACTATCCACCATAAAACATGCATCATCCTTATAATCCTCAACTAGTTTCTTCGGGATTCGATATCTATTATTCATTTTCTGCTTGAATGCATCAAAATAATTATTCATGATACTAGTGTAATTTTCTCCCATCTTAGTAATGTATTCATTAATCTGATAAAATGTTGGAACATCTTTCCTCCAAACAATAGTACCTTTTGATAGAAAGAATTTCTAAATATAAAAGAATAAACATGTCAAAAGTGAGCGAAACTTATACTTATTATTCCTAGATGTCTTGATGCTCTCCATGTTTTTATTGAATTGATTCAACATTAGCTCAACAAGGTGAAGAGATAGGTTATTCTTGACTACCTTGTATGCCAGGTCTACTACTTCACACGACACACTATTCAACCTACTCAAACTATAGATCTTGTGTGCAATGACATGAATATCAAACTTTAATTCTATGTTAGTGACACTACTTATTTTTATTCCCCTACCATCCCACTCGGCTAGGGTTTTCTTCTCTAGTTCGACTTGACCTAGGGTTTTAGTCATTTTTTCTTTAGCCAACATAGGGAGACCAATGAACCTATGGATTGTCTTCTTGGTAATCAAAATTGGTTTCTCCAACCAAAACTATCCATTGTGCACACAACTAAGGATAACCCTAATCCATTTCACTTGGAAGCCTCATGGCATGTGAGGAAAATGGGTTAAACCTTTCGATTTGAGATGTTGGTGCTCATGTTTCAAAATTCCATCGACACATAACTCCTTCAAACATTTGTCCATTTCTAGAGTACCACTATCTTGAATCTCACTTTTAAAATGAGAACAAATATCATTGATCAACAATGCCTTGGCAAGGATTTGCGACTGCACTCCACTCAGATCTAGGCTTTTAGTGACTGTAGGAGTGAGCTTAAAATTTGGTGTCTTCCATTCTACACCACAAACCAACATGTCTGATTCTCATTTCACTTTGCTGCTGATAGCTTCCATCTTGATTCAGTAGGGTTTGAGAGAATTCAAAAATTTTGATAACAATTTGCTCAAATCACTTGAATGCTCTTGAAGATCGCTTTGCACAATTGCTCTTGAAAATTCATGGTAAAAATGACCTCGAATCCCTTCCTTTTATAAAATTTTTCCATAAATACATGGTATGAATGTTAGATCAAATTGACAAACTGTCATCCACTTTTCTTGCATTGATTACTTAGTAGAGTCTTCCATCATTCGATAACCATATAAAACTTAGTTACTCTCAACCTTGCTAGGTTAAATCTATGACCTGACCTCACTTGGTAAGGAAAGTAACTCGGTAGTAACTGTATGCGTGAATATGTGGCCTCTGCTAACACACACACTTCAACACGGTCATTGTATGCGAATTCATCCCGAAATGAACATTGGATTGTTCATCCGAAAATCAGCCTACAAAGCGACCTGTTGCCTTCTATCTAGAGGGAATTGCTTATCAGATATCCTCATATCCGAGGTGTTTAAGCAACCAAACCCTCTAAGAATGAAGGATTTGACAATGAAATTAAGCTAAGAATGAGTATGCAAATTAATCTAGAATGAAAGATGCAATGTAATCTAAGAACAAATAAAGAAAACTAGATCAAGCATATGCATGATTAAACTAAAATGAGATTAAACTAAGAATGCGAATGTATGCAAGAAATGTAAGTAAATATGAGCATGAATTTCAGCAGCGATTCGATGCAAATTCTCCAAATTCATCCTCTCAAAATGAAGAGATGAGGGTCTCTTAAATAGACTTTCCTAGAATCCATCAACGGTTGAGATCGATTCGGATCAACGGTCAGGATTGAAGATGAGGTTCAGTCATAAAGGGAGATTCCTAAATTAAAGGGAGTTAATAGATTTAATTTGAGTAAAATAAAGAGTTAACTATTTTAATTTGAGTAGAAAAAGGAGTTAATTGATTTAACTCATTTTTTATCAATAGTGAACTAGAAATTTCCCTTTTTGAACTAAAGAGAGATTTTGTTGAGATATTTAATTTAATAAAATGAGATATGCTCTCATAATTACTTTTTCTATTTAATTAAATAATCTTTAATTAATTAGAGACACTTTTCTTATTTAATTAAATAACTTCATTTAATTAATTAGGAATGTCTTCCTATTTAATTAAATAACTTTGTTTAATTAATTAGAAGTAAGTACTCCATTTAATTAATTAATTTTGTTTAATTAATTAGAAATACCTTTCCCATTTAATTAAATAATTAAATTTAATTAATCAAGATAGTTGTATTTATTAAATTAAATAAATTTAATTCCATAATACATTAGCCTTAGGATAAAATTTAATTTAATTAAAGTATAAATACTTAATAATTAAATTATAATTAAATCGAGTAGGTTTAATGCAACTAATATAAGTACATATTATAGGAATTAAATAAGAAATATGATGAATGTAGATTAGGGTTTTCTGCATCTGACAATTAAGTCAAGTAGGGAATAGCAAAATGAGAAATGCCTATTAGAATAGGACATAGAAATTATCAGAAATAGACCAGAATTGGTATAATGGCAATGAGCCAATTTTGGGGTATTACATTTTGCCCCTCTTTGAATGAATGTGCAAGCAGCACGTTCAATTCAAAGAAAATCAGAAAGCATGATGCGAACATGAGATTGGTTTCGAAGGTGATGACACAGAGACCAATTGATAAGCTTTTAAGGATTATCTCTAGAACAGAGCTTAATCCCAAGGGATCCAAGCAGAGCACTTAGATACCTAAGATTGATAAAATTTAAAAGATTATCTCCAGAATGGAACGTAATCTTTAAGGATCTAGACAAAACATCTAGATACCTGAAATTGATAGCATTTAGAAGATTATCTCCAGAACAGAGCTTATCCTTCAAGGATCTAGATAGAACACCTAGATACCCAAAATTGATAGCATTTAGAAGATTATCTCTAGAACAGAGCTTAACCTTCAAGGATCCAGATAGAACACCTAGATACCCGAGAATAATAGCATTTAGAAGACTATCTCCAGAACGGAGCTTAACCTTCAAGGATCTAGATAGAACACCTAGATACCTAAGATTGATAAAAGATAACAAGGTCCCATCATGAGTCATAGAATCATCCCCAGAACGAGGCTTGATCCTCAAGAGTCGGGGTTTAGACTATCCCAATACCTGTCTATCAAACTCTGAGAAGAGTTGTTATAAGGTTGATCAATTGATGAAAAGATAAGATAGATGGCAAAGATGCCAGATAGAAGGGAACAAAATACCCCAAGTGATGAGATGCCCCAAGTGACTGAGACATAAGATGGGAACTAGATGCCTCGAGCAATAAGTATTTAATGATGTAATCATCCTGCCCCCTAAGGAGCAAAATTGAAAGATGACATACCAGAAATATGATTGAAGCAGTATATCATGAGATATAGAAGAAATTTGAGATTCAGCAGAATCTAGAAGAGATCAAAATGATCTGAAGAAGATTCAGGGTTGATTTGAAATGATTGCGAAGTTGCAAAGACCGAATTGACCAAAAGTTGACCAGATTTAGCCATAGTTGACTTAAGTTGACTATTTTCAAAATAAATTTTGAAAATATGGAGAATGTAAACTTGAAAGGATTCCAATAATCACAAAGTATCAGAAAGATTTGGACTACACAAGCGTTCGATCGCGTCGGTCCGCAAAATTTTAAAACACATTTTTGAGGCTCTTAGGTGTGTCAAATTTCGAATTCGATCCCGAAAATGGATCCAGAACAGTCCAATTAGCCAAGGGTGTGATTTTTACGCAAACCTGAGCAATTTGAAAAATTTGGTCAACACCTATATAAGGGCTCGAAGGGTCATTTTCAATTCATTTGTGCTTTTGTCTTGTCGTGTTTTTGAGCTCTGGTAGAGACATGGCAGTGAATGTGAGATATCATCATTTTGAGCACTCTAGATGACATAATCGGCTAGTAGACTACGGACCACCGGTGAGTCATCAATTTTTCATCTTTGTACTTTTGATTTCACGCATTTCGAGGTCATTTATGCACGTTTTTAGCATGTTTTAGGATTGTCAAGTCTTTCTTCATGCGAGACCAATCTCTTCTCGCGTCAAGATCTTCTTTCTTTGCGCGAAGAAACAGGATGCGCTGTTTCTTCATGCGCGGCCAGAGGATCTTCGCGCGAGGCGATTTTGGTTTCACGCGAGGATGAGGATTCTTCGCACGAGGCAATTCGTGTTTCGCACGAGAATCTCTTTTCTCGCGCGAGCAGCTCTATCTTCGTGCGAAGAGATCTTTTTTCGCGCGAAGGGTAGATTCTTTGCGTGAAGAAAGAATAATTTTGTGCAAAACTAGATGTCTTTACGTAAAATTAAATGTCTTCATGCGAGATTTCATGAATCTCGCACGAAATTCTGTGACAATTCTGTGATTTCGCACTTAGAAATTGCACTTTATTTCGTTTTGATGCTTCGATTTGATTCGATACTGATCGTTTGTTTGTCATTTTTTTTTGTGCGTGTAGGAGATCTTCGGAGATGTGTCATTTAGATCTCATTATCCACCATATGAAGAGTTATTGTGAAGTTTGGATGACGCAGATCGGGCACACATTGCCCGATTGGGTTTGTCTTCACTATGTCAGATTCTAGCCGTGATGTTGAATCACGATTTACTGACTGCTTTGGTAGAGCGTTTCCATTCAGAGACAAACACATTTCATTTGCCGATGGGTGAGATGACGATTACCCTGGAGGATATATGGAGGATACTGAGGATCCCATTTCATGGTGCTCGGGTCGTCTATGATATAGTGCCTTGATTAGGGACATAGGCACTTTCCATTATTTTTGAGAGAGAGCTACCGAGAGGCAGGGCCATCAGCTGGGATGAGCTGATGCATACCTATGGACCCACACACAGGTTGGCATCTGTGCTGGGTATTTTCTTGAGCTACTTCCTATGTCCTGACAGGGGACAGCATGGGTTGGAGTGTGGATGGGGTGTCATGCTCTGTAGGATGGTTGAGGCACCTGAGATCTTTGGGTGGGGTCAGTGCATGTTGGCCCATCTTTTTCATGAGATGCATGATGTCATCTTCCATGAGAAGAAGACCATGGTAGCGGGTGTTTATGTTCTATAGATCTGGGCCTGGGAGCATCTCCCTGTATGTAGGCCAATTTTTTAGGATGCCCGAGAGCCTATGGAGCCCTACATATGCAGATATTGAGGGCATATTACCCAGGCCCACCTAGGTAAGACTGAGCACTGGCAGACACATCTCGATGACCTGGTGTCTATTATATGGCGACCGTGGAGAGAGACAGAGGATTGGGATGATGCCCCCAGAGAGCTGCCCTGGATGTTTAGTTCTCGACTGCTAGCAGACAGGACGACATCAGTCATAGAGAGATTCATGATCTCACGAGTGTGGCAGTAGTATGGCCGACCACAGGACATTTTAGCTGAGTACTATTCCTATGCCAGGGTGCAGAGGGATATTGAGCGGGGATGGCCTCCATGGATTGATCCAGGACGATCCATGATAGACATCTGCAGCCTAGCTGCAGTTCAGTGGGACTACCTACCGGCAGTAGTAGATGCCGGGATGACACCTGCATATCAAGCATTTTTTATCAGTCATCCATACCCACATTTTATAGATCTAGTGGGGATAGCAGGGTAGGTATAGGGATAGGGACAGGGACAGGTGCCTCAGCAGTAGTAGGCATAGCCATAGTTGCCACCATAGGTCTAGCATCAGGTACAACAGATGCCTATTCCTCCACGTCAGATGGGATCAGACCCAGGTGCTGAGGGTAGTGGGGCAGGACATAGTCAGCGGAGGAGGTAGAGGACAGAGGAGCAGGCCCCTTAGTAGGAGGTCCCACAGCAGCAGGTACCTCAGCCGCAAGTACCTCCACCACAGCAGGCACCTAAGATGGTTGATGAGGATATGTCAGATCAGCCGGCAGGTGGGGTACAGGATGCGATATGGTGGTATCATGAGCGGGTTCGTGCGGCCTCCCGACAGTTGGGAGAATTGTAGACTGCATTAGCAGTTAGGGATGCATAGCTGACAGAGAGACAACGAGAGACAAATCATCAGAGAGAGCACACGGAGACTGCAGAGCGGAGGCTGGAGCTGGCACAAGATGAGATCTGCTTCCAGTCTACTTGGGCTGCATATTATTATACTGCATACACCAGCGTCGTACCAGATGAGACACAGCAGGTGCAACAATTTTCTCAGTATGCGCGAGAGTCTGGAGGTGCACAACCTCCTATTAGGCTGGATATACCACCACCGCCTCCGCCACCTGCTGTCCCTGCTCCTCCTGCTCCTCCTGGAGGTGAGAGTTCATGACAGAGTTAGACGCTTTATGTGTGATTTTTGATTTTTATCCCTGGCTATGTATCGATTGGTGTGCCAGTACCGCATGTATCATTTTTTGATCGATTGCGCTCAAGTAGCGCCCATTTTTGTACTGACCCATTCTTTGATATATATATATATATATATATATATATACGAGATTTTGAGCTGAGTATTCCTATGTACATGTCATTGTCTATTTTGTTTTTCTTTGATGTACATGAGATGTATGTTGTACTTAGATAGAATGCATATGTATGAACTAACATCTTACATAGTGTTGCGTGTTTTTGTTTGACAGTCACAAGTATTCTATTGAGGAGTGAGAATCAAAAAACCAAACACTTGTGCAGCCATGGAGGAATTTGATGCATGTGGAGTATGAACAGAATTACCATCGAATTGCATGCTAAAGCAAATGACTTAGTATGTAATGCAAGACTATGTTAAATGCAACCCTAGGTCTGGTTACCAAGCCTCGACGATTTATCATCACTAGATATAAAATAAAGCTCGTATGTTATACAACTTCCACTGACATTGCAATCATGAAAATATGAATATAAAATAAGTTATTGGGATGTCAGGATTAAATGTAAGCATTCGAGGCACAAGAAGCCAGAATGACCAGAACATTTATCCCTTTTAATGTAGCAAGTTAACATAAGCATCAAAGCATAAACGCTAGGATGACCTAAATGTTGCTTGATGACAGGCACACCAAACACATGAGAGATTCCTCTTATGCTAAGTATTCAGTATTCATTCTGTCTGCAATGACCCTTGCATTCGTAACCTGAGACAGAAGTGTGCTAGATATACTCGCAGTGACCCGTACGTTCACTTAATAGGACGAGTATTGGTATGTACTATAGCATGAAGAGTTCACTCCAACAAACAAGAAGAAGAACCAATGTTATTGGCATGTCTGTATAAAAGGAGTCGAGGTACACATGGCCATCCAATACGAGATGGAGGCTCTTATAGTGGACACCCCTCTTATAGGAATAGATCAACTTATTGGAACTAAACCGCAAATAGAAAGCAAAAAAAATGATCATGCCCCCCAGTCATTACTTCTCTAGTCGAAGATGACATCATCGAGTTGCTCGAGGAGATATGATAAAGAAAAAGAAAGAAAACAAAGAAAATGCTCAGCATATCCAAACAAGTATATCATTTTTTTTGAGTTCAATGTTTTCGAGATTGATGTCAAGTGTCAATGTCTAGAATAAGTTTGAAAGAAATCTCATCAGTAGGGTGACAACAGTAGGTAGACGCAGTCAGAACGACTAGTGACTAAGGTCAAAGAGGAATCTTCACAATGAAGAACCTAACAAGGACTAAGTGACAGTAGACAGACACAGCCAGGACGACTGGTGACTTGCACAAAAGAGATCTTCCATAAAGGAATCTTGAGACATGACCTGAGAAACGGTAGGCAAACATAGCTAAAACAACTGGTGACCATTGTAAAAGAGATTCTATGAGGAGAATCTCAAAAAGAGTGACACTAGCGATAGTAGGCAAACGCAGTCAGAATGACTGGTGACTGTTGCGATGGAGATTCTATGAGAAGAATCTCTAAAAGAGTGACACTAGAGACAGTAGGTAGACACAGTGAGGACCACTAGTGACTGTCACGATGGAGATTCTATGAGAAGAATCTCGAAAAGAGTGACACTGGTGATAGTAGGCAGACATAGTGAGGACCACTGGTGATTGTCATGATGGAGATTCTATGAGGAGAATCTTGAAAATAGTGACACTAAGGCGGAATGCCCCCGAGCTGTGACAAGACTCAATCCATGGATACATGAGCAGGAAGTAGGAAAGCAAAAGCATGAAAGCGACTGTACTGAATAGCCAGAAGATGTGCTGTAAGATGGAGCATTGGGAACAAGAGGCGCCTATTTACCAGGTTTTCACCTTCTTGGCAAGTTTTCTCTTCTTTTTGCTACCATGATGCCTGTTTCCAGGTTTTCACCAATGGCACTTTTCTGTTTTTTTTTTTTTTTTTTTCATGACTTTTTCTGATTTTTTAGATTTTTTCAGGACATTTAGATATGTATAAAGAGCTTGCTGAAATTGAATCAACTGTAAAACCACTTTAGGTGGAGAGTGTTCATAGGCTCTTTAAGCACTTCTCCTTCGGTTGTGGAAAGCTGATAGGCACCAAATCCATATACTGCAATAATGATATAAGGACCTAGCCAATTTGGTTCAAACTTTTCCTTTTGCATTCGTTGTTGTTGATTCTTAGGATTATCTCTCAGGACGAGATCACCCAGCTGGACGTCACGTGGCCTAATTCTCCTATTGTAGCTTCGTGTCATTCTTTGTTGATATGCCCATAGATGATCACATGCCACTTGTCATCGTTCATCCAGCAACACAAGCTCTTGAAGCCGAGCTATCCTATAGTCATCATCAGTGATAGGGCCTTTCATGGAGATTCTCAAAGTAGGAATCTCAACCTCTATTGGAAGTACAACATCTATCCCATATATCAACGCAAAAGGAGTCATGCCCATTGGAGTTCTAATGCTTGTTCTATATGCCCATAGGGCTAGATTGATTTGGAGATGCCAGTCTCTCCCTGACTTAGTAACAGTGTGATGAAGAATTTTGAGGATCGCCTTATTGGATGCCTTAGCTTGGCCATTACCTTAGGGGTAATAAATAGAAGACCAATGTTGTGTAATCTTGAATTTCTTGCACAGTTCTTTGAGGTCTTTATTTTTGAACTGTCCTCCATTGTCAGTAATGATTGAGGACGGTATACCATATCTACAGATGATGTAGTTTGTGATAAAAAGCTCTATAGTTTTGCCATCAGCAATTGTGAGAGGGACTGCCTCTACCCATTTTGTGAAATAATCTATAGCGGTGATAATGAACTTATGTCCATTAGAAGAGGTTGGGTGAATCTGTCCCACCAAGTCAAAGGCCCATTGTTCAAATGGCCATGTTGTAGTAGAGGGAATCAACTCTCTGGCTGGAGCGTGAATGAGATTTCCATGTAGCTGACACTACTTATAGGACCTAGCATATTTAACAGCTTCTTGCTCCATTTTAGGCTAGTAGTAACTAGCACGAAGGAGTTTGTGAGCTAGTGTTAGGCCATTGGAATGAGATCTGCAAATGCCTTTGTGAATGTCAATTAGTGCATGTTTGGACTCGTCAGGTTCTAAACACCTAAGGAGTGTTTCATCGAGACCTCTCCTATACAGATCGTCAGCAATAATGACATAATGTGAAGCGTTATGGATTAGGTAACGTTTCTCATTCTGGGTCAGACCTTCCAAAATGGTTTGATTACGAAGGTAGGAATAGATGTGATGGTAGCGAGATGATTCTTGTCCTATAATAGAACAAATCATCCTAGAATCAGGTGTGTCATAGGCTGGGTAGTGTAATGCTTCCACCAAGAACTCGTGTTGTAGATCATTTTCTGGCATTTGTAGAAGGGAGGCTAGAGTGGCCATGGCATTAGCCACTTTATTATTTGTGCATGGAACCTGTTGGAAGGTGATGTGTGCAAAATATTTTGTCAATTCATCAACCATGTATTTGTAAGGAATTATTTTTTCATCCTTTGTTTGATACACATCATTTACTTGGTTGATGACAAGCTGAGAGTCACCGAAGATATCCAACTGATCTATTCTCCATTCAGCTACAATTTTCATACCATTGATCAAAGCTTCATATTTAGCAATGTTATTTGTACAAGGAAACAAAATCTTGTATGCTTTAGGCAATGAGTATCTTTTTGGTGTGATGAAAAGTAACCCAGCACCTAATCCTTGTTGTGTGAAGGACCCATCAAAGAACATAACCCATGTATGGTGAGTGAGTGTTAGAATTGACTCATTTGGAAAATCAATGTTTATTGGTAGAAGACTCTGTATGGGTGCCTCGGCCAACTGGTCTGCAATTGCTTGTCCCTTTATAGCTTTGCGTTCAACATATTGGATGTCAAACTCACTTAGTATCAGGACCCATTTAGTGAATCTTCCTGTGAGAGCTGCCTTACTGAGTAAGTACTTTAATGGTTCTATTTTAGCCACAAGCCGTGTAGTGTGGGCAAGCATGTAGTGTCTCAACTTTTGGGAAGCAAAGACAACTACCAAGCAAGCTTTCTCAATAATGTTGTAGTTTTTCTCATAAGAGACCAATGTTCGGCTCAAGTAATAAATAGCTCTTTCTTTGTTGGCATTGTCTTCCTGAGCCAACAAGATTCCCAAAGATGTTTCAATGGCTGAAATGTATAAAAGCAAAGGCTTCCCATGCATAGGAGGCATCAAGATTCATGGATTGACAAGATATTGTTTAATTTGTGTTAAGCTTTGCTCACAATCCTGGCTCCAATTGAATTTCACACCCTTATGTAAGGTCTTTGTGAAGGGTTGTGATTTATCTGCCAATTGTGAAATAAACCTATGAATAGATTGAAGCCTGCCCTGTAGTCCTCTCATCTGACTGATGTTTCGAGGTGGTGGCATGTCCATTATTGCTTGTACTTTTTCTCGATCTACTTCAATTTCCTTTGCAGAAATAATATATCCTAACAATTTTCCTGATGTGACACCAAATGCACATTTCTTAGGATTGAGCCGAAGACTAAACTTTTCCATATGATCTAGGATTGGTCCCAAATCATGCAAATGAGTATTGTGTTTAGTGCTTTTGACCAAGGTATCATCAACATAGTCCTCCATAGTTCTATGCATCATGTCATGGAAAATTGTAGTAACAACCCGCTGATATGTAGCTCTAGCATTCTTTAAACCAAATGGCATCACATTCCAACAAAAGGTTCCCCATGAACATGTGAAAGTTGTTTTCTCTTGATCTTCTAGCACAATTTTTATCTAATTGTATCCAGAAAAACCATCCATAAGTGAGTACATCTCATAGCCAGCCGTCATGTCCACGATCATATCAATATTAGGGAGTGAAAAGTCATCTTTAGGACATGCCAAGTTAAGATCATGGAATTCTATACAAACTCTGATAGACTTATCATGCTTGGACACAAGGACAATATTTGATATCCATTCAGCATAATCAACTGCACGAATGAAACCAGCCTTCAAAAGTTTCTCCAATTTGGCTTTGACTAGCAATGTAACATGAGGATGTATTTTTTGAAGCTTCTGTTTAACTGGTTTTATGCCTAGTGCTATGGACAAGTGATGCATGATAAGATCAGGATCCAATCCTGGCATGTCAAAATATGTCCAGGCAAAATTTATTTTCTTCTTCTAGAAAAAGGCAATGAATTGTTCTTTTTCTTCAGTTGACAATGACTGAGCCAGATGTATCACATGAGGATGTTCTTCTGTGCCCAGATTAATTGGTTGTGTTGGCTCTATTAACACTGATGATCTCTCCTAAAAGTGACTGGGAAGGACATCAAATATCTCATCCGTAGGCACCTCAGAGAGGTTTTCACCCTTGGATATGTCTTTTGTTTTTACTTTTTTTGGATCCGACACTGCCACAATGTGGTTTTCACCATCGGACCTCTTCCTTTTTTTCTTTTTAATTATGTAACTAAGATATTTGATGTCGGCCTCATTCATGTTGACGCTCTTCTCATTGGTGGAAGACGTTACAAGTTCGATAGCGTTTAGGTAATAGGCAAGAGCATAGTCATTCTAGAATGTGGGGACTTCGTTAGATGCATTGGGGTTCCAGTCTATAAGCTCGGGATGTGCAAGTGAGAGAGTAGTGGCTGGTTCAATTGTGTTCACAGTATAGTCATTAAATGCATGGAAAAGCAATTCGAGACCTACGAAAACCTCATCCACAGGTGTATTCAAATGCCTCAAAGTACGAATGTTAGTAATTGACAACTCTAGGACACTAGTTGGATCAGACCCCCGTGACCTATCCCTAGACGTTTCACTCACTTTGATTTGATTTTCATAGACATGCACTTGGTCAATGTCTTTATCAGTAGTCACTTCTGAAAGATTGTCAAATTCATATTCATGAGAATCGATGCTACATGGTGAGAGACTATAGAACTCCCCAACAGTGATAGGGACATACTCTCCTTCAGCCTCTAGATTCTTACACAAATACTCAATATGGCATGAATGACTAGATTCTCCCTTTTCTAAATGATATTTGAGTTGCTCAGCATTGTCCTCAGAAGAATCACTAGTATCATCCACAGTGCTAACATGTGGCACAAATTCATCTGGCTCAGCAAGGAATTTAGCAAGATCATAAGGAATAGGATGAGGGTAAGAATCCTTGTCATCAGATTCTTCCTCTCGAGTACCTAACTCAGATTGTGACTCATTTTCAAATGAACTCTTAGGTACGGGTATGAATCTATTGGATCCCAAATGGAAAGGGACCTTCTTAAACCCTAGGCCAGTTGTGTCACTGTTGCTTTGAGCTATTTCTTTGATAGGATCTATTAAACCATTGTTATTGCACCCAATAGGGCCAGTTCCCTTGTAACCAAAATGCTTCATAAGCTTAAGACCAGGTCCATATTTCATAGGAGTGATTTCTCGAGCTTGTTCTGTTAGGTCTACTGGAGCCTCTTTTTTATAAAGCCATGCAGCAATGGCTCTATTTTCACTTTCATCTTCTAAGGGAACTGTAGCTTTGATAAAAGAGCCACTAAACTTGGTCTGAGGTGTCAACACTAACGGCTTCTTTGCTTTTGAGGGTCTCCCAAAATGTTGAGGGGACTCTGGAATAGATGTTAATGACAACACTAGTTCCATGTGGTACTCTCCCATACTAGTTTATTTCAATTTAAATGACTGCTCAATTTGTTTTAGCTTATTGTTGTGACAATTAGTAGACTCATGATTAGTAGGGATGAAAGAATCAGCAGCTTTGAGCATATTGCAAGTGTAGCTAGTAGTGGCAAGAATAGTAACTTCGGAGCCATGAAATGGGAATTTAATACATTGGTGGTATTTGGATGGCACAATGCGCATCTCATGTATCCATGGCCATCCCAACAGAATGTTGTAGGCTAAGGGAATGTCAAGCACCTGACAGGTGACATCCCTTTCGACAAGACCGACGTGAATTGGTAAAGTCACAAGGCCTAGTGACTTTCGTTCTACTTCATCGTACACTTTAATAGTGATCTTTTGTCAAGGATCAACAGAGTCCTCAGAATAATCCAATTGTCTAAGCAAAGCAGCAGAAACAATATTTAGGCCAGCGCCATTGTCAATGAGTACCCAACGAACACATGTCTGGTGGATCATAACCTCAATGTGTAGAGGCTGATTGTGTGGGTGATTTAGTGAGTTGTCATCCTCCTCAAAGAATTTCATAAGATGAGGTGAGGTCAGGTGACCTATCATGGATTGAAATCGCTCAAGATCAAGATCTTGAGGAACGTTTGCCTCAGTGAGGGCTTTGTCTAGAATTTGCCTGTGAGCAAGCAAGATTTTAAGTAGCTCAAATATGGAAATGTGAGAATTGGTTCATTTCAATTGATCTAGAATACTATAACTAGTTGCAGTCAAGTTCATTGTGTGTTTTGCACCTTTACCGGATGGACCGGCAAGGGTTTTGTCCTTATGTTGTTCAAGATTTGAAGTAGGAGGTGTAGGGCCTTTGAGCACCAACTTCACATGAGAACGAGTAACAACGTTAGCATAGTGTTGCGAAGATGCATTATCCATGTTATTGGAAGTAGGGCCTCTCAAGACAAATGGTGTCTTGGGTTTATCGTTATCTTGCTTCCCCTTTATAGCAATAACATCACAGTATTTAGAATCTACAGGTTCAATCATGTGAATGAAATTGTCATCATTGGAATACGTATAGTTGACCTTATTTTAGGGTTCTAATTTTGAAGTCTCTCCTTTTTCATAAGCTGGGAAAGGCTCTTTGAACGCCTTGTGGTCTGACTTTTTGTTATGTCCATCTACCACAAGTTCACCAACATTAATCATGTCCTGGACTTTATGACACAAGTTTATACAGTTGCTGGTTTTGTGTCCCTTGTTTTGGTGATACTCACAAAATGAGGTCTCATTCCACCATGGTGGATGTGGTTGTGGATCATAGGGACGAGGGTTATCCATTGGTGAGATAAGCTTGTGTTGTAGCAATGTTTTGTAAACCACATCTAAAGGTTCTCCTAAAGGCATATACTCTCGCTTGGGTCGTGCTCCCCATGAGTTTCTGGATTTGTTCCCAGACGCCTTATTGTCAGGAGGATGCTTCTCAGCATTTTTGGCTGCTTTGAAGCAATCTGTGAGATTAAATTCTGCTTTAGCAGGTTTTGGTGTGACATTATCAACAACTCCATCATGTACAATTTCTTGATTCTTGTTGACATCTTTGGTTTTATCCCTGTTGGAAGTGGAACCTTGTTTTGAGTCTCTCTGAAGAGTGAGCTCACCTTTCTTGACCATAAATTCTTAGGTACATGGACCTTGTAGTTGGACTCTATACCCAAAATTAGGTAAGAGGTTATCAGTGAAAATGTTGAGCTTCTCCGTTTCTAGGATTTTACGGGAATACTTAGTATAAAGTTGTCTATACCATTGGAGGAAAGTGAGAAAAGGCTCACCAACCTTCTGTTTAAGGTTGCATAGATCTCAAATATTTATAGGATGTTGAATGTTATGAGAATATTACTGAACAAATGAATTAGCAATTTCATCAAACGTCTTGATACCAGGAGGTAAATGTGAACCACTCCAAAGCCTGACCACCTAGGCTTCTAGAGAATAAATGCATGAGGTACGTTTGATTATGTATAAACTCCATAGACAAAGCACCAAATTCCCACAAGTGATCTTGGGGCTCAGTAGTACCAAAGTACTTGTCATATCTGGGTAGTTCTATGCCTCGTGGGAAAGGCGGCATGTTTATACTTTTGACAAATGGGAATGAACAAAGAGCATCCAATGTGTATGTCTTTTTGGGTTTCTCTTTCTCATGCATCATCTGAGCCAATTGGTCTTACATAATTTTTAGTTGTTTTTGGAGTTTAGCAGTCTCAGTTTCTTCTTCACATGTAATAATAGTCTCCACATTGAAATGTGTGGGTAGTTTAGCTCCCTCTTGGGCGAGTTTGAGAAAGTTCTTTTCTTTCTCTTCGTTGAGTAGGATTCCCATGACCTTCTGAAAGTTCTTGTCTCTTCAACATTTTGCTATGTGTCCAGGAAGGATTTCCACCTCTTCCTGTTCCTCATCAGTTTCATATTCTTTCTCTTTCTCCTCGTCATCCCTAGGTTGTTCTTGATATCGACTATGACTACCCCATTCAAGTTCACGATTAGTCATTATAGGAACTTGTTCAGTTTTTGTATGTTGTGTTTCAAAAGGATCCATGGAGAAAGGATCATACATTGTGTTTGGGAATGCATGACTTCTACCTGTCTCAGTATCCTCTTGGTAAAAAGGATTTCTAATTTGTTGCAAATTGGAAAATGTTCGTTGAACTTGAGATGACCTTGTAGGTGAGGAAGATCGTGAAGACACCTCACTAACCAAACTGGATACAGATTGCGTAGCGAAAGGTAAGCTACCTCTGCCGCGATTACGACCCCTAGCATGACCAAATCTAATGTTATCAGGATAAAACACGTTGCCACTTCTGGTTGTGATAGTCATAGGCAAGGACAAGAAGCTAGAACCTGGACAAGGACTACACTAAGATTGAGTCTCAAAAAGGACAAGATAATAGCAAGAATGTTGTTGACTAAGGCACAAATGGTTTGATTTAAAGGCTAGAATAGCTAGAGATTATGACCATTGCGACACAAAGTATGACAAGCATTAAGACGAGGACCAAAATTACTTATGAGATGAGACTAGTCAAGGTATAAGACACAAGCCTTCGGCTAAGCGAAGTGTCATTGTCTTAGGGCTGTTTACAAATAGAGAGCGATAAACGGATGTAGAAAAAGATAACGTGTAGGCTGCAGATAGCTAGAACAGACTCAAATTGTTAATGCTGATATCAAGTCTTGTTCAAAGAAGTTTTTCGAGCTGCACGAAGATGTTTTACTGGCCGTGCGAAGATGTTTCTATCTCACGCAAAGATTAGTAACAATTTTTAATTTTGCATGAGAATGTTTATCGGTTCGCACGAAGATGCACAACAAAAATTTAATTTTGCGTGAGGACAAAATGGCTTCGCACGAGAGCCAGTTGATTTCACGTGAGACCCAAATGATTTCGCATGAAAGGATAGAACAGTTTCACAACAATGACTGATTTTGACAAAAATTTTGATCGTTCCAAGAACCAGGCAGATAAACAGGCATGTAGAACAACAAGCAAGTGATTTCAAGCACGTCTAAAAAAAATGAGCAAGGGCAAAAGCAACCTTGCACATGAACAATCAAGTGACTTAGTTTGTGCTAATCCCTAATAGAGCTATTTGTGTACATTTTCAAAAGGTTTTGCAATCACACATACATCTCTAGAAAAAAAAAGTTGGCTTCTCTAAGGTATTTTGTAATGGTTTGACTCTGCAACTTTTATGACTCACAGGGGTGACCTCCAATCCCGGTGCACCAAGGTTTTGACACAGTCCAAGAACTTAATCTTCAAGAGCTGCTAGGGAGATCTGACAACCCACAATGAACCACACCCGTGGAGATTTCTTCCACAAGGACATTTATATAGTGGTTGTCACTACCATGGCAAAAATGGCTATTACTGCTTGAGGTTCCGTCATCACATTTTTCCCTGTAGAGGGATTGTCTACTACGGTTCACCCTCTCTAAAGGTGACTGACTCACAATAGTATACCACAAGGGGACTTAGCTTCTAGATTCAAAGTTTTGACACCTTTTCACCTTTAGCCCAATCAAAATAGATAGATTAATCCGACATGCTAAACTAATATTATCTCTTAAAGATCTATGATATCATCTCTCTGTGATCTATAAACCTCTCCGGAGAAAGGATGCCTTAATAAACAAGTTAAAGATTCATCTATCTACAAGATGCTCAAAGTATCCTTCCCACCTACAAGGAATCCATCTTAGAGAGGAGTTTCACTAGGAACCCACTCCCTCAAGATCCACGAATAGTATTCATGGGGGATTAATTACTATGTGTGTACAAATGTTAATTTCTGAAAGCAAATCTATCCAAAAGCAATCAAAGAGCACAAGGTGGTACACTTAATGCTTTAACTAATGCAAGGTGAGTCCAAAGATATGGAACATTTAACCCCTCACACAAGCCAAAACGAGTCCACAACTCAGAAATTAGTGAGTTCTAGAAAGCACAAAAGGGTTGCCTAGTGGAGCATTTAACGCTTATGTCCTGCAAACCCCTCCCCTTTAATGTGGTGCTGATCTTGCAACCACAGGGTGGAACGAGGGGTTGACGGATTAGCGAGTCCAATAACCTGAAATAGCTATCTAGATCTAACCAAGTTCCTAAGCCTGCTAAATGAATACTAATAGAGATCACACCCTAGTATCAATTTATGCATGTGTTGTAAAATGAAAATACGGAAGGAAACACACACAAGCTCAACCCGAGAGATGTTTGTTTTAGATCCAAATGAAGTGTTGTCAGCTGAGGAAGGTTACCTGATGATCCTCACAATGCACTTAGTAGATTTTACCTATTTTTAGTGACTTTATCATGCTTTTTCCATTGTCTTGCAAACTGCTGTTATGCTATTCCAAAAAAATCAAAAAACATAGAAACACTAGAAACCACAAATAGTCAGTAGAAAAACCAAAAAACACGCAAATCAATGCAAAAATTACCTCTGCCAGCAGAGTTTTGTGCAAAATTACTGACAATTCACGCGAAGAAGTTTTACGGCCCCGTGAAATTAAATTCAGCACACAGAAAATTATATTCGGCTCGTGCGAAGAAATAGGTCTTGTGCGCCAAAGTACTTTCTCGCGCGATGCAGAAAGAATCTTCGCGCAAAGATTCTGGATCCTCGCATGAAAATGAACAATCTCACGCGAAGATTCCCGAATCTATATGGAATAGTATGGACAAAGAACAAAAAAAATAATTTTAAATATAGAAAGAGGCCAGAAAAACTGATTTTTGAGCCCCACGATGGGCACCAGAAATGTATGCGTGAATATGTGGCCTCTGCTAACACACACACTTCAACACGGTCATTGTATGCGGATTCATCCCAGAATGAACATTGGATTGTTCATCCAAAAATCAGCTTGCAAAGTGACCTGTTGCCTTCTATCTAGAGGGAATTGCTTATCAGATATCTTCAGATCCAAGGTGTTTAAGCAACCAAACCCTCTAAGAACGAAGGATTTGACAATGAAATTAAGCTAAGAATGAGTATGCAGATTAATCTAGAATGAAAGATGCAATGTAATCTAAGAATAAATAAAACAAACTAGATTAAGCATATGCATGATTAAACTAAAATGAGATTAAACTAAGAATGAGAATGTATGCAAGAAATGTAAGTAAATGTGAGCATGAATTTCAGCAGCGATTCAATGCAAATTCTCCAAATTCATCCTCTCAAAATGAAGAGATGAGGGTCTCTTAAATAGACTTTTCTAGAATCCATCAACGGTTGAGATCGATTCGAATCAAGGGTCAAGATTGAAGATGAGGTTCAGTCATAAAGGGAGATTCCCAAATTAAAGGGAGTTAACATATTTAATTTGAGTAAAATAAGGAGTTAACTGTTTTAATTTGAGTAGAAAAAGGAGTTAACTAATTTAACTCATTTTTTATCAATAGTGAACTAGAAATTTCCCTTTTTGAACTGAAGAGAGATTTTGTTGAGATATTTAATTTAATAAAATGAGATATGCTCTCATAATTACTTTTTCTATTTAATTAAATAATCTTTAATTAATTAGAGACACTTTTCTTATTTAATTAAATAACTTCATTTAATTAATTAGGAATGTCTTCCTATTTAATTAAATAACTTTGTTTAATTAATTAGAAGTAAGTACTCCATTTAATTAATTAATTTCATTTAATTAATTAGAAATACCTTTCCCATTTAATTAAATAATTAAATTTAATTAATCAAGATAGGCCTATTTATTAAATTAAATAAATTTAATTTCATAATACATTAGCATTAGGATAAAATTTAATTTAATTAAAGTATAAATACTTAATAATTAAATTATAATTAAATCGAGTAGGTTTAATGCGACTAATATAAGCACGTATTATAGGAATTAAATAAGAAATATGATGAATGCAGATTAGGGTTTTTTGCATCTGACAATTAAGTCAAGTAGCGAATAGCAGAATGAGAATTGCCTATTAGAATAGGACTTAGAAATTATCAGAAATAGACCAGAATTGGTATAATGACAATGAGCCAATTTTGGGGTATTACAGTAACTGGTATCTTTTACTTGGTGATCCCTTTGCATCTTGAATGCTGATATGGATCTTTTGTCTTGTCAACTGGAACTTATTTAGATGTCTTCTTTGGTAGCCTAGTTCTAGTTTTCTTTTGAGAAATCAAGTGGAAATGGTGGAGTCACCCAATTCTTGATTGACTTGGTCATCATTATGTAGACTTGCATTCTTGGTAGACTTTGGAACCCATTGTTGTCTCATTTATTTTCTAATGTTATCAACTTTTGCCTTCTTTTCATCTTTTGTTCTTCCAGTATTCATACAGTTCTTGGCAAGGTGACCAAGTTATGTATAGATAAAACATCTTTTGGTAGTTTCTCTTTTCCTCATGTGATTCTTTACACAATTCATTCCAATGTGTCCAAATTCTCCATAGTAATGACATTTGTACTAGGTGTTGTAGTCCCAACCAAATATAGCTTTCACAATTTATTCTGTTGGATTCAATATCTTGGTTTTGCATTGTGATGATTTGTTTCTATGCTTCTTACAGTTGTGACATTTCCCTTCAAATCTTGGTTTCTCTTTGCATTCAATTGCTCTATGACCATGCTAATTACAATTATAGCATTGTCCATTGAATTTTTCTTTTCCATTGTTCCATGATTTGTTTGAAGTACATGATCTATCTTATCACAGTGACTGCAAGTAGGTTTTTGGTTCCTTTGAGCTCCTTTCTTGGATGATTCTCCTTCTTTTATATATCTAATTCCTTCTTTTCCATTTTGTCTGAAGTGACTTTGTTCATTCAATTGATTCATGTCTACTTGGGATTTCAACATGCTTTCATTGGTTTGCCTTTCAATGTTTAGATCATTCTACAATCTTTCATTCTCTGATTTTAGGGTCATGATTTCTTCATTTGCATTGGTGAGTTGATCAATGAAGTCTTCTTGTTGAAGGAATAGGTGCTAAATTTAATTGTTCTTTCCTTCTAACTCTTCTCTTATCTTGTTTTTCTCTTCCATGACTTCACACAATCTCATTGACCAAATTTCTTGCTTCTTCTTGAAGAGTACTATTCTTTTCCAATAGTTCTTTGATTGCTTCATTATTTTTATCTGAATTTTTTAGATAGATGTTTTCAATTATTTCTTCAATGTAGAGTGAATCATTCATCTATATTGCAATATCTTTTCTTTTTTTTCAGGGATTAGGAGAGTTACTCTTTTTCTTTCTTGAGTTGTTCAATGGTCAATTCCAAATCTAGCTTCTCATTGTCAATAGCTTTGTCAAGTCTAAATAGCTTCATTGCCTTTGATCTTTGGTCAAATTGTTAAACTTTTCACTGAGAACCACAATGCTCTGATACCAATTGTTAAAAATATTATGACAAGCTAAGTTACTAAGAGTGGAGGGGTGAATCAGTAACTTCTAAAACTTTTATCCCAATTAGCAATTAATCCTTTATATGAATTCTGATCTAACTTCATGCATGATAAACTGGAAAATGTGAAAGCATACACAACACTTTAACTCAAGACTTGGTGACCCAAAAACCTTCCAAATAGAAAGTAAAACTGGGGTGGGGATGATACCCACCAGCTTTAGTTTGACAGTATAAATTTGGCATGTTAAGGCTTACAATGATCACTTTTAATGATCTACTCTGTCAAGAGTAATAAGGATCGCTACGCCCACCTTGCAAAAGGATTTACAAACATATAATGAAGTATGCACTTGGTAAAGAGATTTATACAAGATTGTTAGGTATACCTTGTTAAAGGATTTGACTGATCCACCTATTAGGATGAAATAGTAGCTAATCTCTAATCTGCAACTTGGTTTGTTGGAAGAGATTCCTTTGAGTTTTCAAATCACCTTGTTGTGATAGATGAATCTTTCCTACTCACTATACTATTGTAGCCTTTGTAATTCGATCTTCTACTCTTCTATGATGATTACATTACTTCCTTACATACATTTGGATGTGATACAATACATTAGATATATATCAATCCAATTACATAATTACAAAGTCAGCCATAATACAAGTTTATACAAATATTACAAAGTCAGTGAAAGTGTAGAAAATCGAGCTCTAAAGAATGACTCGATGAGGTTTTGATACTTGGCATCCACTATCAATGCTTGACATCATCATGCACTCGATAGACATAGAAGCTCGATCCATACTAATCTCTTCCAAGTTGCACTAGTGACTCGATGAATACTATGAAACTTGACATATAAACTGAATCACTTGATTCACACTACATAGCTCTATAAACACTATCACCTTGAGCTTGGTATAAATTGATTCTCTTGGTTTATACTATGTAGCTCAATTAACACTAGACTTACATCACATCAATTGTAAACTTGGTAAACACTACAAAATTTGGTTTGCACTGATAAACTCATCATACACTAAAATGCTCATTTTACACTATTGATCTTCAACTCTGTAGTAACTACTCAGTTCAAACTAAAATCTATCCATAGGACTTGGTAGCAACTATAGGACTTAGTAGCAACTAAAATACTTGGTTAACACTATTAACTATACAATATGCTTGGTATGAACTCACAATCTGAATAAGTATATGTCACTAATAAAAAACATGACTGGAATGTCAACAATTACATCCCACATCAAAAATACATTTCAGACATTCTTCATTGTGTGATAGAAAAAACTTTAACATACTATCTCCTAACTATTTTCTATTCCTCGATACTTAGCTCCGATAAAAGACCCCAAATTTAACAACTAACATAAAGCCCAAACTACCTAAGATTTTTTTATTTATTAAAACCTACACAAACAATAATATCCTTTATTTCTATGATGTTCAACACTTTTATGATCTTTCTTCAACTTGGCAGTAAAACACTTGCTCACATGATTCTGATAAACACTTCATTGAACTCTTTTTTCTTTCTCCAAAATACTCAGAGATTTATTTGATGCTGCTCAATAAAAAATAACCTGTAGCCAAATGTGAATCATAGACACTCTGATATGGTTATATATCAAAGCAAGAAACCATATCACAACCCTTGAATCAAAATATTCTCTGATACCATGAAGGAAAATGGAATTGATAATAATAACACCATAAGTAAATAAAAGAAAGATTTGCTACAACATAAGTTAATAGAGAAGAAGATCTACTACAATAGAGGATAGGAAAAAGAATAAGAATTATTCATTTCTCAATTAATCATTTGGGTACAAGGTCTTTGCTTATATAGATTTTGAGCTAACTATGAAATAATTGAATGTTAAGCTAATTCCTCCAAGTGTACGGTTGGGGAGAGAGTCTATATTATTTGTACAACATCAGTCAACTTATACTCAACTACTAGCTAGAGAATAGCAAATGTGAGTCAACTACTTAACAAAATAGTAGTTCTATTGTAACAAATTAGTGACGTGGATATTAGATATTCCAACACCCTTAATTTCTACCACTACAAAATTTGTATATGGGAGAAATTATTACAATAAAATAATTCAAATACGATAGGTCTTGGAATTGAACTTTGTTAGGTACACATTTAGAACATAAAAAATTTGGTTCCTCTTCTCACTATCATTTTGTTCCTTGTGTCATTATAATGTGGATTTTTAACCAATTGACCCATAACCATTTGGGATTTTCCCCAACTAATGTGATTGATTTTCTTTTGGGTTTCTCACCCAGACAAGTAGTTTTCGCTTACCAAACACCCTTCAAAAAACTTTTAGGTTTTGCACCCAAACAAGTCATTTTGACTTACCACAAACCCTTCAAAAATTTTGGGTCTTTCACCTAAACAAATGGTTTTGGCTTACCACAAACCCTTCAAGAACTTGAAATAAATATCATTTCAATGATGGAAAAAATCTCTAAGCTTTTATGAAATCTCACTTTTCATAGATGTCCTACTATGCAATGATCCAATTTTCTCAAACCATTTGTAGCGCTTCTTGAGGGTCCACACTTTAATAGATTCTAATTCTTTCTCACACTAGAACATTTGTATTTAAACAAACCTTTGATCATACTTGCGATCTTCTACGAACTTTTTCCATAGCTCCATCCAAAGTCCATTTTGAAGAAATTCTCCTTAGATGTAGTGTTTCTCCAATTTGATCTTTGTGAGTCATCCTGATGGGTTAAACCTTGATGATCTTTCTTTGTGAGTGATCATGATTGGGACCATGAGTGGTCTATACCCTTGGGGTGATTAGATTTATGTTATTATATCAGTTTCTTTGATTATGCTTATAGTTGATTTATAATATTATTATGTATTAGATGGTTTCACTAGAGGTTTGTGTCAGTGGTTACTAGGATTGATGTGGTATCACGAGGTTGTTCTATAATTACCATGAGATGTGTGCAAAGATTACACTGTGTATTATTATCCTGCTACACAGTACTAGGTTCCTATAGCAGTGGTTAGTCATGTATTTTCCATGTTCACTGATGTGTTTTAAGTTCCTTTTTATGTTGTTTAACAACCATTATTAAATGCTTAAATAATTAGAAATGAATTTTCTATGTTGGATTCATTGGTTATGTGCTTCAGATATTTACCTTGTTCATTTTGGTAATCTATGCAAAATGGACTATTTAAATAGATGATTTTAATGTGATTAAATAAATGGTTATTTAATGTGATTTGATGCTTTTATTGCTTTAGCTATATTATTATATGCAATTGCACTTGATCGTGTTGTTCAATGTGCAATATTTATATCCTTGACAATGGCACATAGAGTTATTAATTAAATTGTTCTTACCTAGCCAAAGTCATCCCTATAGGGTCAACATATCCTATGTAATTGATTAATTAAACCTTCTGGTGATTTGATAAATTTGGACTTGTTTCCATTGTGTGCTTAGACCAGTGAGTGTATCTGTGCATTTAGAGATTATCAATTATTGCAAAATTTATTTTAGAATATTGTGATTTATTGGTTAAAGGGAATTTTGGTATTTATCTTATTTAATTTAATTCATGGCAGCTTCACTGCAGTTGAATTTCAATTACTTGGAATAGCCTGTTTTCATTTCGATTGATTAAGGGTTTAACTAGGTGACCTAGTTAACTACCCTAATCCTTTATTCACTCAAAAAATGAATATATATCCAAAAAGGAATTTCATTCCTCACTTCTCACTTTTGGAAATAGAAATTTGAGAGCAAATTTCCAATTCCTCTTTTGTAGGATTGTGTTTATTTTCATTGTAGGACCTATGGGCATGGGATCATCACAAGATTGGTCTCATTGGATCTAGCTTGGGGAGACCATGGATTGTCATGATTTTTGACAATTTCTAAGAGGTTTTTATTTTACTATTTAGATTTCTATATTTTCCCTTTTGGTTGTCAGGTAGGGCTCTCTTGTTTAACTATTTTAGCTCTATTTCTACTTTTTGTTTTGGTAGCCATTTTTTTGGAGGTTGAGAAATAGTGTTCCCCTCCATTTCTAAGGGCTAACTCTACCCGGTTGGGGGGTATGACCATTTTCCTCTTTTTGGGATGTGTGTTTGGGGTTTTACACCATTATACTAATTGTTTTTTAATACGAGGTTCAAATCCATTTTTTATTGGATTTATGTGGTACATTTACTCAAGGGTAGAATGGGTTTAATTTTCGCTGATTTTCATCAATGTTGGGTTCTTGAGGTTTTTGCCTCCATTTGTGTGTCACCCGATTTTCTTGGGTTTTCTTGGAATAGTGTTGGTTGTGGATTTAAATCATCCATAGGATTTTTATTTGACCACTATTGTATCTTTATGTTTACATTGGAATTCATGCCAAATCCATACTCCCAATTATGTGTTCAATTGAGTGATTTGTACTTGGTGTTATTATTTCTAATCGAACCCTTGTTATTTCATGGACGCTAGGATTCATGTAGAAAGATTTAGGTCAATTGAGTGAGTTCATGATGTTCAATGTTTTATTGCATCATTGGGATTCATGTAAAATTTGTACTCCCAAATTTAGGCTAGTTGAGTGAGTTCATGATGTTCAGTGTTTTGTTGCATCATTGGGATTCATGTAAAATCTATACTCCTAGATTTAGACCAGTGGAGTGAGTGGTGATGTTTGGTTTTGTTACATCATTGGGATTTGTGTAGAATCTAGGCTACCTGATATAGGTCGGTTGACTAATTTTGTTATACTTGGTATTTTGATTGTGTTCTCATCATGTCCTTGTTATTTATGATCATCATGTAGTTGGTGTACCCACACACGAGCACATACATGTACATTTGTCAATTCTTACGAGACCTGAACTCTTGGGTGATTCTAATAGAATTATGCTCATTGGGGTAGGGTTAGGAATATGCATTGCCTATAGGTACTCATCATGTGATAAGCATGGGTATGTAAGGTAGACAATGGAGGGTCTTCTCTCATAACCTTGGTGTCCTTTTCCCAGTGGGTTGACATGAAGAATTTTCTAAACAAGTTATAACTAAAGAAATATTTTAAGTAATAAAAATAAGATAATTAAAATGTGATATCTTGTATAGCTTATCCAAGGGCAAGTGTCTTGTGGTTTGATTCCAAGGACACTCAGTGATGGCCTCCAAGGGAGTACCTTGAGAGTAATTCCACACTAAGTTTAGCTTGGGAGTAGCAAGCATATTTCTCTCCACTATTGTCCCTACATAGTTGACCCATAGAGTGTCTGGCCAACACCTATTGTAATTGCATTGTCTCATGATCTTGGTTTTAGTCCTATTTACTATCTAGTGTGAGTGTTAGTCATGGACATTTTTTTTATGTGTTTGTGGTTGGATCATTATCTCCATCAACACAGTGGGAGTGGGGCTACAAGTTCCACATGGTTGGGAGGCATAGCTACCTATACCATTGCTAGGGACTGGTTTACAACGATGGTCTACTTCTAGTTGATACCAATGTTTGATGTTTCACTTGGTATATTTGGGTTTCCAAAGTATGTTTCCTTGCGATTTATGCTTTTATTGGAATGCTTGGATATCACATTTAAATGATATTAGTTTAAATATTTGAAACATTCCTCTATTATGATGTTATAGCATATCTTTAGATGATGTGATTCACTACTAGTTGGAGTATCTATGGTTTGATGGATTAGCATGTTAGATCTTATTGTTCTTATGATGTTACTTATATTGTAGTAGTAACACCCTCATAAGATAGCTCTGACTATTTGGTTGGAAATTTGGGATGTTATGCTTTAAGGATGGCTAGGGCCCTTGAGGTCTCATGATGCTATTACAATTGGGAGAACCAAGCATGAGTTTTAGTTGTGTTGGTACTTAGACCTTTATGGTTTCCTTCATATGATGTTTGGTTTATGAACCATGTATGTAAATTGTGATGTTGCTTTCTGCATGTTATTCCATATATTGTTAAGTATTAGATGGATAGATATTTTTCCTTCCTATTGCATGGTGTCTTGTATTTCATGCATTGAAGTGTCCAAGGCTTGATTTTGTTGATCTAGTACTCCCTAGTGTGGAATTTTTTACCCTTTGGTCTTCAGGACTTAGCATTTTGACTTTTGGTTTTGAGCCTGAGTGATAGTGTGTCAACATGGTACGATACTTTAAAAGTATCATCTGGCTTGGGAAAAATTATCACGTGACACATTATTGTGTCGCCCTGATCTCTAAAAACTATCGCACGATATTGGAAGAGTATTGCCTAGTTTATTAGATACTATCACGTGACACCAATGAAATATTCCCTCACCTTAGAAGATAGTATCATGCTGCTTAGGAGAAATTATCATCTTAGGTTTTTGTATGGACCTACTAAGGTGCACAACTTCCTAGTTCAAAGGAGATTTTCTATGGGGTTTAAAATATATCATTTAAGTATAAATTGATGTATATTTAATTCCTAAATATATTATAATATATGAAATGATTAATTTGAGATAGGTTCCAGACCTCTCTAACTTAACATAAAGATTCTAGGAAATTTTAGGGCTTTAGAAATTCAGACCTAGCCAAATTTCAAGGCTTCAAGATTTCAGACTTAGCAAAATTTCAAGAGTCAACATTTATTTTTCAGCATGGTGTCTAGAAGATGAGTGGTTGTAACTTTGAGCCCTTGTCTTGTGCATGACCATTGTTGGTCTCTACTAGTAATTCTTCATTACGATATGATTATTAGAAATGGACTTGTATGTCTAACCATGCTCAAGATTTTTACTTTGTAATTGAAAGAGAACATCCCATTAGTATATTCTCATTATTCGTGTGATCTTTGATTTAGGAGTTGCAGTTTACATCTTAGAGATCTTTGGAAGTAGTTGTAAGACTTATGTTGGTGTAGGTGAACATGTGAGGTTAGCCACATTCCATATTCTTATCACTTTATTTTGATGTTGGGTAAACCAACAATAGTGGGTTACACTTTTTCAAAGGAATGAATTCCTCTGAAATCATGCAACTACAAAATTTCAATTTAGTAGTTTCGATAGAAAGCTTTTATAAAGTTTTAATAGAAACTATTTAGTTTCTATTGAAACTAAAAAGAATACTACTTTCTATCAAAAGTATTAGTTTCCATGTACTTTCGATTAGAACTCCATTGGTAGTTTTGATCAAAACTATAAATGTAGTTCCGATCGAAAGTACAAAGCCTATTGGGGTTTGTTAACCCTGGCCTTGGGTTTACTAGTTTCGATTCAATTAAGAAAATGGAAATGTAAAGAATTTCCTATGAACCCAAAAGTCATTTTTGACCTAGTGGGGCTAAAAACAAAGAGTTTTGATCGGAAGCGCAGTGCAAATGAGGGCATCCAAAATTATCAAACATCGAAAAAGGTATGATTTTCCCCCTTGTTTACCCTTTAAATGATTTTAGTTTCATTTTATACATTTTTTGTTTCATTTTATGTGTTTATTGTTTCATTTATATATTTTTTGTATCGGTATGTATATATATAGTGTATATATATATATATATTATGTATGTATATATGCATATCACATACATGTATGTATGTATATATATCATTTATATATATACATACATATATACCATTTTTATACATGATATATGTATATTTATATGCATATATATATGTTATATACATATCATGTACATGTTTATATGCATATGTATATATATGCATCTAGATATTTATATATGTAAATATACACATAGATATGAATAGATGTATATATACATGCATGCACGTGTATATACATATACATACATTTATATGTACATATGCATATATACATGTACATATTGTGGATATACATGTATATTTATATTTTTAATGTACACACATGAGCTTGTAATATATTAAAATGTAAATTCATGTGTGTGTGTGTTTCTTTGTTTAAATCTTCAGCTTACCCCTAATAATAATTTCAATGAACTAACTCTAACATTAACTTTCCAATGGATTAGGTCATGATATGAACCCTAATATAAACTTCACCTCAAGATCCTCACCCTAGAATCGTAAGTCTAGTTAATTCTTGACTAAAACCTAATCTAAAAAATAAATATAACCACAATCCTAACCTTAAATGCCATGTAACAAAATGCTAACCTTTATCTAAATTTAATCCTAATCTTAACTCTAAATATTATATATTTACCCTAGAATCGACCTTGACTCTAACCATAACCATAAAATCTAAATTGTAGTTCCATAATCCTAAAAGTATTTAATCTTAATCATGTAGGATATACCATAACCATGTAATTATATAAATATTTAGATCTAACTTTAGTATGACCCTAAACATAAGCCTTTAAACCTAGAAAGTTATATCATTTTAACCCTTGTTATTCCCAAACCTAACCACATGATGTGAAGAAGACTAACTATAAATTTTTACAACATGATCCTCATTTATTAACCCTAAAAGACCCTAATACGAATCCTAACTAAAATATTTAATCTAGATATATACTAACCTTAAACATTTAATCTTAAAGATCCCTGAACATTATATTAAAACCTTATAATATTGATCATGTTTCTAATGATAGAGCTTTGAATCCTAACCGTGTAACTATAAATATAACATAAACCTTAATCCCAATACTAAACCCTAACCCTAATTATATTAACTTGTACTCAACATTTAACACTAAATCCTAAACCTAATAATAATTCCACTCATAATGATTTAACGTAAGTTTCACACTGATATCAAACAAGTTAATGATCCAACTATATAAACACAATTATAACACTAACCCTAACTCTACAACCATAATAGCTTACTCAACATAGAACACCATATCTGAATGCACACTTCTAATCCTAACATAATGAAAATTTACCATAATTAAACCCTAATAATGACCATAAACTCATTCTTAATACTAAACCCTAACCCTAAAATTAACCCTAGAACCATAAGATAAACCATAATCATGATATAACATTAAGCTTGAATGCGAACCCGAACCAAATTAATTTATGCACGATGAAGCACGTGCAACAAGAAAAATACATACATACTACTAATTTTATAACTCTAAACCTAACTATAACCCTAATAATAATTCTTAAGCAACCCTAATGTTTTAAATTTATGCATAACCCTAAAATTAACTCTAAACCTAACACTCGCTCTAACTCTACCCATAGTCCTGCTTATTTCCCTAGTAAGCTTAGCCATGATTGTGACAATATACCTATTAAATTATATAGTTCAAATCTAGTTCTATATTTAAAACAATTTTATGAAGTTGTCACACACACACAATCTACAGATGTACACATGTTATTTTTGTTTCATGCTTACGAAATTCTATATGTACATGTTCATAACATATGTTCACTTCATGTTTTTAAACATGTATTATTTAATTTCATGTTTACAAAATTCTAGTTTCTTAAATGTCATCAAGTACAATAAATTTCAATTTTATTAAATGCCATATTTTAATTTAGGATGTACAAAGAATGCATGTAGTACTGTAAATGTTATGTTCATTTCATGTTTACACTTATTATATGTTTAATTTCATGTTTATGAATTTCTAGTTTTTTAAATGTCATTGTACTTGATAAATTTCAAGTTTATTAAAAATGTCATATTTAAATTCAAATTTCAGGTTTACACATTATATACATGTGCATTCTACATACATTGACATTTACATGGAAAATCATCATCATCCTATCCCCACCCCCCCAACAATGACATATTCTTGCAAATCAACAACCTATCCCAATCAACATGCTCTATGACTGCATTAACCAAGGGGTTCAAAGACTTCATCAATCCTTGGCTAGTGGCACATACTCTAGTGTGTATAGTAGTACATGTTAGAGCATCTTATGGAGCCTCACATTTACTAGAGATGAGATTTGTGGCACCACTCCATATTCTGCATATACTATATAGCTTGTCCTTGACAGTAAGAGACAAGAGGTCTCTTTCGGTCTTTCATTGTGGTAGGTAGAGGGCTTATTGTCCAAAGAGACACTGAAGAGGGACCATTTCCCTCATTATGTTCCACTAAAGTATGTGAATGGGTATTGTCCTCTTAAGTGTACAGATCCACAAATGGTTGCACTTATATACTCACACTTCCTTGTTGCTCATTGTCGTTATCCCAATAATGACCAAATTCCCCTCTATTTTGCATGACATCTTGATGCTAAGGTTCACTTACAAGGGATGGTGAACTACACTAATTTACCATCTCCTTTGGGACAAGTGCATGGTAGACTAGAGTATAAGTAGCTAGGTTGTCCACCACTAACATATAGGTTGATTGTTAGAGAGAAGGCACCTACTATTTCCCCTATATTAGGTCTGTTAGATGATGAGGCCATGCATAGCACCCAGTTGTAGGGGGTGACTCAGGGAATTGGAGAGATTTTTCAAGCTATCATACCTATTTCAAGTGATAAGGTTGGCCAGTATTTGATGACTCGTTAGCATTCCAGATCATTATCTAATGCTTCATCTTCAGGACACTTGTACAATGCAATAGGCATCCATTCGCTAACTATCTTAGAGGATATCACTTTAGTGTTGACACGAGATACTATGGCTAGTCTTTCTAGGGATCTATTAGATTCATATTAGAGCATCTTGGTATACCCATATCAGATGTTGGACATCGTGTCCATGGTAGTATTGGGACACATCCTCAGCCACATTCCTATCATGGATCAAGTAGTGGTCATGGTGGTAGTGATCATGTTGGTAGTACACATCATGATCCACCTACTAACCACTCTTTTGTTGTAGAGGGACATATCCATAATAGTAAAAACCCTTCAGCCAGTGTAAGGCATTGTTAGAGTTCAAATGTGGGCTTTGATGTTGTTGACTTCAGCTTGTCAACCACAGGATGAATGGACTTGTTGACACATGATGATTCTACTTTTATGCCATCTCATCTAGCTAGTCCACTTGGCTCATCATTATTAGGACACATGTAAACCACCAGTCATGCTAACATAGATGCAGAGATGGAGCTAGAGGAGGCCCAATAAAATTTGGATATATTGTTGGACATGATCGATGCTAGGCAGTCTAAGTATTATCAGATGCCAACATCTACACAAGAAAATCTATATTTTTTTACATTCATGTTAAAATTTCAATTGTTTGTTCTGCTAATAGTTTATGTGCGTATTACATATCATGCCTTTGTAATTAAATACATGATTTAAATTGATTTGTTGTGCAAATGTATGTGTGTGTTGTAGGGTGGCATTCCTCTTTTTACTCC
Organism: Cupressus sempervirens; assembly: GCA_028749045.1. NCBI lineage: Eukaryota > Viridiplantae > Streptophyta > Pinopsida > Cupressales > Cupressaceae > Cupressus > Cupressus sempervirens. Next base: position 110,638,369 of record CM053793.1, read on the forward strand.
ATCTTTGATGCAGTATTGTGTACATCGTTGAGACTCATTTGATGATGTCAGTAGTGGATAGGTGAGTTTTAATTTTTTTGAATTAGACACATGTGAGTTTTAAATGTAATATATAAATTACATGTAATTTGTAAATTTAAAAGAGATTTAATTAAATGTGAAATTATGTACATTGATTTCACTTTCTCTTGAATATATATATATATATATATATATATATATATATATAGGTAGGATCCTAATAGTTAGTCTTCAGACCACACTATGAGGAGACATCATGATGATAGTTATGCACTTGACAATATTTAGTTTTTATATAGTATAAAATACTTGATCTAGACTTTCATCCATATTATACATGTTTTTTTAATTTGATCTAGACTTTCATCCAGATTAAACATGTTTGATGATTGACATACATACATATATTCTCCAGACATTTCTTTTACATGTTAGATTATGTTGGATTATGTTCTATTATGTTGGATTATGTTAGATTATGTTAGATTATGTTAGACTATTTTCTTTTACATGTTAGATTATGTTGGATAATATTCTATTATGTTGGAAATTATCTTAGATTATGTTGGATTATGCTAGATTATGTTAGATTATGTTCTAGACTATGTTCTTTTACATGTTAGATAATGTTGGATAATGTTCTATTATGTTGGAAATTATGTTAGATTAAATGTTAGATTATGTTGGTTTATGAAATTGATGTATACATACGAAATTGGTTAGGGTTAGATTAGGTAATTAACTTTACATGATTCCTAATTAGTTATATAGTTCCTAATTCCTAATAATACAAGTAATATTTAGATATGATTAAAGTCTAGTCCTAATTTTGTCCCCTTAAGAAACAAGTCCTAATTTCAACCCCTTAAGACAAGTGTTCAAATTTCTTCCCCTCAAGGCACATGTCCTAATTAGTTGCATACAAGTTACTAATTTCTATAACTATTTACAAATCAAAATTTAAGCTTCACAACTTAAATGAATGAGTAAAAGTAATATATAATTAGTTACATGTCCTAGTCTCATCCCCTTAAGAAAAGTATTCGAATTTCTTCCCCTCAAGGCACATATCCTAATTAGTTGTATACAAGTTCCTAATTTCTATAATTAGTTACAAATCACAATTTAAAATTCACAAGTTAAATGAAAGAGTAAAAGTAATATATAATTAATTCAACGAAATTTCAAATTGAAAATGATCAAGTTACACCAAATTTCAAAATTTTGAACCAAATTTCATATTTCAAATAGTTCAACCAAATTTCAAAATGTTTAAGTTGTTTCAAATCACAAGTTGTCTCTATCTTGTATCAAGCGGGTCAGCTCATTGTTGGATAATATTTAATATTTTCCCATGATCATCAATATTGAGCCTCCACTTACATATTCCAGGTCCTCTGACTAGATGAAGAGTTAGACCAGTGGCAATAACATGATTACTATACTAATATACCTTATTGTTAGATCAATAATCAGTTAAATGAATCCCATTTTTATAAGTACTATATTTTGCTTCAAATATGTTCCCTGTACAACAACATAACCTATATACAGGCCAATCCAATAAGTCAACAAATTTGAATTCATAAAAATATAGATGTACATAAACATGCATGATTCAACTATATACTAACCTATGAGAAACATAATCCCATCACTTATTTCAGTCTTTGTTAGCTTATCTCTTTGTATGGTGCAACACAATAAATAATAACTAACACCTTCTACATTTTTAGATTCTACCATGACAGCAAAAACATTGCCTACACAAAGTAAATGTATATAAATTTCATGTGCCATGTACATGAGTATATATATTAATTTTTTTTTATTAAATTATGAAACAAATACACTTTTATGTATATACATACATACCAACTTTGATCAATCCTTAAATATGGTCATAATCACTAGAAATCAATGGAATATCATCATAGTTTTCATCCTCAAACTCATTTGTATTGATAACATCTAGTGGCACCAAAGTCCATTCACCCACATATCTACGTTCTTGATTAATGCAACCATAATAGTTTTGAACAATGCAATCACAACAAAAACATGAGTATTCTCTTCTATACAATGACCACACGTTACTATTTTTACTTGTAATTGAATGCAAAGATCATCTCTTCTCTACCCTCTTGCATGGATGAATTGATCTTATATTGACACCTAAATGTAAGGTTCGTACATACATATAAAAAATGAGTTTTAAACATGTGTGTACCATAATTTAGTTATCACAAAACATATTACATATAACATTGATTCAATTATAATATTAAAATTAATTTATACTTGATACCTCCCAAAACACTCTGAATGGTATGACTCGATCTGCTTGTAATTTTGTGTTTTCTATTTTTGTTGGCACCATAAAATATGTTTTGAACCAATCAACCACATCATGGGAATTATTAATGTGATATCCTTTATATTCCATTTGATACTTTCTTAAAGCACATTTGATACAAGCTCCTACACCATCATGCTCACCCTTTCCATGTCCATTCTCAAAAAAACTCCATATGTGTAGTATATTAAGGTATCAATGATATCTACATAATGCATAAAATGGTCTAGCTGATTTAAATTGTGCTACATATCCATTTGACCATACAAAATTTTTTTACATTTTTATGCCTTTATTTTTCAAATAATCAAAAAAGTCTTAAAACAATGTTCCACAAAATGTTATCGTGTTCTTTGTCATCACTAACATAAAAGTGATACTCTTTTTTAATGGCTCATGCTTGATCTGTACTTTCTACACCATACAAATCAATTTGTGTATGTTGATAAGACACTTGAACCATAATAGTAACCTGTTCTATATAGAAGTATTATGCTTAAAGTTGTTTTTGAGAAATGAAGGAATAATTCTTTGCAAAGTCAACAATAGATAAAATTGTCCAAAGTTTCTCTTAGTGTTTAGAACTATTATGCTTGCCACTTAGAAAAAAAAGCATGATGTATATATGGTTTAATCAATTTATGAAAATTTGACATAAATTCTCTAGCAAGTATGTAATCCTCCACATAGTCTAACCTTATTGATTATTTCCAACTTTTGTTTCTAACTTTATGTACTTATATCTCTTACATTTTACCATCCTCATCATATCAGTATCTTCATCTCTCAAAGGAAATTTGGTTAGCTTTCCACATGTTTCACAAATTCTTCTTATATGATCTATTTCACCTATTGCACAATCATTTGGTTTGTCACATAAGATTGATGTTATGAATTGACTCGGTCATTTATAAAAAGAATTTTGAGAACTAGCACTTTCTTCTATCGTCTTTCTAAACCCTTGATAGTAAAAATAAAATTCAACATGATATCAACAACATGTTTCAAAAGATCTATTTATCTTCACAAAATAGGATTTCAATCTTTCAAACATTGTTTGTCCAATCGTTGTGTCGGGATTTAAATTACAAAATGAGAGATATAATTCATGTTGTGTGACATACAACCAATATTTTACGTATTGAAGATACTCCTTGGGCCCAATACTCTACTTGGTGATATCTCTTCTATTTGGTGAAGGACGAGTACTATTAATCCAAAATTGAATGACTAAGTTCTTAACTAATTCCACAATCCTATCGGATTGAGGAACTCCACACACTAGCAACCAATTTCCTTCTAATGTAATATCATCCAAATTGTTTCTCCTTTTCAAATAATGTGATATCGTGATGCAGGGGCATCACAAGATTCAAAATGATTCATAGATTTTGGACATTACATGCATTATAAATTTTTCAAAGTAAATATGGTTGTAATTGGTTGGGGAGACATTAGTATTTTGATTTAATAAATGAGTTAGTAATATGTTTACTCTTTGCCATGAAGAACCGTTAGAGGAATTAGAGTGAGTCAATTGTTGGTTGTTAGAAATTAGTTTTGGGGAAATCTTTATTATATTTTGTCATCTGATGAAAGGAGGGAATAGTAGGGTAGAGTAGGGTAGCGTAGATGGAATGTGGAGAATAGGTCAGGGAAGAAACAATGTAATGGAAAACAAAATAATAAAGATGTGATAGAATATTCTGTCAAAATTTTTGGTTCTCCACATTTTGCACTTGTAATTCTCTATTTTGAATTCTTGTCTATTTATGTACCTATGAGTTGGATGAAACTATGGAACTATATAGTATTTGAGATATTATTGTAGATTTATGATTGATGGATTAATATTGATTTCATGTTTAATAGGAAGAGTTCCATAGTGTAGTAAATCAGGTTTTTGAATTGATGAATTTAATAGTGAAATGATGAATGACTATTTGTGATAGAGAATGTTTCCCAGTAGAGGATTTTTTGTTGTTTACATTCAAATATTGAAACAATTTCTAAAGGATTGTTAAACCAATCTTGGCAATATGGGACTATTTGGAATCGATGGTGCTTGCCGATCAAGGTATCATGTTTGAATATTATTTTGTGCTTATTCACCCTTCTACTATGCACTCTACATTAGATTGGTATTACAGCACATCAAAAGTTCTAGGAAGAAGATCTAGGATTTGGCAAGTTGAAGGTCCCTTGTTGATGCTTGGAGTAGAACTATCCTCTAAGAGTGTTCCAAGGTGGTGGTTGGATATCTAATGAACCTTAGACTAGTTTGAGAAGATGGCTTTGACAAGGAGTGAAAGAGAAATGGTTAAGACATTGAAGGAGTACTTGTATGGCGATAAAAAGTAGAGAGAAGAAAGAAAAAGAAAGAAGAAGGAAAAGGAAGCTAGGAAGCAAGAAGAAGAAATGTACAAGAATCTTATAGAAGAGTTAGATAAGAGTATTGAAAAATGGGAGAGGATAGCATTGCTTTTGGAGCAAGCAACAGATGAAGACAATGTTATTGACGAAAGTATAGATCAAGAAGTGGTACACATTCCATTGGAAGGGCACAAACAATAGATAAATGTTGGTGTAGAGAGAGAGAGTGAGAGTGAACAACAAGAGGTTGTTGTTGAACTTTTTGAGGAAAAGGTTCTTGCAAATGAAGGAGAGTTGGTGACAGGTATGGTTGAAGAAATAATTTTCTCGGATGAATGAAATGTGGATACAAATTATCAAGAAAACAAGGACATAGTACAAGAGATACTTGTTGAGGAGAAGACTATTTCTATAAAAAATGAAGTATTTAATTATCACTATGATGCTCTAGGGATATAAAAATAGGAAGACAATCAAATTATGGATCAAATTGGTACAATGAGTTGGTATTTTTATGTGTGTGATATGAGGCTGTCAAATGTATTTGTTCCAAGATACAACAAAGATACCATGAAGGGTATTCATTATAAAATTTAGAATCAACATGTTGTGGGGAGTGACATCAATTCAATTTTCTTATGGTGAAATTATTACTTCCATGCAATTGGAAAACCCGAAAGAAAACCACAACAATTCAATGGGACTTTTTCTGTCCCCGGGAGTATGATGCAAGGTCATCACAGGATTCAAAACAATTCATAGATTCCAAACATTACATGCATTATAATTTTTTCAAAGTCAAAATGGATGTAATTGGTTGGGGAGACATTAGTATTTTGATTTAATAAATGAGTTAGTAATATGTTTACTCTTCAGTCATGAAGAACTATTAGAGGAATTAGAGTGAGTCAGTTGTGGGTAGTTAGAAATTAGTTTTGGGTAAATCTTTATTATATTCTATCATCCGATGAAAGGAGGTAATAGTAGGGTAAAGTAGGGTAGCATAGATGGAATGTGGAGAATCGGTCAAGGAAGAAATAATGTAATCGAAAACAAAATAATAAGGAAGTAATAGAATCTTCTATCAAAATTTTCAGTTCTCCACATTTTGCATTTGTAATTCTCTGTTTTGAATTCTTGTCTATTTATGTACCTATGAGTTGGATGAAACCACGGAACTATATTGTATTTGAGATATTATTTTAGATTTAAGACTGATGGATTAATATTGATTTCATGTTTAATTGGAAGAGTTCCACAGTTTAGTGAATCGGGTTTTTGAATTGATGAATTTAATAGTGAAATGATGAATGGGTATTTGTGATAGAAAATGATTCCCAATAGAGGATTTGTTGTTGTTTACATTCAAATATTGAAATAGTTTCTAAAGGATTGTTATACCAGTCTTGGCAATACGAGACTATTTGGAATTGATGGTGCTTGCCAATCAAGGTATCATGTTTTAATATTATTTTATGCTTATTCACCCTTCTATTGTGTGCTTGACATCATATCATCTTTCAACTATACCCAATATGAGATGATAGCGAAGAGATCTATCTTTTTTTCCATATTTTCTTATTTAAAATAGATGTCAATATCACTCTTCATGAAATGGATTTATCTACAGATCTAGTTTTTTTTCCCAATGGAATGTAAGCCTTCCTTAACACTTTCAGCAATATCATTTTGTAGTTAGAAGTCTTCTTATTTACAATTGTAGCTATACCCAATAGTTTCAATGGCCCTTTTAATTCATCTTTAAGAAGTGAAATTGATAATAGTTGAGTTTTCTCAACTATATCAAGATTCTCACATTGTGCAATTATTTCTTTAGAGTTTTTATTCAATTTTCCTTTTGTAGTATGTGTAGGTTGACTATCATATTCTCTCAATTTTTCAACATCCATTTCAATTAAATGATCTATATTTCTATGATTATTTTTTCTCTTCAAACTTTGAGCTAGATTAACATTCTCATTTGTTGTTTGATCTTGAATTGCAAGAAAAATTAAAATAAAGACTTAAGATACAACTCCTCTAAATTAGGGTCCACATATGTGTGTGTGTGTGTGTGTGTGTGTGTGTGTGTGTGTGTGTATATATAACAAATGAACTATTAAAGATAATTTTATTTAACCTTCAGATGATCCTTCTTCAATATCCATTGCTTCATCTTCAATTTCCTCATGTCCAAAATTTTCATCATCTACTATTGTACGTGCACATTATAACAAATAAAATCAAGCTAGTTTGTAAGGGGATTTGTCTCTAAAATTAAAAATCAAAGATATAAAGTTTTCCTCTAGATGGGTAGAGATCTAGAGAGAGATTATACTTGCGAGAGATGCATGTACATACATACATGTTTGAAGTTGGTCTGATGAACCTTATCCAACCTTAGTAGGTTGTCCTATTTAATTACATCCTAAATGAATTCATAATTTAGAACACCATGATTAAAATGTACCCAAATTCTAAATTTCATAATTTTAAAACCATAATATAATAAAATATAATCCTAAATATTCATAATTCAATAAACCCTTAATATTAAATTAATAGTAAGCCTAAGTTTATATTTACCATATTCATAATTGGATAAACCCTAATCCTAGCTATATACATACAAAAAGTCTACAATATTAATGTATGCTATATGAACTAAATATGCATTGGAGAAAGTATTGCACATGCCCATACCTTGCCTTCTATAGTATCCTAGATTTTTCAATGATTTTTTTCTTCTTGTTCGTTAGTTCTTCTTCGTGAATATATACTTTCTCTTTTACCTTTATTGCCAATGTTGCAATTTTTTCTTCCAAAATTTGAAAACAGACAAGTTGCAAAATATTTCCTCCATCCCAATTGAAATGTGAATTAGCTGATTGGATTTGAAAAGAAATTCATTTATAGGACAATTTATAAAAGAAAAAAAACCCTAAGGGCCGACCTTACTTTCGATCGGAACTACATTAGGTAGTTTTTATGAAAACTACCTAATGTAGTTTTAATCAAAAGTAATGATATATATTTCATTATTGTGTTTGGTTACTTTATGTTGTGGATTTAGTAACTTATCTTTAAAAAAAAAATTTAGTGCATTTTTTATCCTTATGTTCCAAGGATCTTTGGGTGGGAAATTACATCTAGTATAAGAGCCCATGTTCAAACATTTATATCACTATCTATATGTTGCCCATATGGTTGTTGTTGTGATTGTGAGATTGTGAGTTCCTCTTTGAAAGATCGTGAGTTTTATTGCTTGGAAATCTACTTGTAATGGACTTTCTTGTCTAGTAGATGTGAATAGAGTAGTGGAAGGAGAAGGAAGTGATTCCTCCTAGTTATGTAGATGAAATTGATGTGCCTCAACATGGTTGGTTTCTTGTGTGACTCTATTGAATGGAGCCACTGATTGATGTCCATGTGTTGGCCTTGAGTGCCTCTTTTGTTTCTCCTTATGGAGTAAGCTGCATTGTTTTCCCTACTTTCTCCTATTTGCAAGTAAATAAATGAATTTTATTTGTTATTATGTGTAATTTCAATATAGTAATGAAATTTTCCTTTCATTGAGAAATGAATGTATATTGTGAATCATTGCAAAGAAGTAGATCCTTTCGATTAATGACTTAAGTCCCCAAAATGATTGCTTCTTAATCTTGAAGAAATTATACTAAAATTGATGTATATCTCAATGTTGCATTGCATGGAAAATAATTAAGGAAATTATTTTAATATGCATATACATGATGTTATTGGTGTTATATTGTTTGACATGTGTGAGTGTGTTTTCTAACATTGCTAGGATTATGTATTCCTTAGCATTGTGTGGTAATTTACTCCTTTTGTGTGACTGTTCTCAATCATCCAGGTGATATAATGTAAATTGATTGATGCCATATTTTATTTGGCTGGAGGTACTTTCCTCATATTGTCAAGCTAGCATTCGTTTCAATATTTTCCTTTCTTGGGCTACTCATCAAATTTCTCTATCACTCTCTCCATGGATATTGTCACACTTGATTTATGGTTGAAATGAGCTCTTGGTGATTTATTGAGAGGGTTGTTAATTCCCACATTTGGTCTTTTTGATTTTTTTTCACATTGACTATTCTACACAATTTCTTTTGTTGGATTGTCTTGTGTTGTGACTCTATCATGTTTATCTCAAACCCTTGGTAGTATGTACAAGGGATAATATCATAGGGAACATACTAGTGTGTCTACGATAGATGTAAAGTTTTAAATGTAATTGAATAGTTTAAATTATTATTAAATGTAATGTTATTCTTGAAATAAATTTGAAAAGATATGTACTTGTTTTATAGTAAGTGACTCTTGAGCCATTCCCTCAAAAACCTTTCAATTTCATTGTCCATTAATGCTTGTGTTATGGTTAACTAATGAAATTATGAAAGAGAATTAATATTGGTTTCAATGTGTGAATTATCTTTCATTTCATGTCTTATGTCATTCTGGACATGTCTTATCTTTGTTTATTTTAGACGTTGTGTCTGTTGCTTGTCTTGGCTACTAAGATTGTCAAATTTTGCCTATGTGTTTTATCTTGAGCAGTGAATCAATCTTTTAGGTCTTAGGATACTCTAAACTACATCATGTTTTAGGCTTGTTGAGATCTTTCTCATGTATTTTGGATGCAGTCAATTAGAATCCAAATGTGAAAGTTATGGCCTCTAGAATGAAGGATATTTTTTTGTTGATGTGGAATTTCATGTGAGTAAACATCTTTTCATGCATTTTCTCACCTAGAACATTGCATTATCTCATCTGGTTATGTGAGAACAATCACACAAAAGTGTGCTAATGCAAAATGTCACATGGGGAACCACATGCACTTTTTGACACTTTTGTGAGGTGAAATGTAGACTGGAAGTGTTTCCTTGCCTAGGGTAGATGTTACCATGGTCATTTGGGAGTGACTTAGCCTTTTAAGTGAGTCTAGATCCTTCTTTTGGACATTGAATTTGGTGCATCTCAATATTCTTGCCTCTCTAGAGAAAGTAGGCTAGCATGGTTATGCCACTAGCTCAATTAATTTTGAATGAGTATTTTGATGTTTGGTACAATTGTGAGTTTTCCCTAACACATATTGGGCTGACATAGTGAAAATGTTAAGAGAGACTCCCTCTCAGTCCTAATACTTTGTAGTTTCTTTCTCCCTAAGCTTGTATCTTCAAGAGGATTGTCTCAGTTGAGTTGCTCATTTATAGTTGACTTGAGGCTGGAGATTGGGTTTAGCAGTAGGTTGGGTGTAGTGTTCCTAGAATGTTGCTAAAGGGACATAGTATTGTTGGACACATGTTACCATCTTATGAGTTGGTATGAAGTTACTACATGATTATTACACTAATGAAATTCTTTGCAACCTTTTGGAAAGGTGAGAACTTGTCTGGTTGGGTTAAGTAATCCTAGTTCCCAATGATAGTTGAGCTTTTTGTATCATAGAGACTAAGTTCTCTTATTCTTGGTGGTTGGTATTAGTGAGTATCCCTTGTGTTGCATGATAGTGTTATTGGGAATTTTGGGATGGTAATTCCCCATGATTCTAACTCTAGTTGGAAGAGCATAGGGTTTTGACCTAGCTTTGTGGTCACTTGGTAGGAACACATTGTAGTTGGGCACCTATTAACAAGGCGAGTGGATTTTTCCTTACCTTGTAGTGTTGACTTTATGGCTAGATGGATTTTCCTAGCACATGGGAAGTTCCTTGTTGAAGAACCTTGTGTAAGTATGACATATTATCTTATGCTTAACCTATTTGGGGGTTGACAAGAAGGTTTGTGAATATTGGAGTGAATTGGGTTTGACTTGTGGAGAGGTCAATGAGTCATTCCTATTGTTTAGTTTTCTTTTTTCTCTTGGTGTATTTGGATTCTATTCTTGGATTGCAGGCTTCCAAGAGTAAGCCTAGTCTTTGGGGGGATGATGTAGAGCCTCTTCCATTTAATTTTAGTGTCATCTTGATGGATGAAACCTTGATGATCTTTCTTTGTGAGTGATCATGATTGGGACCATCAATAGTCTACAACCTTGGGCTGATTAAATTTATGTTATTGTATCAGTTGCTTTGATTATGATGTATTAGATGGTTTTACTGAGGTTTGTGCCAGTGGTTACCAAGATTGATGTGGTATCGTGAGGTTGTCCCATGATTACCTTGTAATGTGTATAGAGATTGCACTATGTATTATTATCATGCTACACTAGACTAGGTTCCTTTAGTAGTGGTAGTCATGTATTTGACCATGTTCACTAATGTGTTTTAATTGCCTTTATATGTTGTTTAACAACCATTATTAAATGCTTAAATAATTAGAAATGAATTGTCACTATTGGATTCATTGCTTATGTGCTTTGGATATTTACCTTGTTCATTTTGATAATTTATGCAAAATGAGCTATTTAAATAGATGATTTTAATGTGATTAAATAAATAGTTATTTAATGTGATTTAATGCATTTCTCATTTCAGCTATATTATTATGTGCAATTAGACTTGATTGTGTTGTTTAGTCTGTAGGATTTAAATCCCCAGTAGTGGCACATGGAGTTAGTGATTTAGTTGTTCTTACCTAGTTAATATCATCCCTGTAGGGTCAAGGTATCATGTATAATTGATTAATTAAATCCTCTAGTGATTTGAAATCTAGACTAATTTATATTATGTGACTAGACCAGTGAGTGTGTCCATGTATTTAGAGTTTCACAATTGTTGCAAAAGTTATTTTGGAATATTGTGATTTATTGGTTAAAATGAATTTTGGGCTTTATCTTATTTTATTTTATTTTGGTAGTTTTGTTGTAGTTGAAATCCAATTACTTGGAATAGCCTATTTTCATTTGGGTTGATCAAGGGTTTAACTAGGTGACCTAGTTAATTACTCTAATCATTTATTCACTCAAAAAATGAATATATATCCAAAAAGGAATTTTATTCCTCACTTCTCACTTTTGGGAATAGAAATTTTAGAGCAAATTTCTAAATGCTCTCCTGTGGGATTGTGTTTCTATTCATTGTATGAGCTATAGGTGTGGGGTCATTGTGAGATTGGTCTTGTTGGATCCAGCTCAGGGAGACCTTGGATTGTTGTGATTTTTAGTAGTTCTGTAGGATTTTTATTTTACTATTCAGATTCCCATATTTGCCCTTTTGGCTTTCAAGTACAACTCTCTTGTTTTATTGTTTCAGCTTTGTTTCTACTTCTATTTTTGGTAGCCATTTGTTTGAATGTTGAGAACTAGTGTTCCCCTCTTTTTTTGAGTGCTAGCTCTACCCAGTTGGGCAAGTATGAGCATTTCCCTAATTTTTGAGATAGGAGTTTGGAGTTTTGCACCATTATGCTGGTTGTTTTTACATACAAGGTTCAAATCTGATTTTTGCTAGATTTCTATGGCTCATTTACCTAAGGGTAGAATGGGTTTTATTTTTGTTGATTTTAGTCAAAGTTGTGTTTTTGAGATTTTTTCCTTGATTTGTGTGCCACCTAGTTTTCTTGGGATTTCTTGGCACGGTTTTGGTTGTGGACTTGGATTATCTATAGGATTTTGATCAGGCCACTATTGCATCTTTATGTTTGCATTGGGATTCATGTCAACTATGTACTCTTGACTATGTGTTCAATTGAGTCATTTGTGCTTGGTGTTATTGTTTTTGATTGAACCCTTGTTGTTATTTCATGAATGCTAGGATTCCTGTAGAATCTGTACTTCCAAGTTTAGGCTAGTTGAGTGAGTTCATGATATTTCATGTTTTGTTGCATCATCGGAATTCATGTTTGTACTCCCAGATTTAGGCTAGTTGAGTGAGTTCATGATGTTTGGTGTTTTGTCACACCATTAGGATTCATGTAGAATCCATACTCCTAGATTTAGGTTGATGGAGTGAGTCATGATGTTTAGTTTTGTTGCATCATTGGGATTCCTATAGAATTTGTCCTTCCGAATATAGGTTGGTTGAATGATTTCGTTATACTTGGTATTTTGATTGTGTTCTCATCTAGCCTTTGTTATTTATGATCATCATGCAGTTGGTGTGCCCACACACGAGAACATGCACATGCATTTATCAATTCTTGAAATACCCAAACTCTTGGGTGATTCTGGTAGAGTTATGCTCATTAGGATTGGGTTGAGAATATGCATTTCCTATGGGCACTTATTGTGTGATTAACATGAGTATGTAGGATAGATATTGGAGGGGCTTCTCTCATAACCTTGGTGCCCTTTTCCTAGTGGGTTGACATGAAGATGTTTCTAAATAAGTGCTAACTAAAGAAATAAACTAAGTATTAAAACTAAGATAATTAAAATGTGATAGCCTATACTATTTATCCTAGGGTGAGTGTCTTGTGGTTTGATTCTGAGGACACTCAGTGATGGCCTCTAATGGAGGTTTACGATGGGGGTACCAAGAACATTACTCTCTACTATAGTCCCTGCATAGTTGACCCATAGAGTGTTTGACTAGGACCTATTGTAATTTCATTGTCTCATGATCTTGGTTTCAATCCTCTTTACTATCTGGCATGAGTGTTACCCATGGATGTTTTTTTTTTATGTGTGTTTGTGGTTGGATCATTATCTCCATTAGCATGATGGGAATGGGCTTATGGGTTCCACATTTTTGGTGGGCATAGCTAACTATACCACTATTGGGGACTGGTATACAGAAATGGTCTATTTCCAGTTGAGATCGATGCTTGATGTTTCAGTTGGTTTATTTGGGTTTCCAAAGTATGTTTCCTTGTGATTCATGCTTTAATTGGAATACTTAGATATCATGTTTCTTTATTATGATGTTATAGCATATGGTTAGATGATGTGATTCACTACTAGTTGGAGTATCTATGCTTTGATGTATTAGCATGTTAGATCTTCTTGTTCTTATGATGTTACTTATGTTGTAGTAGTAACACCCTCATAAGATAGCTTTGACTATCTAGTTGGTAGTTTGGAATGTTTCACTCGGGGGATGGCTAGGGTCCTTGAGGTCTCATGATGCTCTTATAGTTGGGAGGAACCGAGTATGATTTTTAGTTGTGTTGGTGCTTAGATGTTTATGCTTTTCTTCATATTATGTTTTGTTTATGAACCATGTATGTACATTGTGATGTTTCTTTCCACATGTTATTTCATATGTTATTATGGATTAGATGTATAGATTTTTTTCTCCTTCCTATTGCATGGTTTCTTGTATTTCATGCATTAGAGTGTCCAAGCCTCGATTTTCTAAATTTGGTACTAACTAATTGTTAGGAATAAGGTGTCTCAACCTTGTATAATTCCTATTATTATTATTTTTTTTGTAAAATGTATTTCTTACAAATAATGTTGATGTGTCAAAATATTGAATTGTGTATAAGGAGATCATGACTAAAACAGTTATGACAGATTCCTATGACACGTAAGAGCTATGTTAGGAAGATTCAATGACAGGTGAAGACATGTGGAAACTAAGATATTTGAGTACTGCACGCTCTACCCCAATAGTTTTAAAACCCTAATATGGTTTACCTTTGGGAGTAGCCCTAAAGTGAAGTGCCTGTTATAAGCATTTTTAGGGTTGCGAAGAGATGTGATGCGAAAAAGGTGTATTGTTGGTATTGCGAGTAGCTACTAGAGTCTTCTGTTGTCGATGTTGAACTTGCATTGCAAGTGTATTGTAACCTTGTGTTGAAGATAATATATTGTGCAGGTTCTGAAGGGGTGGGGTTTTTTTACCAAAAGGTTTTTCTCCACCAGCAAATCCTTGTGTTAGGTGTTCCTTTCTCTGTCTATTTTCTGTATGCATGGTTGGCTGCAATATTGTTGTTTAAATGATATTGAATTTGTAATTTAAGAAGATTTTAATAGGATTTGCATCATACTTTTCTTATGAGATTAGTGTAGGAAGCTTTTTCCGCACCTGAGTTTCCTTACACCAATGTGGAGGTTTTTGCCCTTTGGTATTTAGGACTAAGCATTTTGGATTTTGATTTTGAGCCTAAATGATAGTATGTCCTCATGGCGTGATACTTTAAGAGTGTCACTTGGCTTAGCAGAAAGCATTGTCTAGCTTAGGATAAACTATTACGTGACACTTTATTATGTCACCCAGATCTGTAGAAACTATCATGTGATACTGGAAGAGTATCACCTAGTTTATTAGATACTATCATGTGACACTAGTGAAGTATCACGTCACCTTAGAAGACAGTCTCACGTTACTTAGGATAAAGTGTCACATGAGGTCTGTGCATGGACCTACTCAGGCGAGTGGGCACTTTTTACTTTGATTAAAATGTTTCAAGGGTGTTTTGGTTAGGGTTGCACAACTTCTGAGTTTAAAGGAAATTTTCTATGGGGTTTAAAATATACCATTTAATTATTTCCTTATACTTAATGTGTATTTTAATAAATGTGATGATTCATTTGACATAGGTTCCACACCTCTCTAAGTTAAGATAAATATTATAGGAAATTTATGGGCTTTAGAAATTCACACAACCAAATTTTAGGGCTTCAGGATTTTAGGCTTTGCAAAATCTTAGGAGTCAACATTTATCTTTCAACATGGTGTCTAGTAGATGAATGGTTGTAACTTTGATCCCTCATCTTATGCACGGTTGTTCTTGGTCTCTATTGGTGGTTCTTGATTATGATATGATTAGTGGAAATAGAATTATATGTCTAACCATGCTAGTATTTTTTTACTTTGGAATTGAAAGAGAACATCCCATTAGTATATTCTCATGATTCATGTGATCTTTACTTTAGGAGTTGCAATTTAGAGCTTGGAGATATTTAGAAGTAGTTATAAGAATTTTGCTGGTGTAGGTGAACATGTGAGTTTAGCCATGTTCTCTATTCTTATCACATTATTTTAATGTTTTATTATTGCACTTGGTCACTTTATATTGTGGATTTAGTAACTAATCTTTAAAAAAATTAAAAAGATTCAATGTGTGTTTTATCCTTGTGTTCCAAGGATCTCTAGGTTGGGCATTACAGTAGAATTTCTTTGACACTATCTATTCCAACAATTCTTTTCATAGTGATTATTTAAACCATAAAGACTACATGGATGTAGATCCAAACACTTATCTTTCATGTGTCTTTTCCTATTAATTATTGAGCATTGCACATATTGTTTGCATTGAACAAATTTTCTTGAACTTCATATCATCATTTCCTTTATCTTTCATAAATCATAAGCCTTCATAATGTGGTCTCACAATAGGCTCAATAGGTTCTATAATTCCTTGCTCATGTTTTCCCAATCCTTTACCTTTGTAACCCATTTTCTTCATGATATTCCAACCAACATAGGAGCTTTTTACTTTGGAATTAAAAGAGAACATCCCATTAGTATGTTCTCATTATTCGTGTGATCTTTGGTTTGGGAGTTGCAGTTTGCAACTTGGAGATCTTTAGAAGTAGTTGTAAGAATTATGCTAGTGTAGGTGAACATGTGAGTTTAGCCATGTTCAGTATCATTATCACCTTGTTTTGATGTTTCATTATTGCACTTGGTTACTTTATGTTTTCGATTCTGTAACTTATCTTTTAAAAAAAAATTTGGTGCATGTTTTATCCTTGTGCTCCATGGATCTTCGGGTAGGGCATTTCAATAGAATTTCTTTGACACTCTCTATTTCAACAATTCTTTTCATAGTGATTCTTTAATCCACAAATACTACATGGATGTAGATCCCAACACTTATCTTTCATGTGTTCTTTCCTAATACAAATTGAGCATTGCACATATTGTTTGCATTGAATAAATTTGTTTGAACTTGTATCATCATTTCCTTTATCTATCATATATCCTAATCCTTCATACTTTGGTCTGTTTATAGGCTCAATAGGCTCTATGATTCCTTGATCATGTTTTCCCAATCCTTTACCTTTGTAACGTTCATGATAGTCCAACCAACATTCTTGTCATAACAACTAATAGCATTTGATGTTGCATTTTCATATTCTTTATCACGAAAAACTTCAATAGAATCATGCTTTCCTAGTGGTGAATTCAAATCATCTATACTACATGAAACATCACATACTAATTTTTTCTTCACACGTGTATTTCTTTCAATGATGGATTGATTTAGTTCATCCTTTAACAAGTCATCTTCCTCTTTTAGTCTCTTCATTTTCTCCTCTAATTCCTCATTTTTTTTCTTAACATCATCAAACAAAATTAATTTTTCTTCTATCTCTCCATTTGGTTCTATATAAACATTGATCTATTCTAAAAAATTGCACTTTTCCACTCTCATTTAATTTCTTAACTTTGACACTTCTTCCAAAACACTATTTTCACAAATTAAATTTGCATTTTCTTTCTTCACCTTATTAATTCTTCTTGTAAAGTCTCTATCCCATAAATTAAATTTTCATTTTCCTTTAACACTCTTTTACTATGTTTTCCCATTGCAATAGACAATTAAACTTGTAAGAATTTTCCTTAGGGCAAGATTCAACCCAAGATAATAGAACTCAAAACGAGCACAACTGTAGACCAAAAATGGATATGATCTATTAATCGAAGCATGTCTAAATACATTCTCTATTCAGTATATTTAGTATGTACAAACACACTAGGAGTGCTCATATATAAAGGCCTCTCAGGAAGCATCTAGAATGTATCTAGAAACAACTAGGAGCTAAGATAAGCATTGAGAACTAAGCACACCTTACCCAACATTCTAGATAAATGGATAAGAATGATGAGGTGTCATATGTGTGTAGAAGACTCCTGTATTGTAGACAACATGTGCTTAAAAGAGGTGTGGACCCCTGTGATGTCAACATGACAACTCACAAGAGTGCACAAACTCCTAGGTGACTAATAAATATATAATTAAAATATACATTAACCTAAGTAAACTTAAGTGTAAATAGTAAATACTTATTTACACAACCAAAACTTAATTTACTACCCTTCAAGAAACTAAGCATATCGTGTTTACTCTTTTACAATAGAGTATCTTTTTAATACCATAGACAAATACATTCAAAGATTACTAAAAATTCTTCTATCAACAATTATCAATCTCTTTACCATGATGGACTTCTTTCACTTTTTCATAGATTTTTTTATTGGTGTTTTCAAACCCTCACTTTAGAGAAAAACACAACACTGCCTTCATCAAATCTTGCTCTCATATTCTCTTGTCAAATATTTATGAGCATTTGAATGGCACAAACATGAACACAAATCCACTCTACCGTAGAATGTCTAGAAGAAATCCCAATATTATAAGGAAAATGGATAATTTCAACCAATTGCTAACATTCATACATTTCACAGTAGTAGACTTTGTTTTAGTAGCTGCAAACAAATAATCATCAACTCCATCAAAGAGAAAGAAAGATACACACAATTTATTTCACTCACTCCAGCATATCCAAGCCTATAGAAAACACCACCAAGCAACTTAAGAAATAAATAAATCTATTCCGCCACCCATCTTGGCTTTTCCAAACTCCCAAAGGTTTCTTTGATGCTACTCAATCATGTTATAGCCTATAGCGAAACAAATTTACACAAAAAATCTTCAAATTTCAAGAATCGATAACACTATGATACCATGATAAAAAAAAATAAAGATGTAGAACAATAGATAGAGAGAGAATTAAAAACATATAAAACTAAGAAAGCAAGACAAATTTTATTGATCTATAAATCTCTCTGATACAATGAATTGACTATACCCGTCTATGGTATAGCCTCTAATTTATAAGGGCTCCCACCAACTAAACTAGTAGAGGAAGGTTTTAGGGTTTTAACAAGTGCATGGTTGCATTAGGCATATGAGTTAGTCCATAGGAAGCTGTGGATTTCTAATATTCAGATTTATAGGAGTATACAGCTGGCACTACAGTTTGATTGAAACTAACTATGAATGTGGAGTGTTGAATCCATCTATTCCAACACTTACACATATCTTTACCATGTGGTTAGTTTTGGAAATTTTTATTAAAATTGAATGTTGTTTCCAACTCATCTTATGTTTTTCAGATGATGTTGATGGAATTGAATATAAATTGTGTATCATTGAAATTCATATGTGGATAAATGATAAACAAAACTCTCTTATCCTAGGTTTCATCAGTAGGAAATGACAACAAAACTATTTTAAGGATTTGGGTACAGCTAGGAAAGGCTAATTTATTCTATATGCATTTTTATCTAATGTAAGAATATTAACAAAAACATATTTAATAAGGATAATTAAAGATATATCAATTATAGTTACACTACGTTGGGCGACCAAGGGTGAGTTTATGGAACGGGGGATAGAGGAGCCTTAATTCTAGGATGTGAGGGGACAATATTGGGGGACAAGGGGGTTTTATGTACTATGCATATAGTACTTAAAATGCTATTTTATGAAAATATGCATTGCAATATTAGATATAAAGATGTAAAAGAGTAAATACTTGAAAATCACATTGAATTGGAATATCTAACATTGAACATAAATAGTCAAATTAGCAAATATTTTATACTTGGATGTCCCCCCATCCTTGAAAAAGGTGGTCAAATCTAGTAGCAAGTTACTGGTGCATCCTCGTCCGTGATGTGTGGGGCAAAAAGAGGGTATGCATCCCTATGTTACTATGGTATCAACTCTACAATAAACATAGCCTACAATCCTAAAGTATTAATAACAATTCAATATTTCCCTCTTGATTAGTATTTAAAATGTTATCTCTATATAGATCTATCATTTGAGCTAAAAATTTATCTTTATCTTGACCTATAAGTCAAGCTAAGTGCATATTTTTTATGCTAAATACTAGCCCAAGATATATATTTTTGTACAAATACTTCTAAACATTTATAACTACAGTCAATTTCGTTACTTGTTCAAACATCATACATGAAAAATATCTCTACAAAATAACTTGGAAAACTTGGAAAAAAAAATAAATTAAGTATTCAAAATTTCTCCTAATATAGGTCAAATAATCAAGTCTCTAGACTATCCTACTAGTCTATCCAAAACAATTTATAAACCCAAAATGTCAAAAATTGTTCAAGTCAAAACACTTACAATGGTTGTTGCATCTTTATTAGGAATTGATTCATTGTTCCTTTGTACTTGAGAGACCTTATATTTAAATTATTTCTCCCTTTGCTTCTCCAGAATTCTCTACAAATACAAATATAATTTCTTTGATACTTCTTTATAGACTTCTCATACCTTTCCAAATCAAACCACTTCAACTAAGGAATATAATTCCCCATAATAATTACCTGAAGGAACTAGTTCTTTAATCAAATGGATTACTAAATATACTAAAATCCTTTAGTCCCCTTCAAAACACCTAAACTAAAAAAACCTTAAACACTTCTCCAGTTTAACAATACTATGCAATTGTATCTGTGGAAACAAAAAGAAAATAGAAATGTACTTTATTAATTTGTGAATCCTCTAGGGCCCAAATTATTGTATTCTTGAGGAAGACATTGTCTAATGTGAAACATTTTTTTGACTAAATCTAAAGAACTTATCACTAAAATAGGGGAGCTCAAATATTTAAGATGCATAATGGGTCCATATAGTGTTGAGAATGAACTTAAAATTTGGTCAATTGGTCCAGTTTAATCTATGAGAGGATGACAGTATACAATAACATAAATAGATGGATTTTATAACTTCCATTGTCTTTTTTGTATGATTATTGCACAAGAAAATTTGTGGTAGTTCCTAACAAGATAACATACATTATAGAAAACAATGTCCATAGTAACTACCATTTCTTATATTTCTTCTACTCAATAATATTATGATATTTATATATATTATATAATAAATATTATGATGTATAATTTTATATATTAAAATTAAAATTTTCTATAAATAAATGTTTGAATTTGAATAATTTGTTTGGTTTCTACTTTATGTGAATTCTTAAATTGTATATTTTAAATTATTCTTTTTTTTATGAATAGTCCTTTTCTATTAATAAATAATAAACTACTTACAATTCACAAAAAAGGGTTGGGAGATACAAGATCAACTCGAGATGGCTCACATGGTCAAATTCGAAATCAACAACTATTAATGAAAAAAACTTTTAAGGAACCCCTTAGGCTGCTAGAGCAGTGCTAGCTGAGGGGGGTGGATCATTGCAATCATAGAAACCCCAATCATATTTGGGATTAGTAGGTGGGTTGGGAATAGTCCAACCATCAAAAACATCTTTAGGGGCCAGAGCTTCATCTTTATAATCTACCATGGGGGTGAAATAGCCAACTCTAGGCAAAAGGGCCATTTGTTAGAAGCAACAAGAGGAGCACTAGGAGGGGAAGCCAATGGACTCGAGGACCAACTTGAGCCACAACGAGGTGGAGAAGCCAACTGATATTGCTAATCACCATCACCACCACTAGGAGAGTGGTGGCAAGGAGCCTATGAGCATGGCATGTGGAGCAGTGAGTAGAAGAACTATTCCCTCAATGGTAGCCCTTGGGTAGAGTATGAGAAGCCCAGGTGTTAGGAGATACTCTAGCAATCATACATGGTGCATGACCCCAATGATATAGTAGCTCCTAAAGGTGGGCTACCTCCAGAGCTACCTTGTTGGCTTGGACTTAAATCTGCATCATTATATTATTCTAAATGCATGCTTCAGTGTACATAGATACACTTATGTCAAGAAAAATGTGAGTGAAAAGATGTTCAACATTCCTATATTTTTGCAAAGTAAATAAAATCTCCATCTTAAAGGTATACTAGATCTAGGTAAACTACCTAAGGAACCTAGGGGAGTCACCCAACAAAACCATATGCCAGGCAAAAGGTTCTAGCTGAAAAGGCTTAAAGAAATCATGAATCCAGTGCCAATCATTTTGGGCACATCTATAGAACCAAAAAATATGCAAAGAAAGACTCTAGTTGTCCACAGAATGGACATAGAGGATTTGGAACCCCAATATGCTTGAGTCAAGGCCCAAGGGGAGACCTTGAAACAATTGGCACCAAGAAAAATGGGCAATCTTAGGCTTAGTAATGGCACTCCAAATAGTGTTGAAACACTTTCTCCATTGAGAAAGGAAAGATTGCAGATGCCAATGCTATTAAGAGTATCCATCATCGAGAGATGGTGAGAAATTCATTGATACCCCATACTTGGTTTGTAGCTAGTGAAGGGTGTGGTAGGATACCACTTCTAGTCTATCCACCAAGGTCAAACAGATTGGATACCTGTATATGTGAAATTGGGGGCCTTTGATCCTCACATACGCTTCAACATGGTCATTACCTATGAGATCATCCTGAAATAAACATTGTATCGTTTATTCAAAAAGTCTAACAGAGCAACTTGTTGCCTTCTAACTAGAAGGATTATGCCTTTGCTCTTAGAATGAGAAATAGGAAACCAGACCTCTAGAATGAAGGATTTATGTAACTAAATGAAAGTTCAATTAATCTAGATGAGAGATACAATTATTAATCTAAGAAATGAAGAAACATAGTATGCTAAATGGATACATATTTAAAATCTAAATGATATTACAATGAAAGAAATAAAGCTATGAAAATGTGAGCAAAGTGAGTAAGAATTTTAGCATAAATTTGATGCAAATTCCAAAATTCATCCTCTATAATGAGGAATGTAGAGCTTCTTTTATAGAATCCAAGACGTGATCGACAGTCAAGATTAACTGAAATGGACAGTCAAGATTGAAGAGGAGTGCTAGTCATAAAGGTAACTTCCTCATGAAAAGGGAGTTAACTGGTTGCCTTTGAGTGATAATAGGAGTTAATTGAGTCCTTTTTGAGTGATAAAAGGATTTAACTGAGTCCTTTTTGAGTGATAAAAGGAGTTAACTGAGTGCCTTTTGAGTGATAAAAGGAGCTAACTAACTACCTTTTGAGTGATAAAAGAAGTTAACTGAGTCCTTTTTGAGTGATAAAAGGAGTTAACTGAGTGCCTTTTGAGTGATAAAATGAGCTAACTAACTGCCTTTTGAGTGATAAAAGGAGCTAACTGGTTCTCTTTTTTCTGAGTGAATATTTAATTTAATAAAATAGAATATGACCTCATAAATGGATAACTTTAACTAATTGAATAATTAAATTCACTAATTAAAAAGAGGAGATATCTTATTAAATTAAATGTATTGAATTCCTTTGTATATTAGCTAAAGAGGTAATTTTAATTTAATTAAAATAGAACACTTATAATTAAATTAAATTGATAGGATTGTGTAGCTAATTTGAGTTGAAATTTAGTAATTAAATAAATAATATGATTAATGCAAATTATGGTTTTCTGCATTTGAAACCTAGGTCAAATAGCGATTATTAGAATTAGAATTGCCTAGTAAAATAGGACTTAGGAATAGTTGAATAAACCAAAGTTGGTTAATATGGCAATGTGCCAATTTTGGGGTATTACATTTTGCCCCTCTTTGAATGAATGTGTGAGCAACATGTTCAATTCAAAAAAAATCAGAATGCATGATGCAAAGATCAAGAAATGAGATTGGTTCTGAAATTGATGACACAGAGACCAATTGATAAGCTTTTAAAGATTATCTCCAAAACATAGCTTAACCTTAAGGAATTGAAGCAAAATACTTAGATATCTAAATTGATAAGCATTTTAAAGGTTTTCTCTAGAATGAAGCTTAACCTTTAGGGATCTGGATAGAACACCTAGATACCAAGATGAATAAGCTTTTAAATATTATCTCCAAAATAGAGCTTAACCATAAGGAATATAGATAGAACACCTAGATACCTAAATTGACAAGATTTTAAAGATTATCTCTAGAATGGAGCTTAATCTTAAAGGATCTAGATAGAACACCTAGATACCTAAGATGAATAAGCTTTTAAAGACTATCTCCAGAATAGATCTTAACCCTAAGGAATCCAGATAGAACACCTAGATACCTAAATTGACAAGATTTTAAAGATTATCTCCAAATTGGAGCTTAATCTTAAGCGATCTAGATAGAACACCTAAATACCTAAGTTGAATAAGCAATTTAAAGGTTTCCTCTAGAACAAAGCTTAACCTTTAAGGATCTAGATAGAACACCTAGATACCTAAGCATAAAAATAAACATGATCCAATCATGAGTCATAGAATCATCCTCAGAATGACACTTGATACTCAAGAGTTAGGGTTTAGACTGTCTTGATACCTATCTATCAAACTTTGACTAGAAATGTTATAAGATGTGATCAACTGATGAAAAGATGAGATAGATGACAAATGATGCTAGATAGAGGGGAACAAGATGCCCCTAGTGGTGAGAAAATAAGATGGAGACAAGATGCCTCGAGCAATGAAGATGCCCTAAGCAATGAAGATGCCCTGAGTGATGAGGACATAAGATTTAGATTGAGTTGAATTTTAGATTCAATGCTGTAATCATCTTGCCCCCTTGGGAGCAAAATCAAAAGATGGCACACCAAAAATGCGATGTAGCACAGTATGTTAAAAGATACTGAAGAAATCTGATGTTTAGAAGAACGTAAAAGAGATTAGAATGATCAAAAGAAATATAGAAGAGATTAGAATGATTAGAAGAATTTAGAAGAGATTAGTACGATCCGAAGAAATATAGAAGCCAATTTGAAGAAATCTTGAAAAGTTTGAAGAAAGTGTGATTTGAAAAGATGTCAAGATTCACAAAGTATCAAAAAAAAAAAAAGGACTACACAAGCATTCAATCACGCCAGTCCCAAACTTTGAAAATGTGATTTTGAGCTATTTAAGTGTGTCAAATTTTGAATTTGATCACGAAAATGGATTCAAAGCAGTCAAAGTAGCCAAGAGGGTGATGAACCAATCATTTGTGCATTCATGAAGAAACATGATACTTTGAATAAGCCAACAATTCCTCATTATAG
Organism: Cupressus sempervirens; assembly: GCA_028749045.1. NCBI lineage: Eukaryota > Viridiplantae > Streptophyta > Pinopsida > Cupressales > Cupressaceae > Cupressus > Cupressus sempervirens. Next base: position 110,663,008 of record CM053793.1, read on the forward strand.
ATGATGTAAGTGGATCTGCAATCGAACCTTGTGCTTATGTAATGCAATCTTATGCTAGATACAATCTTAAATAGATGCAACCCTAGGTCTAGTTACCAAGCTTCGATAATTATTATCACTGAGCGTATAGTGAATCCTAGATGTCATACAATCCCCACTAACATTGCAATCATAGCAATTTGAATATGACATATGTTCTAGTTTTGTTGGGATTAAATGTAAGCATTCGAGGCACAAGAAGATAGAATGACCATAACATTTGTCCCTTTTAATATAGCAAGTGAACATAAGCATCAGAGCATAAATGCTAGGCTGACCAAAATGTTTCTTGCATACAAACACACCAGACACATGGGAGATCCCTCTTATGCTAAGTAATCAATACGTATTCTATCTGCAATGACCCTTGTGTTCGTAACCAGAGATAGAAGTTTACATATAAACTTGCAGTGACTCGTACATTCACTTAGCAGGATGAGTATCAGTATTTACTATAGCATAAAGAGTTCACTCCAACAAGCAAGGAGAAGAACCAACCTCATTGATTTATCCATATAAAAGGAGTCAAGGTACACACAATTATCCAATACAAGATGGAGGCTCTTATAGTGGACACCCCATTTATATGTATGCCTCAGATCATTGGAACTAAACCACAAATAGAAAGCAAAGAAAAGATCATGCCCCTAGTCCTTGCTTCTCTAGTCAAAAATGACATCATCAAGTTTCTCGAGGAGACATGATGAATTGAAAATGAAACAAACAAAGAAAATGCTTAGTATATCTAAACAAGTATGTCATTTTGAGTTCATGTTTTTGGGATTGATGTCAAGTGTTAATGTCTAGAACATAGATGAAAGAAATCTCTTTAGTATGGTGATAATAGTAGACAAACGTAGCCATAATGATTGGTGACTGAGGTCAAAGAAGAATCTTTAATGTGAGGAACCTAAAGAGGACCGAGCGACAGTAGATAAACATAGCCAAAATGGCTAGTGACTAACACAAGAGAGATATACCATTAAGGAATCTTGAAAAGTGACACAAGTGATAGTAGGAGGACACAACTAAAACAATTGGTGACTGTTGCGAAAGAGATTCTATAAGGAGAATCTCAAAAAAGAGTGACACTAGCAATAGTAGGCAAATGCAGTTGAAATAACTAGTGGCTATCATGAAAGAGATTCTATGAGGAGAATCTCAACAAATAGTGACACTAGCGACAGTAGGCAAAGACAACTGAAACAACTAGTGACTATCACGAAAGAGATTCTATGAGGAGAATCTTGACAAAACATGACACTGACGATAGTAGGTAGACACAGCTGAAACAACTGGTGACTATCATGAAAGAGATTCTAGGACACTAAAGAGTAGTGCCCCCAAGCTATGACAAGACTCAATCCATAGATACATGAGCAAAAAGCAATAAACTAAAGCAAGAAAGCAACTATACAGGGAGCTAGAAGATGTGTTGCAAGATGGAGCATTAGGAACAAGAGGTGTCTATTTGCCAAGTTTTCACCTTCTTGGATTTCATGTTTTTTTTGGCTACCATGATGCCTATTTCTAGGTTTTCACCAATGGTACTTTCTTGTCTTTCAAAAAAAAATTCTATTTTTCTTTTTTTTAAAAATTTTTTTCTTGTATTTTTGAAAATTTTCAATTTTTTTGGTATTAGCAAGGCACCTATTGCTAAGTTTTCACCGAGGTAATGATTTTTTTCAAGACTTTTTGCAATTTTTAGATTTTTTTTAGGAGATTTAGATATGTACAAAGAGCTTCTAAGAGAAGATTAGTTGTAGAACCGCTTCAGGTGGAGAGTGTTGATAGGCTCCTTGAGCAGTTCTCCTTCAACTGTTGAAAGCTAGTAAGCACCAAATCCATACACTGCAGTGATAATGTAAGGACCAAGCTAGTTTGGTTCAAACTTCCCTTTTTGGACCCATTGTTGTTGATTCCTAGGATTTTCTCTTAGGATGAGATCACCTAGGTGGAAGTCGTGGCTTAACTTTCCTATTGTAGCTTCTTAACATTCACTGTTGATAATCTCACAGGTGATCACACACCACTTGTCAACATTCATCTAGTAAGACTAGCTCTTGAAGCTGAGCTATTCTATAATCTTCATTATTAATAAGGCCTTTCATAGAGATTCTTAAGGTAGGAATCTCAATCTCTATTGGAAGTACAACATTCATTTCAAAAACCAAAGCAAAGGGCATCGTACCAATTGGAGTCCTGATGCTTGTCCTATATGCCCATAAAGCTAGATTAATCTGGAGGTGCCAGTCCCTCCCAAATTTGCTAACTGTGCAATGGAGGATCTTGAGGATCACCTTGTTGGATGCTTCTGCCTGACCATTACCCTGGGGGTAGTAGATAGAAGACAAATGTTGTGTGATTTTGAATCTTTTGCATAATTCCTTGAGATCTTTGTTTTTAAATTGTCCTCCATTGTCAGTAATGATGGAGGATGGTACACTATACCTACATATGATGTAGTTTGTGATAAAAAGAGCTATAGTTTTTCCATTTTCTGTTGTGAGGGGTACTGCCTCTACCCATTTCATGAAGTATTCTATAGCTATAATAATGAACTTATGTCCATTAGAAGAAGATGGCTAAATCTGACCCACCAAGTCGAAGGCCCATTGTTGAAATGACTACATTATGGTAGATGGAATGAGCTCCCTAGCTAGAGTGTGAATCAAATTCCTATGGAGTTGGCACTGCTTGCAAGACTTGGCATACTTGATTGCATCTTGCTCTATTTTGGGCCAATAGTAACCAACTCTAATGAGTTTGCAAGCTAGTGTCAAGCCATTTGAGTGGGATCTACAAATGCCCTCATGAACATCAATTAATACGTGTTTGGACTCTTCGGGTTCTAAACACCTAAGGAGTTTTTTGTCAAGATCTCTCCTAAACAATTCATTAGTAATAATGACATACCATGAAGCATTACAAATAAGGTAGCATTTTTCATTCTGGGTTAGACCGTCCGAAATGGTTTGGTTACAGAGATAAGAGTAAATGTGATGGTAGCAAGATGAGTCTTGTGCTACAATAGAATGGATCATCCTAGAATCAGGGTTATCATAGGCCGAGTAGTGTAACACTTTCACTTGGAACTCATGTTAGAGATCATTGTCGGGCATCTGTAGCAAGGAGCCCAAAGTAGCCATTGCATCAACCACTTTGTTATTTGCTATAGGAATTTTTTAGAAGGTGATGTGCACAAAATACTTCTTTAAGTCATCAACAATGTGTTTGTAAGGGATCAATTTCTCATCCTTTGTTTAATACACATCATTAACCTAGTTGATTATGAGCTAGGAGTCCCCGAAGATATCTAATTGATCAACTCTCCATTCAGCTACAATCTTCATGCTATTAATCAAAGCCTCATATTCAACAATGTTGTTTGTGCAAGGAAACAAAATCTTGTGTGCTTTGGGTAATGAATATCTATGTCACATTATGAAGAGTAATCCAGCTCTAGATCCTTGTTGTGTGAAGGACCCATCAAAGAACATCACCCGCGTTTGGTGTGTGTGTCAGAATTGACTCATCAGGAAAATCAATGTTCATCGGGAGAAGGCTCTACATAGGTGATCTGCTAGCTGATTTGCAATTGCTTGTCCCTTGATAGCTTTTCGTTAAACATACTAAATGTCAAAATCACTGAGTATCATGACCCACTTAGCCAATTATCTTATAAGAGCCACTTTACTGAGCAAGTACTTTAGTGGATCTATTTTATCCACCAGCCGTGTAGTGTGGGCAAGCATGTAGTCTCTTAACTTTTGGGAAGCAAAGACAATTGCCAAGAAAGCTTTCTCAATGATGTTGTAATTCTTCTCATAAGAGATTAGCGTGCGACTCAAATAATAAATAGCTCTCTCCTTGTTATCATTTTCCTCTTGAGCTAATAAGATTCCCAGAGATGTTTCAGTTGCTGAAATGTACAAAATCAAAGGCTTCACATAGATAGGAGGCATCAAGGTCAGTGGATTAGCAAGATATTTTTTTATCTATGTTAAGCTTTTCTCACAATCCTGACTCCAATTGAATATCACACCATTATGTAAAGTCTTTGTAAAAGGTTGTGATCTATCTGCCATCTATGAGATGAACCTATGAATAGATTGGAGTCTTCCTTGTAGACCTCTCATCTTGCTGATGTTACGGGGTGGAGGTATATCCATAATTGTTTGAACCCTCTTTGGATCTACCTTGATTCCTTGCGCAGACACAATGTATCCTAGTAGTTTCCTTGATGTGACACCAAATGTGCATTTCTTAGGATTGAGCCTAAGAATAAAGTTTTCCATGTAATCTAGGATGGGTCCCAAATCTTGCAGATGAGTATTAAGTTTAGCACTTTTGACAAAGGTATCATCCACGTAGTCCTCCATGGTCTTATGCATCATGTCATGGAAAATTGTAGTTACTACTCTCTGATAAGTTGCACAAGCATTTTTCAAACCGAATGGCATTGTGTTCTAGCAAAAGGTTCCCCATGGACATGTGAAAGTAGTTTTCTCCTAGTCTTCTGGTGTAATTTTTATCTAATTGTAACCAAAAACCCCATTCATTAGTGAGTACATCTCATAGCCAGTTTTCATGTCCACTATCATATCAATGTTAGGAAGTGGAAAATCATCCTTAGGACATCCCAAGTTGAGATCACAAAAGTTAGTAAAAACTCAGAATGATTTATCATGCTTGGAGACTGGAACATTATTGGATATCCATTTAGCATAATCAATTGCACAGATGAAACTAGCTTTTAGAAGTTTCTCCAATTCTACTTTGATGAGCAATGCAACATGAGGATGCATTTTTTGAATTTTCTATTTAACTAGTTTGATACTTGGTGTAATGGACAAGTGATGCATGATAAGATCAAGATCTAGTCCTAGCATGTCAAAATATGTCCAGGAAAAATTTATCTTCTTCTCTCAGAAAAAGGCAATGAACTTTTCCTTTTCTTCAAGTGACAATGACTATGCCAGATGTATCATATGAGGATGTTATTCTATACCCAAGTTAATTAGCTGTGTTGGCTCTATTAACACTAATAATCTCTCTTGAAAGTGACTTGGAAGTACATCAAATATCTCATCCACGGGTGCCTCAGAGAGGTTTTCACCTTTGGATACATCTTTTGTTTTTACATTTTTGGGTTCTGACATTGCCACAATGTGGTTTTCACCATCAGACCTTTTGCATTTTTATTTTTTAATTGTATGACTAAGATACTTGATGTCATCTTTAGTCATGTTGATGCTCTGTTCATTGGTGGAAGACATTATAGGTTCAAAATTTTTTAGTTAGCAGGCAAGAGTATAGTCACTCTAGAACATGGGGACTTTGCTAGATGCATTAGGGTTCCAGTCTATAAGCTCAAGATGTGTGAGCAAAAGAGTAGTGATGGGTTCGATTGCATTCATGGTATAGTCATTAACTTCTTGGACTAGCAATTTGAGACCTACGGTGACTTCATCCATAAGTGTGTTTGAACGCCTCTGAGTACTAAGGTCAATAATTGATAACTCTAAGACACTAGTTGGATCAAACCCATCTAACCTAATCCTAGACGTTTCACCCACTTTGATTTGGTTTTCATAGACATGAACTTGGTCAATGTCTTTATCAGTAGTTTCTTCTAAAAGAGAGTCAAACTCATATTCCTTAGAATCAGTGCTACATGGCGAGAGACTATAGAACTCCCCAACAGTGATAGGGACATACTCTCCTTCATCTTTTGGATTTTTACATAGGTACTCAATATGTAACACCTAACTAGACTCACCTTGTTCTAAATGGGTATGGCATGGATCAATATTGTCCTCAGAAGAATCACTAGTACCATCCATAGTGCTGAAATGTGGCACAAAGTCATCTGGCTTGGCAAGGAATTTAGCAAGATCATGAGGAATAGGATAAGGATAGGGATCCTCATCATCAGATTGTTCCTCTTAAGTATCTGACTTAGCTTGTGATTTGTTTCCAGATGAACTCTCAAGTTCTGGTATGAATTTATTAGGTCCCAAATGGAAAGGAACCTTCTTAAATCCTAGACCAATTGTATCACTATTGCTTCGAGTTGTTGCCTTGACAGGATCAATTAGGCCATTTTTATTGCACCTTATAGGGCAAGTTCCCTTGTAGCCAAAAAATTTCATGAGCCTAAGACCAAGCCCATATTTTTTAGGAGTGATTTCTCAAGCTTGCTCTGTTAAGTCTACTGGAGTCTCTTCTTTGTAAAGCCATGCAACAATGGCTTTGTTTTCACTTTCATCCTTTAGGGGAACTTTAGCTTTGACAAAAGTGCCATTATACTTGGTTTGAGGTGTCAACACAAATGGCTTCTTTGCCTCTGAGGGTCTCCCATAATGATGAGGAGACTCTAGAAGAGATGTTAATGACAACACTGGTTCAATATGATACTCTCCCGTGCTAGTTTCTTTCAGTTTAAATGACTACTCAATTTGTTTCAGCATATTCTCATGATAATCAATGGATTCTCAGTTGTAGGGACAAAAGTTTCAGTTGCTTTGAGCATATTGCAGGTATAGCTAGTAGTGGAAGGAATAGTATTTTCAAAGCCATGAAATGGGAATTTGATGCATTGGTGAAATGTGGATGGCACAATGCACATCTCATGTATCCATGGCCATCCTAATAGAATGTTATAAGACAAGGGAATGTCGAGCACCTGATAGGTGACATCCCTTTCTATAGGACTGATGCAAATGGGTAAGACCACAAGACTTCAAGACTTTCATTCAACTTCATCATATGCTTTGATGGTGATCTTGTGTCAAGGATCAATAGAGTCCTCAGAATAATTTAAGTGTCTAAGCAAGGCAACAAAGACAATATTTAAGCTAGCACCATTATCAATGAGTACCTGATGAACACGTGTCTAATGTATCATAACCTCAATGTGTAGAGGTTGATTGTGTGGGTGACTCAATGAGTTATCACCCTCCTTAGAGAAAGTCATAAGATAAGGTGAGGTCAAGTGACCTACCATGGATTGAAATTGCTCAAGATCAAGATCTTGAGGAACATTTTCCTCGATGAGGGCTTTGTCCAGAATCTGCCTGTGAGCAAGTAAGATTTTAGGCAGCTCAAAGATAGAGATTTGAGCATTAATTTATTTCAACTGATTGATAACACTATAGCTGGTTGCTATTGAATTCATTCTGATATTTTCACCTTTGCCAACTAGACTAGCAAGGGCTTTGTCTTTATGTTGTTCAGGATCGGGAGTAGAAGGCACATGGCCTTTGAGCACCAACTTGGCAGGAGAGTGGGTAACAACATTAGCACATTGTTGTGAAGGTGATTTATCCATTGTGTTAGAAGTAGGGTCCCTCAAGAGAAATGGTGTCTTAGGTTTATCGTCATCTTGTTTTCCCTTAATAGTAATGACATTATAGTATTTAGAATCCATAGGTTCAACCATGTTGATCACATTGTCATCATTGGAGTATGCATAGTTGACCTTGTTGTTGGGTTTTGGTTTTGAAGTCTCTCCTTTTTCATAGGCTAGGAAAGGCTCTTTGAATGCCTTGTGATCTAAGTTCTTGTTATGTCCATCTACCAAAAGTTCACCAACATCAATCATGTCCTAGACTTTATGGTGCAAGTTTATGTAGTTGCTAGTTTTGTGTCCCTTATTTTGGTGATACTCACATAATGAGGTTTCATTCCACCATGGTGGGTGTGGTTGCGGATCATAGGGATGAGGGTTGTCTAGTGGTGAAATAAGCTTGTGTTGGAGTAATGTTTTGTAAACCACATCCAAAGGTTCACCGAAGGGTGTATACTCTCATTTAGGGCATGTAGCCCATGAGTTTCTTAGTCTATTCCCAAATGTCTTATTGTTAGGAGGAGGCTTCTTAGTATTCTTGGTGGTATTGAGACTATCCATGAGATTAAAGGCTACCTTAGCAGGCTTAGGAGTGACATTGTTAACAACCCCATCATGTACAATTTCTTGGTTCTTGTTGATGTACTTGGGTTTGTCCTTGTTAGAGGTGGAGCCTTGTTTTGTGTCCTTTTGAAAAGTAAGTTCACCCTTCTTGACCATGAATTTGTCTATGTGGATAGCCTGTGTGAGGTATGTGGACCTTGAAGTTGGACTCTATACCCAAAATCAAGTAAAAGGTTATCCATAAAGATGTCAAGTTTCTTTGTTTCTCGAATTTTGCGTGAGTATTTAGTATAATGTAGTCTCCACCTCTGAAGGAATGTGAGGAAAGGTTCCCCAATCTTCTACTTAAGATTACATAAATCTCGAATGTTAACAAGGTGTTGAATTTTATAAAAATATTGCTAGACAAACAAATTGGCAATTTCATCAAATGTTTTGATACTAGGAGGCAAGTGTAAAAACCACTCCATAGCCTGACCACCTAGACTTCTTGGGAATAAATGCATGAGATATGTTTGATTATGCATAAATTCCATAGACAAGGCACCCAATTACCACAAATGATCTTGGGGATCAGTAGTTCCAAAGTATTTATCATACTTAGGTAGCTCTACTCCTCTTGGAAATGGACAAAGAGCATCTAAGGTGTATGTTTTTGTGGGTTTGTCTCTCTCATGCATCATCTAAGCCAGTTGGTCTTGCATAATTTTTAGTTGTTTTTGGAGTTTGGAAGTCTCAGTTTCCTTTTTAGGCGTGATGATAGTATCCACATTGAAATGATGGGGTAGCTTAGCTCCCTCTTGGGCAAGTTTGAGAAATTATTTTTCTTTCTCTTTATTGAGAAAAATTTCCATGACCTTCTGAAATTTTTTGTCTTTACGAAACTTTTCTATGTGTTTAGGAAGTATTTCCTCGTCTTCTTGCTCCCTATCAATGTCATGGCCCTTTTCATTGTCATTCCTAGTTTGGTCTTGGTTTTTTCTATGTTCACTATGTTCAGGTTTTTAATTAGCCATTGTTGGAATGTGTTCAGTTTCAATATGTTGTGATTGGAAAGGGCGAATGAAAAAGAATTTAGATATGTTGTTTGGAGATGTGGGACCTTTGCTAGTTTTAGGATCCTCTTGATACAAGGTATTCCTGGTTTGTTGGAAGTTTAGAGAGAACATTCTATAGACCCAAGATGATTTGATAAGTGAGGGGGGTCGTGAAGATTCCTCACTAGATGAACTAGAGATAGATCATGTAAGGACTAAAGAGTGACCTCTACCACAATTAGTACCCCTAGCTCTACCTTGTCTAGGTCTTTGGGGATAAAACACTCTGCCACTTCTTGTTGCCACAGTCATAGACAAGGACAAAAAGTGAAGGCTTAAACAAGGACCACACTAGAACATAGTCTCAAAAACAAAGCAAGATAAGGGTATTGTATACTAAGGTATGAGTCATCCAAGTAATGGCTAGAATAGCCAAAGATGATGACTATCGTGACACAGAGTATGAAAACCACCAAAGACCAAAGACAAAATGAACAAGAGACAAGACTACTTTATGTGTAGGTCACAAGTCATTAGCTAAGAAAGAAGCTACTGTTTAACATTGTTTGCAGATAGAAAAGAGGTAAAATGTTGTAAATAATAGATTAGATTTAGAGCACAAGAAGATACCAAATTTTGAAGTGATTGTTCTGGACAAATTGTCGGTTATTTTTTAATAAGACAATTGGTTTTCAAATAAACATGGGAAGCAAGCAGTAGTTTCAAACAACCCAACCAAGGACAAAGAAAATCAGAGGAGTGGAAGAGTCTTGACATTTAGTTTGTTTGATAGGTTTGGACAATGTTTAAAGACTCAATAACAAACACGCTTTTATCCCTAAAATACAAAATTGGTAGACAAGGCAAAACCTTTGTCCCACAACTTAAGTGCACATGCGCACCTCACACAGCCCTGTCACCCCCTCAAGGGTGCCCATATTTTTAGTGTATTCAAAGGGCTCAATAACATATACATTGCATGAACACCCTTGTGATAGGGGTCAAGCACGTATACCACCTTCCAATGCCTAGTTGCATGCCTATGGTGAGTTCTACAGGAGAGATTCTTCCCCCTCCTTGCACAAAGATTATGCCTCCTTTCGGAGGTGAACTGGGTAGCAACTGACTAAGAGGTTTTTACTTGGCTTTCATTCATACTATTCCCTGGTGGCTTCACAAGAAAAGTTGAGGCTAGCAGCCCACACCAGCATCTGTAAGTGCACACTCTTGACTAGCAAGATTGGGGCTGACATCAACTAGTGTAGTTTACAGAGCCTCTTCTTGATATGTGATATTAGAATGAAGAAGAGGAAATTAATATGGCTTTGGAGTCTTTCGATCAACAAAGCATCTTTATTATAGTGAGGTGGAATCTTTGACGAAAGGAGTGTACTCACTTGGGTCATTTCTGGAGGTTGGATCACTCTGATAGGCCCTCTAAAGGATTGACTCAGACTGGTGGTTTGGATCTAAGGGTCAAAGTTTCTAATTTACCTCAAGGGGAAAGAGCATACTCCTCTACCTTGTTTCCTCACCCAAACATGCAAGACATGTTAATCACCGAGTTAGCTTAATCGATCCTACCTTGTCCTATTCCATGACTTTGATCCCCTAAAAGGAGATCATCATCTCTTCATTAAAGGCTTCATTTGGGAGAACCACTAACTTGCTTGCCTCCCTCAAATGCCATCTTTCAGAGGCTTCTAGGTTTCTAATTTAACCTTGGTCATGACCTCCCCTATTCCCCTATCTTGCACCCTACGAAGTTCACAGGCCCTATTTATACTATGTGTGAAAAGCAATAAAAGAAGACACAACATTTATGTGGGTTTGAAACAAATCTTCATCATGCATATCTTTGAAAAGTGTCCTGCATTCACATAGTCAGTATATGTTCCAAGTATTTGGATAAAAGGTATCTTCGTCAAGTGTCCTGCAAACCATTGTTAAGCTATTGAAAATCATAAATTAGAAATAAAATGCTTCAAAAAACAACATTAGTCAAATGGAAGCTTAACTATGGGAAAATAAAATTTAACTTTTTTTCTTCTTTTTTATACCCATAAAACAGCTTTAAAAAAGCCAAAACCTATGAAAAAGTCAAAAGTCAAAATTCAAAAAATACTTTAAAATAAAATTAAATTATAAATTATAGATTTTTCACAAAATCCTGCAAACCACTGTTAAGGTAGAGAAAAAAAAAAAAAAATCTTCAAAAAACACCATTAGTAAATTGCATAATGATAAATCTAAATTCTAAATTCTTAATATTGTATTTGCATATGCTGTTAGAAGATCATACATAGGCCTACATGAGAAAATGACATGCACCACGTGAGGGAATGTGCATTTATGCAATTTTTTGCATGAGAAAGTGCAATGAAGGAGGCAAATCCTTAGTTCCTCATGTGAAAATGAGATTTCTCACGCGAAAATCTAGGAAATAGTATGGACAACTGCGAAAATATGGAAAATAGAATCATAAAAAGTGCAAAAAACAAAATAGATGAGGTCAAAAATTTTGATTTTTTTGTGGGGCACCATAAATGTATATGCAAAATTGGAGGCCTCTGATCCTCACATACACTTCAACATGGTCATTACTTGTGAGATCATCCCAAAATAAACATTGTATTGTTTATTCAAAAAGTCTAACAGAGCGACCTCTTGCCTTCTAACTAGAAGGATTATGCCTTTGCTCTTAGAATGAGAAACAAGCAACCAAACCTCTAGAATGAAGGTTTTATGCAGCTAAATGAAAGTGCAATTAATCTTTACGAGAGATGCAATTATTAATCTAAGAAATGAAGAAAGATAGTATGGTAAATGGATGCATATTTAAAATCTAAATGATATTACAATGAAAGAAATAAAGCTATGCAAATGTGAGCAAAGTGAGTAAGAATTTCAGCATAAATTCGATGCAAATTCCAAAATTCATCCTCTGTAATGAGGAATAGAGAGCTTCTTTTATAGAATCCAAGAGATGATCGACAGTCAAGATTAATCGAAGTGGACAGTCAAGATTGAAGAGGAGAGCTAGTCATAAAGGTAACTTCCTCATGAAAAGGGAGTTAACTAGTTGCCTTTGAGTGATAAAAGGAGTTAACTGAGTCATTTTTTAGTGATAAAAGGAGTTAACTGAGTGCCTTTTGAGTGATAAAAGGAGTTAACTGAGTCCTTTTTGAGTAATAAAATGAGTTAACCGAGTGCCTTTTGAGTGATAACAAGAGTTGACTAACTACCTTTTGAGTGATAAAAGGAGCTAACTAGTTTGTTTGTTTTTTTGAGTGAATATTTAATTTAATAAAATAGAATATGACCTAATAAATGGATAACTTTAACTAATTGAATAATTAAATTCAATAATTAAAAAGAGGAGATATCTTATTAAATTAAATGTATTTAATTCCTTTGTATATTAGCTAAAGATGTAATTTTAATTAAATTAAATTAGAACACTTATAATTTAATTTAATTAAATTGATAGGTTTGTGTAGCTAATTTGAGTCGATATTTAGGAAATAAATAAATAATATGATTAATGCAAATTATGGTTTTCTGAATTTGACACCTAGGTCAAGTAGCGATTATTAGACTTAGAATTGCCTAGTAAAATAGGACTTAGGAATAGTTGAATAAACCAAAGTTGGTTAATATGGCAATGTGCCAATTTTGGGGTATTACAATAACCACCTTGTGAATTATGTGGTTTGGAATTGAAGAAAGTAACAAATCAAAAGTCTGATGATTTGAACGAGCAAGACACAACCAGACTTAAATGTCTTCCCAAGATCTGAGACTCATAGAGACCCTGGAAAAGAGGTGCTAAGGTGTCATGATGCCACATTAAAAAAATAGTAAGCACTAACACCTTGAGTCTTGGCTAGAGGAACACCCTAGATGGAAAACAACAGAGACCACCAAAGGTTTTGTTGGTTCAAAGAAAGCCCATCATGAAACCCATCACTAGGCTAATTAATCCAAGGATTGACAACTTCCCAAGCTTTCCATATACTCTTGATAACAAAAGAGCCCTGAATATGCATTGGTTCCCACATTATGAGAAGGGTTTGAAAGAAAATACCTTTCGATGTAGGCCTATTAATAGGAAATCTAGAAGTAATTTAGTGTCAAACCAAAAGTTTACAAGCTTCATCACTAGTGATGGCATGTATAATCCACTTAGCACAAAGTGTGAGGCCTTGCTTCTACATGGAAAGAAAGCCAAGGCCTCCAGACTCTTTGAGGAAACAACAAAAATCCTATCACACTCTATGAATGCCATGATGGTCAAAACTAGAAGCCCAAAGAAAGTCAAAGAGAAATCATTCTAATTTTAGATATGAAGCTTTGGAAGGAGCCAAACAAGAATAATAATAAACATGCATAGCTGCTAGGACCTTCTAACAAATCTTGAACTTCCCCACAAGAGAAAGGGGTTTAGTAAGCTAGTACTCAAGCTTCTTTTCAATTTTCACAAGCACAACATTCCAAAAATCCATTAGTGACCTTGAAAGGAAAAGGGAGTGCCTAGAAAGAAAAAAATACCCCCATGTGTGACCCATTTCCATTCGAACTCAACAAGCTAGGGTGGAGCTGGAAGAAAAGATTGCCTATAGAAGAGTTTTTTATTTCATTGAATAGCAGAACCAAAGGCTTGAAAAAAAGTCTCCAAGCATTGCAAGGCATTAGTGATGTTCTCCTCATCCTCCAAAAGATTGAGAAAGGAATCATTAGCAAAGTTCCCATTGACCAACTTAGAAGAGGAATCTAGCAAGGAGATTCCACAAACCAAACTAGAGGAAATAGAGTGGGCTAGCAAGTAACCAAACCCTTCAACAACAAGAACATACAAAGTTGAAGCTAGAGGGAAACCCTGCTAGATGGAGTGAAAGAGCCCAAAGCCTTCAAATTGAGAGCTATTGATAGTAATACAAGGATTAGCATCTCCAAAAAGCATCTCCACATATTGAAGAAAATTGGTTCTAAAACCTAAAGCTTGAAGCATAGCCAAAATGAAGGGAATTCAATTCCTAAAGGCTTTAGATTGAGAGCTATTAATAGTAATACAAGCATTAGCATCTCCATAGACTGAAGAATATTGGTTTTGAAACCTAAAGCTTGAAGCATAGCCAAAATGAAGGGTCATTCAATTCGAGTATAAGCTTTACCAAAATCAATTTTCAAAAACACAGACTACTAATTAGACTTATGATCCCATTCCATGACTTCCCAGAAAAAAATGATGTTGTCAAGAATATACCTGGACTTAATAAAGCTAGCTTTCTCTGGCCACACAATTAAAGGAAGGAGATGTCAAGTTTTAAGAGATATTGCCTTAGCAATAATCTTGTATGATACATTAAGCAAAGTGATGGGCCACTAGTTGTAGGTATCCTTAGGGTCACCAACTTTAGGTCTGAATTTTATGTTTCCTTTATTAACAATGGCCCCTAGAATCTTAGAATAATAGGCTTCAAGATAGACTTTGTGTAGGTCTAGACCAATAGACTCTTAGAGGTCCTTGTAAAATTCATAGGGAAACCCATCACACCTAGGGGATTTGTCATTAGCCATAAAAAAAATAGCCTCCTTAAGGTCTCAGATGGTGAGAAGTTGCTCACATAAAGCATGTTGCTTTACATCTAGGTGTTTTGGAGTAATAGAAATACACTTTCTGAAGGCTTCTTCCCAAGCAACTGAATTTCCCCATGAAGCAAAAACATTTTCATAGTGGTGAAAAAAGCTTGTAGGATGTCAAGGAAATTGGAGAGAATAGAATTTCCTTGTTTAATCTTTTTAATCCCAAAATTGGTATGATAGGATCTAAGAGCTTGGAAGAACTCTTTAGAAGCTTTATGATCAACCTCCAACCAATGGAGGCATGCTTTGATTTGGGCCCCTCGAGAAACATAATTATCCACAATCTTCTTGTCATGACGAAGCTTGGCAAGATGGATTTTTAAATCAACAACAAATAGGTTAAGGGTGAGAGCTTTAGAATCCTTATTGAGGGCCTTAGTAGTGGACCCATAATACCATCTTCTAAAAATTGCCAACTGCTACCGATAGATGCAAAGAAATCTAGAATTTTTGGTAACAGTATCATTCCACCATTGAATCCAACCTATTTGAGAATATAGACATGGCTCCAAATTCTAGACATGTAGGATATGAGCAATAGTATGCTAGCATCAACGTATTAAGGAAAAGTTGCATCCTGACAGTACACTGGACAACTGAAAGCATATGTTAGCACCAACGTATTAAGTAAAAGTTGCATCCTGTAATGCCCCGCCAAGGGATCCAAAGAATTTCACTAAGCTTGTCAAACAATTTTATTTTTTTTAATATAAACATGAAAGTAAAACCATACACAACACTTGCGGAAGCAATAGTAACATCCAACTGAAAATAACATAACATATCAGATTACATTCTTTAAAGATCCCTTAATGTTGAATTACTTCTAATTATAACTTATTCATCTAACATTACATCCTTAACAATGAAATAACAAGGATACATCCAATGTTCTTAAAACCATATACAAGTGTACATTTTAAATTGCTCAATCATCCACTATGCATGTTGCAAGATATGAAAAGCTTAAAAGAATAAACATTCGTACAAATAAAGTACAACATCATCCAATATTAATCCATGATGCGATTAAAGTAAATGAAACCATAAACCATACATGATACATCATCATCATAAAGATGTAAACATCCATCATAAAAGATAACCATATATCATAACATAATCTAACTAAGTGCACGATTCCTCCTAAATATAAATAGCATCATTAGACCATCGTGGATCCTAGCCATCCCTCCGTGCGTAACATTCCAAAGCATCGAAGAGATCATCGGCTATAAACATAGTAGGAATGTCACTCCTAAAAACATCCTACTAACATGCACAGTAAAGCATAGGATACCATCATCTAACATATGCAAACCATCAATATAAGAAACATACCAGCAAATACATCCATCATAAGGTATATCATCTACCATAATGATCCAAGAACATAATGAAGATAAATAACAACCAAGAATACTCTAGCCACGGTGTCTCAATGGATCTCAAATGATAAGAGTGGAAAATACACTACCACCCGACTGCATGGTACCTAAATGGTCCACTCCCACCATGCTAAGGAGATAATCTCAAGTCCCAAACAGGATTTCATAACCACAAAGCATAAATCTCTATAAGTCCAAGAATCCTAAAAGTATACTAACTTAAAGGTTCCAATACACACAAAATTGACATCTAATTCCTAGAGGCACAATAATGACATGTAGGAAACCTACTCTGCAAGCAGGAAAGTGTCATCGCATTTATCTCGTACAAGTTACCCTGGCAGTTAGCTAAACTCCATGGGTCTATACAGATCTCATGCGGCCACTAGTATCCTCTCATACTGATGAGGCATACTATGGAATGCAAGGTCACAACCATGTGTCTCACTACTCCCATCCTAGCTTGTACAAGCGCTCAAGGCATGGGCGAGAACATCCAAACAATTATCTTTTTAGGTTCATTTAATCCCCATTTAGTGTGTAAATATTATCACTTATTAACCAAACTTACAATGAGTTATCCTGGCAGACACTTAGGGCCCCAGCCCCCATTGCAAGCCACTTCCCGACACTACAAGTAAATTACCTACCCTAATGCTCATGGAACCATATATCGCCAAAATCACCAAAGAAAATCCATAATAAAATCATCAAATATCCACAATAAGAATCATCAAATATCCATGATAAAATCATCAAATATGCATAGAAGCATCAAATCTCCATGAGCAATATCCATAGAAAATCATGACCACAACAGTTCTCTATTGGCAACTGAAGGCATCACTGATAATCATAAGTATCCATTGGTTCTCAATAACCAAAATAAATCATCACATCCATTGGTTCTCAACAAGCAACCAAGAATATTTCAAAATCATATTGATCGAAGACTCCAAAATGGTTGAGTCAAACATGTCACAACATGACATCATCAAGAATAAATCCACATTTTAGTCCCATCATGGCGACTAGAAAATAATCCAAGGATAACTGATCGATGACTCAAAAATGATTAGCTCAAGTGTCTCATACACATACATCTAAGCTTCACACATGAAGACTGATGAACAAATACAAACATTTCATAGAGCATACGATCACATTACCATGGTTGGGCTTATAAAGATCGAGACCAAATAAGATCAACATGCCAACACATCTCATAACCCCCCGAGCCTCTGGTAACAACCTAGGACTGGTCAACACTAGTTAACCTAAAACCCAAAACAAGAAGCATATAGAATACACGATGCAAAACACATGTTTTGGTTTTTCTATAATCTCATAGTTGAATAATGTGTAGAGTTTCATTTTCCATTTTCAATTGTAGGGGTTTCAATTTCCATTTTCAAGTATACTTCAAATGTCTAAGTTTCATCATTTGGCCTACAAGTCAACCCATTTGATTCCCTGATAGCATTATCCTTCCATAATTAAGAATACATTCTAAAAATAACTTAAGGATAATCATTGACCTTAATTAAATTGTTCTCTATTTTAACCATGATCCATATTCTACTTGATTAACTCTTCTTTAATGTTACTTCAACTTTTCACATAAATCAAGGATCATTAATCATTAAATTATAAGAGAACCAAATCATCATTCTTCAAATAAGATATCTTAACTTAATTAGAATGATCTATTAAATCCATCAATTAACATAGGCACACCATCTATGACCTATTATCATTCTAATAATTCTTAATTAAGACTTAATTAAATAATATTAAAGCTTAAGCCTTTAATTCAATCGTTATCATCATTGACAATCATATAATATCTAAAATCATAATTCAAGTCATAAGACTTATCAACTTCAATATAGATAATTTACAATCTTGTTACAAGATTTATATCAATTAAATCTCCATTATATAACTTAATTATTAATTAAATCTAATTAACTCTAATTATTTGATTTAATTAATAATTACATAACCATATCAACGTTCCAATTAATATCAGTTGACTAATAACTAACTAGAATTCTGTAAGTTAAAAGACCACTATAATTCAATCCTCAAATGATCCTATTAATAATTCAATAATAATGTCTTAATAATATTTAAATACAAGATATATTGAGAATCTTAATAGTAATTCCATGTGACCACATTTGTCATCTCACAAAGAATACCTACATTCCCTAGACAATTCGCATTATCATATATCAAATAAAACTCTATCGTGCAACTTAATTATTAATATCATAGTTATAATATCAACTCAATGGATATCAATTGATTACAAATCGATTATACTTCAAATCCAAAAACTATTATCTTTTCAAAACTTTAATCTTTAAATAATCTCTTCTAGATTAGCTCTATTTGAATTAGCCATTTATATTATTATTTATTAATAGTTTATAGACCCAACAAACATTAATAAATAATAATCTCATCACAACTATTAACGTTCAAAATAATAGTAACTTGTTATTCACGATTAACGAATTATACTAAAGGTGACTAATATCTCCATATTCTACATTGTAAATAATAATATCTTAATGAAAACCTAAATATTGATTGGGTTATTTAAGTTGATAATCCCGCCTTGACCTAAATCAATCCTCTAAAATAAACTAGAGGCAAGCTACCTATTAAATATTATTAACCCAAGCATGTTCATCAAATTACAAAACTCACAATTTCCACCTAATCCATATTCAACTTTAATTAAACTTTTCTAAAAGTTCAAGTAGGATACCCAATTTCTTCCTTAATTTATTAATTAATAATTAATTAATTATTAATTAATAACAATATACATATTTGTATCCTTAATTAATCCCCATTAATCATAAGCCTCCATTAATTCCTTTTAAATATAATAGAACTTATTGTTATCGCACATTATATCATAATGGTTCTTATTTATCAACGCTTTATTAAATAAAACTTATTAATATACATGATAACATTGGCTAAAGTTAAGATGATAAACTTAATATCATAAGTTTAACAACTATACTAAAAGCGTATGCTATGTAATACATAAATTCGATATGATACCACCGCCAACTGCGATTAAGTTTGTTACCGCCACCTGCAATTAAGTTTGTTATGGGCGCTGTTATTATAGGCATCTACCCGTATAGGGGTCATGTGGTCTGTAAACACAGACGTACGATAGTTTTAAAGAACTACCCCCACCGTAGGCTCTCTACGAATGACGATTGCATGAAGCAAAGCAAGTACGCTGTCAGAGATAGGATAAGAGGGAATACGGGGGGTGGGGGTATATCCCGCCCCTCATATATATATAAAATCTTTTCCAAAAATGTTAATCAAAGTTTTCCCACTGCAATTTTAATATCGATAATACCATTAAAAGCTAATACATTTATATATTTATATATATAGTGTGTGTATATATATATATATGTATATATGTATGTATATGTATATATGTATATATATATATATATATATGTATATATATATATATATATGTATATATATAAATATATGTATACAAAGGTTATAAATAAGCATCGCAGTATTTTATTATAAACATTCATATATATTTATATATATGCAAATTAGTATTTTCAAAGAGAACATACATTTACTTTTACACAAGAAGGGTCTTTTTCAAATTAAGAATTTTTCCTTTAAAATAATGGTCTCATAATAACCATTCCTCAGATTTACCTATTAATTTGTTTAATAGGTTTGATCATAAAAATTAATCTTAGAATTTCCTTCATCTAATCCTTGAATCCAATACAATTCGAACCCAAACCCGAGTTAAATCTAATTTCTCCCTTAATTGGATTTAGGGTTTTCTAATGTTTTCTTCTCAAACAAATAAATACATATCTAGATTCCAATTTCAAATTGCAATTTCATTCATGGAATATAACCGGACACATATAACAAACATGATGAAGACAGGAAGAGAAATGGTGCAAAGAGAATATGTGAATATCACGAGTGCACTTGGACACTGATGCTAATCTGCCATGTCTCAGAAGTCCATAGAAAAATCCCTTCCTTCTCCAATCATTTGCAATTCCTCCTAGATCCAAGCCAACCGAATCCTCCAAGTGACTAGAAATGCTAGAAGGAGCATAGAAGCAAATAGAAAATATACGAGCATATGAATCTTCTCCAATGTATGTAAGCTTTGAAACTTCCATTAAGCTTCCATAAGGCTTGTAGCTTGTGGCCTCCATTCCCCTTCCATTTAAGCTTTCATTTTTGCTTGTCCAAACACACTAGGGGAGCCTCTATTTAAAGGCCTCTAAGATGCATCTAGAGTGTCTCTAGAAACAACTAGAAGATAAGCATGACAACCAAGCATGGGCCTTCTCCAACCTTCTAGATAAGTCTTAAGGTTGTAGACACCATGTGCTCAAATAAAATGCTAACTTCTAAGTGTAGACAACTAGTGCATTCTTAGAGTGCAAACTTTCGTGTTGTCTACATGACAACTCCTGAGAATTTACAAACTCCTATGTGAGCAATATTAAAATAATACACATTAATTAAATATAATATTTAATTTACTCTTCCCAATTTAATTAATTTATTTATTAAATCTCATGCACTAACTTTAATAATTCCGCTTTTCAATCTTATTATATTTATATTTTAATCACATGAAATCTAGAATCTTTTATTAATTTTAAATATATCTTCCACTTTTAAGTTTCATTTTTCCAAAACTTAATTGCTAAAATATTTATTAATATTATTTAGTCATTTATTTAAAAATGAGCTCCAATAAATATTGTCACATTCCAAATTTAATATTATAACTTTTATTTCACATTTAATTATTTTATTTAATTAATTTCCCAATTAATTAAATAAAATAAATATTAAAATACTATATTAATTTTCTATTAAATTAAACCATTAATTAAATCTTTTAATTAGGCTTAATTAATAGAAAATACACCAAAGACTCACAGGGTAAAAATATGAAAATCCATCATAGCCAAAATACATACAAAATCAAACCAAAGGTTTAAATCACGAATTACGTTATCCAACGTATTCGGAGGGTACTCAACTCGGATACTTGTCCTAATTTTCCAATTAGAACAAATGGCTTAAAAGGTTGGGATTTGGACTTGAGAATTTATCTCCCCTCTCTTATCACTGAGATAATATGATAGGGTATGCTCATCCTGACATATTCAGGGAAGTCGATACCCGGTACCTGCAACCTGCATAAAACCATGCATGTACAAGCACAATATATACTAAACTAAATAGGCAATGGCAGGAAGTGGTGCATCGTGTAGATCCCGACTAGCAGGTGACTACGACTCCCTTCCTTAACCACATCAGAAACCCATACAAAAGTAAACACGCAAAGCAAACACGCACACCATACACATGCAAGTATGGGGTAAGTATCCGTAATAAAACACATATGATAATAAACCATCTTACTAATCATCATTAATAACTGAAAGCAATGTAGTGATCGTCATCAATAATTGTGAACACTAAAAATAATCATCATACATACATGAAATGTAGAGTCTAATTAATCTCATCACATAATAAACTGAATCCATAGCACAATATCTGTTAATCTCATAACAATGCTGCTAACCATCAACATAAAACTAGCTCCAAAATGGTTCGACAATGATATCAAAATGCGAACTAGGGGCAGGCACTACATCCACCCCCCTGGGATTAGGCTTAGTCCTGGAAGCCTACACGAATGAAAAACTAAGATACCCACTTTGCGGGTCCCATTGAACCCTTTCTCCCTATAGGGAAACATGATTCCACTAAAGATATTACAACACCTTTAGAGCAATATGATTCTGGTTTAATGGTAAATCGAAAACCATATCGATCCAACATCATTCCTTTAACAACTACTGAAATATATCCGCTAATATATTCTAAACAAGAGCATCTTAATGCTTACAAAGATAATCAAGGGCATACTACCTTACAACATAGATAAAAGATACATGTTTTGCAACTACAATAAGTTTCAATTTTCAGTTTTTCCTTTCGTTTAGGTTTTCAGTAGAATTTTCAATTTCAAAAGCCAAGTGTTGAAGTATGAAAAATATGCAAGTAACAGTTTTAAGTTCTGTTTCAGTTCACCTAGTTTTCAAGTTTCAGTTTGAAAGAGATATACATGATAGTTCAAAGTTTTCATTTTATTCAACTAGTTGACAACTAGTGGTATTCAAATATACCCAGAGCTCCCAATGTTGAAACTTGGGCTCTAATACATCCTAACAATACGTTGGACAACTATATGCCAAGAAATGGTAAAATAAATAGGATAGCAGTTTGATAACATCACATCTAGTAGAGTAATGACAAGTAATTCTCAAACCTCATAAAAGGAGAAAAAATATTGTGTAGCAATTATGGCACAATCAAGACATTTGAAAATTTGATCAAAGCCATCTCAAAAATTAGACCAAGTGTGCCAAACCCCACTATGTTGGCAATTGTTAGTATTGGGATCATAAAGGCCCAATTTATTATGCATGTACTACCAAGATTATCTTTCCCTAGTTGTCCAAAGAAAAGGCAAAATGTCATTTTTGTCAAAGGCTATCTCAACCATATTAAAATCACCACACATAACCCAAGAAATTGGAGACAATTTTTCATCCATCCAACACCACAATTGAGATCTTTCCACAACATCATTAGATGCATAAACATTCATTACACAAAGGAATGATTATTAAAAGAAAGAAAAATCCAAATTATTCTGTACATGGGGTAAGAACCATGCAAAATAATAATAGAATGAACACAAGGTGATACAAGAGTAACTACACCACCACTACCAATTTCGTGCTGAGAGGAGAACATATTGTCATCCAACCAGATGACATGACATGCAGAAGAAAGCATGAAACTAGAGATATTAACCTCCTGCATGCAAAGGAAATCAAAATTACCAAGTCTATAATGGTTGTTCCTCACATAGTACTTTCTAGAGAGGTTTGTAAGACATAGCATGTTACATGATAAAATATTCATGAAAAATCTTCCATATCTTCTTCGTCCTCGAGAGAGGAGTAGCCATTTTGCAAGAAACTAGAAACTTGGTTGAAGCTAGAAGGAAAATCTTCTAGATCAGTAGCCTGTCATTTCTCTTTTGGTTTCTCAGCATGTCCAGGAGGACTATGACAATACCATACACTCTAAATCACAATGGATGATGTAGCAAATGGAGTATGAACCATAGGATGTTAGAAACAATAGTCCACCAAAATAACTGAGAGGGGGGGATGAATCAGTTATCTGACAATTAGAACATTTATCTTATTTAACCAAACTTAACCATTCAACCAAATTAAAAAACAACCATAATAAAATGCACATAGACAATTACACTAGATATGTTGGCTAGGGAAACCCTTGATTAGAGGGAAAACCATAGTGGAAATGATGCCCACAAGAGGATGTACTAATATAAATATTCCTTGTTAGAGGATAGACCCTGTTAGGATTCTATTACAACATTTAGTACAATGAGTCCATGTTAGGAGACTTTGAATCCCTATTAGGAGATTCCAACCCTATTAGGAGTTGTGCCAACCCTGTTAGGAGTTGTATTACAATGTATGAAAGAAGAGCCAACTACCCAAACATGCAATTTCAACTATAAGAAGAACCCACTGCTCAAACAAGTAATTTACTATTATCTTCCTTTTTCCTCTATTCTTTTCTCTATCCTATCAACTAGACCAATCACTGCCAGACCTTGTAGACTAGGTCATGAACTTCAGATCCAACTATCAAACCCCAGATCACTCAGCAAAACCTTGGAAATGAAGTTTCCTTCACTTACGCACTACTCTGATCAACTTCACATTCCACACTATCTACTTCTTATCATCAGTTATCAAATCATATTCACACTCTTCATGATAAAGGAAAATGTCCTTCCTTTATATCAAGTCCACAAAAAAATTCCTTGAGTCAGCTATTGGACCTTCCCAATTGATTATTATAGGACCACATTAAGAATACGTTACACTTAGCAATAACATTAATCTTCCACATTGCATCTTGAATATTTTTTTGTACATGCAATATTTTGACAAGTGAGCTTTGCCATGTCATCCTTAAAATCTCTTCTCTATGTCCTCAACCTTGATCCTCAAGATATCAGCTCTGCTAAGAGATATAACAAGTTTACAAGAACATGCCTCTATAAACTCTATCTCGAAACAAACATCACCAAAAGTTACATAACTTCTTCTAGACTTATCCCCTCTTCTTTTGATGTTAACTACATACACTAGATACTGAGAAGTATCTCCCATTACTTTGGATGGTTATAATACTCAACTAGTCATCCATACTAACTTGATTTTTCTATTGTTCTTTTGTTAGATACCATAGAAAACTACTATGTTGACATCAATGACGAACTCATACATGAATTTAACATATCATTATAGTAGTACTCCTCCATAGGAATATCATTACCATTCATGCTTCTAGCTAATATTCCAACAATCTCCCCCTTTGGAATTGATGGCAACATAGATAAAAAAACATCTAGTTCCAAGAATACCAACAAAAGACTGTTCATCTTCAAATCCTCTTCATCAATCATTCTCCCCCATTGATATACCAAAATCTGCTTTATACCAAACTTTTATTCCACATACTATTCTTATGCCGGACATCTTCCTCAACATACTATTTTTCATGCCAAACTTCTCCCCCATTGACATCAATGTCAAAGGTAACCAACTCTACTACATCAACTCTGCAATAACTTATACTTACTAGCTCAAGTGTCAAAAGAAATTATTCAAAACAATATCAACAAGAGTCCTAGGTGACTGTCTATTGTAGATACTCCCTCATTCAAGAAGTATCAACATTCAATCCAGACAAACAATGGTGCTCTATTACCCTAGATTGATGCACTCATGCACCTTCTACTCTGATGTAGGAAGGGTCATAACCCCAAGCATACCTCTCAAATACTCAAAAGTCTCTATGGGAAGAGGCTTAGTGAATATATCTACAATCTTCTCTTTAATGCTCACATACTCCAATCTGATTTCCTTTTTTGCAAATTTTTCTCTCAATGTATTATACTTAATAGAAATGTGCTTAGTCCTCAAATGAAACATTGGATTCTTCGACATATTTACCCTGCTTGTGTTGTCATAATGTATAACAATAGGTTCATTGATTTCTATCCTTATATCCTTCAACATTTGCTTCATCCAAATGACTTGACTTTGAGATGTACAATCCTATTTCATACTTAAGCAAGAAACTAATCTTCCTCCAAGAAAGAAAGCTCCTTCACTGGTGCTTTTCTTGCCATCCATACTGCCTACCCAATCTATATTAGTATAAACACTTAGAGTAAAATCATTAGATCTATCATGCTACAATCTATACTCTGATGTTCCCTTTAGATATCTAAATATCATTTTTATTGCTACATAATGTGCTTCTTTGGAATTGTCTTGGAATCTTGCAACAATTCCAACTATATTTGCTATATCTAGCCTTGTGTGAGTTAGATATTGCAATCCTTCTATCATATAAATATACTTCTTTTGCTCAATAGTAGGTGTCTCATCCTTTGTAGATAACTTGTGTCCAGTTACCATAGGTGTTCCAAGGGGTTTTCATGTTTCAAAACCAAACCTTTTAAGTAAATCCTTCAAGTACTTAATTTGACAAATAAAGATTCCTTCTTTATTCTGTGCAATCTGCAATCCTAGGAAATATTTCATCTCACCTATCATACTCATTTCAAATTCTTTCTTTATTTCTTATAAAAAGTTCTTACTTTCTTCATCATTTCCTCCAAATATGATATCATCAAAAAATATTACTAAAATCATCAAACCATCATTAGTTTCTTTCCAATATATATTACTATATGTCATACCTTTGCTATATCAAAGTTTTGTTAAATGTTTGTCCAATCTTGCATACTAGTTTTTGGGTGCTTTCTTCAATCCATACAATACTTTTCTTAGTCTACATAATATGTCCTTTTCATATGTCAAAAGACATCCTTCAGGCTACTCAATGTATACATGTTCTTCAAGTTGTCCATTCAGAAATGTTGACTTGACATCTATCTGATATACTTTGAATTTCTTCTATGCTGCATAGGCTAAGAATAATCTTACTACTTCTATTCTAGCCACTGAAGCATAAGTCTCCTCATAATCTATTTCTTCTTGTTGTGAGTAACCTTTACATACCAATCTTCTTTGTTCCTTACAAGTTCTCCTTGCTCATTCATCTTATTCCTGAATACCCATTTAGTTTCTATCACATTCTTGTCTACTAGTCTAGGGACCAATTACCATGTCTCATTCTTTTTTGCCTAATCTAATTCCTCTTTCATAGCTTGCTTCCAATAGTCATCTTTGCATGCTTCATCTGCATTCTTAGGCTCAACTCGAGATATGAAGAATAGTTCTTCATTTACTATTATTCTTCTTGTCATCACAACTTTGTCTTTGCTTCTGATGATCTATTCGGATGGGTGATTCTTTATCATATTCTTTCTTGAAGTAGGAGTTGTTGTCTCAACTCTTAGATCTATTGAAGGTTTCAAGCTTTGTTCCTACCTTGTCTCTCCTTCATTCTGAAAATCATTGTTAGTCTCAAGAAATTACTCATCATTTTTTGTCTTAGTAACAACATCATCATCTAAATTATAGTCAAAATTTTCTCTCTTATATTCTCAATTTCTCATCAATTCTCACATTTTCACTTTCCATAATAGTCTTAGTTCTTTGATTATAACATCTATAAGACTTTCTTTTCAATGAATAACCAAGAAACATACCTTCATCACTTCTATAATCAAACTTACAATGTCATCATCTCTCTTTATGTAACACTTCCTTCCAAATATTCTAAAATACTTAACTGTAGGTGAGTGACCAAACCGCAGTTCACAAGGTGTCTTGCTTGTGTCTTTCCTAACTTGTACTCTGTTCATAGTATAGACTATTCTATTCATAGCTTCTCTCCAAAATGTCTTGGATACATCATTCTCTGCTAACATAGCTCTTGCAGCTTTTGTAACTAACTTGTTCCTTCTCTCTACAATGCCATTCTATTCAAGGGTTCTTAGAGCTAATAGCTATCTTTTGATTCCATTTTTTTCACAAAACATGTTAAACTCATTTGAAGTAAATTCTCCTCCTCTATCTGATCTCAAACATTTGATCTTCATATCAGATTCATTCTCAACCCTATTCTTGAATATCTTGAACTTGTCAAATGCCTCATATTTCTCTTTAAGAAATGTAACCGACATCATTCTAGAATAATCATCAACTAGAATCATGAAATATCTTTCACCATAGAATCCTTTAGTCTTTGTAGGGCCACTGAGATTTTTGTGTAGAATCTTCAATTTCATTGTAGTGGTAAAATTCTTACTGGGAAAATAAGTTTTGTTATGCTTTTCCAAAATAAACTCCTTGAAAATTGTGTTAGTAGGCTTTACAATCTTTGACAAATCTCTAACTGAAACTATTCTATTAGTCCTCACAATACTACCAAAGTTTATATGATAGAATCTCTTATGCCATAACCAACTATCATCTACCTTTATAACCAAACATGTCATTTCAATAGGATTCAACTAAAATACATTACCTCTAGATTTGATTCTTGTTCCAATTACATTTCCATCTTTATCTTTGATCATGCATGTCTTTTCTGTGAACTACAACTGATAACCTTTGTTGACTAGTTGTCCAACACTCAAAATATTGTGCTTTAAACCATCAACAAAATATACATCCTCAATGTTAGTTTTACCATCAAGAGTTATAGACCCAATAACTTTTACTTGGCATGCTGCATTATTTCCAACCAAGACAATTCCTCCATCCTTATTTTTGAA